>CM076849.1:46484884-46921484 GCA_039519185.1 Astragalus membranaceus | reverse complement strand
TTCTCGTTGTGTATACGTGTTACTTCTAACTGTATACACGCGTCATTGTTAATCGCGTGTATGTGTCGTTTAAATGGATATGCGTGTTTAACTTCCAATCGAGTCTGAGTGTCGTTTGATGATCGTTAGCCGTCTTGCTTTATTAGCGCTAGTATTATTTCTATTATATTAGTTGATATTATCCGTTTTAATATATATATATATATATATATATATATATATATATATGTATATATATTTATGGTTCTTTAACCAAATAAAATAATAAAAATTCTATAGAAAGAAGAAAGACAATATCAAAGGAATAAATAGGGTGATAGTTTCATGTCAGTAGCCAGCCCCTCAACCATCGAAAAGAGAGAGCTTAAAGCAATGCCTAGTATAGTTTCATGGCCAATAACCCATAGGCAATGCACATGTCTGTTACAAAGTCAGAAAAAATAATAAATATTAAACCAAGGGGTCATCAGTTCGCAGTAGCAAGTCCACAAAGCCAAACGCAAGATGACAAATGCAGCAGTACAAACGAATAGAAAAATCCAACTTTGGACAGCAATGGACATAGGCTCCAAAGCTCCAAATAGGAGGCTCTTTTTCCTTTGTAATTTTTCTTCTCTGCACACATACGCAAAGGGAAGATATTAGGCAGCTGAATATTAGTCAAACAAGGCTAAATTAGTGAATGCATAAGAGACTTGGGGGAGGATAAATGTGGGCAGAAAGTTTTATACACCAAAAGGGAAGATATTGAAGAAAATGAAGATCAGAGGACAGATTCAAAATGGACCTCACAATCCACCAATCTAGGTATTTTGGATTATAAATACAGCTTCAAACACTTAGCAAAAAAAGAAAAAAAAACTGTTATCACAATCAAGATTCTTAGAATCAGAGACTGTTGTTGAGCCAAAAAGGAGAGAAGCAGTTTTTTTTTGAGAAGACAGGCAACGATTTCAGAAGTTTAGAAGACAAGGTTTTTTTCTTAACTCCTTAATAACTTTCCTAGTATCTACAAAAATGTAAAGCTATAAGTACACTCAATCTTTTGTTCCATACGACTTTTATTTATTTATTTGCAAATGTACTGTATCCGTTATGTTATGAAATATGTTGTTGTTGTTTATGTGATATATTAAACTAAGCACAAATGAGATGAAAGGGTAGAACTATATTTGTAGGCTTGGGAAGGAGAGATACATGAGTAGGAATAATGTCATTTGAGTCAGTAGCCATTTTCTTTTAACATGAAGCTGTCCTTATTCCCTTTTTTTTTACACATAGAAAAACCAAGATAGAGTGGAAAATATACAAACAGAAAGAGAAAAGAAGAACGTGTGAGTGAAAGCATGAGGAATAGGAAGAGTTGTTGCACCCCGAAAAATCCCGCTTTGGGTTTCTCAATGTACAACGTGGAAAAATTTGGAGCCGCCACCAACATTTTAATTTTAAGACCAAAACATTGAAAAAAGGTCTTTTGGATAAGGCGGATGGTCTTTGGAAACTAGAGATATAGGTTCGGGGGTCGATTACGTGTGAGGAAGGTGTTAGCACCGCGCACGTCCTTTCTACCGAAAGGGAACCTCTAATTAAATGTGTGGTTTTTAACGTTTGATTTGAAAAATACCTAGTTTTGCCTATTTATTTCTTGTTTGAAGATGAATGGGAAAACTTACTGGAAATTTTATTTTTGGTGAGAGAGGGGAAAAAAAAAGGTTTTTTAGGAAAAGTGCTTGACGGGACCTGGCCCGCTCCTACGTATCTCCCGGTACGATGGAGAATTCAAAGCTACGTAGTTCTTGGTTCTTTTTGAAAAGTTTTTGTTTTTTATCTTTTTTAGTGAGTTTTTGAAATAGGACGAGCATTAGCAAATGATTAAACTAGCAGAGGCTATGATGAATCACTTACTAAATACTCAAAAGAGAGAGTTGTACCGCTAGTCAAACGAACGAAGGTTCTGATGGACTATTGATAACGACTCGTTTTTTTATTATCTTTTTTGAAAGTGATTTTCGAAAGAGATTGATTCGCACGATGATCAAACTAACAAAGGTTATGATGGATCATCGTTTATTATTTTTAGGAGAAAAGGACATTGTCACTAATAGCTAAACGAACAAAGGCTCTGATGAGCTATTAGCAACAATGGGTTTGAAAATGATTCTTGTTTGTTTTATGAAAATGATTGGTTTAGGGGGGTGAAAAGAATTTTTATTTGTTGCGCTTGACGAGAACGTGACTCGCTCCTACGTATCCCAAACGGGAATCAAAGCGACGTAGTTCTAATTAAAAAATGTTTTTGAAAGGGGTTGAAAGGGACAAGTTGAATCACCCGAGACCATCTTCACCACTTAGAACATGATGCACTAGGCATAAGTGGGAATCATATGGTTCGTCATCAACGATGGACGATAATATACAAGAACGAGTAAATAAACACTATAGCTAAGTTAAGTCACACGGATCACAATAACTGAATATTAACAAATGAAAAGACTGAAATACCTCTGATGAAGACAGATATTACAACTCTGAAGAACGCAAACCCCGACTAACTCTTGCAGGAGATCAGCTCAGACGGACCAACGGAACGAATAGAGCAAAAATGAAGCGTAGAACTGGAAAATGAGATTTGCGAGAGTTGTCTTCTCAGATCTCGTGAAATGTGTCTCTGGAGCAATTCTTCTCTGATCTTGTGAGATGTGTGTGTGTGAAAATGTGACTTGAGGCTGCCTATTTATAGGCTTAGGAAAGCGTAGAATTTTTTTAAAAACATTTATTGCAAGGATGAATCGATTGTTTGAGCCTTTGGAAATAGTAAAGAATCGATTCTTGGACATCCTAAATAGGTGAAAATCGATTCCATGTTTAGTTAAAACAATGAGGAATCGATTCATGGCCTATGGAAGAGCTTGAAAATCGATTTCAAGGCCTATGAAAGAAGAGGGAAATCGATTTTCAGGACATTTATAATAGGTGAAAATCGATTCTTCACTTAGTTAAAACAATTAGGAATCGATTCATGGCCTATGGAAGAGCTTGAAAATCGATTTCAAAGCCTATGAAAGAGGAGGGAAATCGATTTTCAGGACATTTATAATAGGTGAAAATCGATTCTTCACTTAATTAAAACAATTAGGAATCGATTCATGGCCTATGGAAGAGCTTGAAAATCGATTTCAAGGCCTATGCAATATACTATAAATCGATTCTTGGCCTTTGGAACAAAATAGAAATCAATTCTTGCTTTCCACAAAAATGCTTTTAGGTCTTTGCCATGCATGCATAAAATATTTTCCAAAGCTCGCCATGCATGCATAACATATTTTTCAAAACCCTAATTTCTTAAAAAGTGCATCCTAACCCTAAAAATGATTTCAAAAACTTTGGAGCGGTTTCTAGGACCCAAAATGCATAATTTATTTTTGTGTGGAAAATTAGGGTTTGGACCTAAACCGGACAAAATTGGGGTATGACAGCTGCCCTTCTTTATCTGAATTTTAACGAGGAATATGAATTGGCCGAAACATATTCCAAGGCAAAATGAAGATAAAGAATTCAGAAATTATACCGATTTTGTCCTCTTGGGGAAAATCCGAATTTTCCCATTTTTTTCTTTTCTCATTTTTTTGTTTTTATTGATGTCAGATGAAAAATGCAATATGCATGCAAAAACAGATTGGATCTTTTTTTTTTGAATCACAGCAGGAAATAAAGCGGTAAAGAACGCGGTAAAGAAAGCAGTAAAGAAGGAGCACTGAGGGCTCAGGATGAGCGCGGAGGGCTCAGGATGAGCACAGAGGGTTCAGGAGGAGCACAGAGGGCTCAGGACGAGCGCAGAGGGCTCAGGAGGAGCACAGAGGGCTCAGGATGAGCACAGAGGGCTCAGGATGAGCGCAGAGGGCTCAGGAGGAGCACAGAGGGCTCAGGATGAGCACAGAGGGCTCAGGAGGAGCACAGAGAGCTCAGGATGAGCACCGAGGGCTCAGGAGGAGCACAGAGGGCTCAGGATGAGCACAGAGGGCTCAGGATGAGCGCAGAGGGCTCAGGAGGAGCACAGAGGGCTCAGGAGGAGCACAGAGGGCTCAGGAGGAGCGCAGAGGGCTCAGGATGAGCACAGAGGGCTCAGGATGAGCACAGAGGGCTCAAGAGGAGCGCAGAGGGCTCATGAGGAGCACAGAGGGCTCAGGATGAGCGCAGAGGGCTCAGGATGAGCGCAGAGGGCTCAGGATGAGCGCAGAGGGCTCAGGATGAGTGCAGAGGGCTCAGGAGGAGCACAGAGGGCTCAGGGGGGAGCACAGAGGGCTCAGGGGGAGCACAGAGGGCTCAGGAGGAGCACAGAGGGCTCAGGATGAGCACAGAGGGCTCAGGATGAGCACAGAGGGCTCAGGGGGAGCACAGAGGGCTCAGGATGAGCGCAAAGGGCTCAGGACGAGCACAGAGGGCTCACAAATGCTGTTGATTGGTTGATTTGAAATGACCGATGCTGCTGTGTTGGATTGAGGTGCCTGCATACGTTAGTTGATGCAAGGAATGGTGCATGGAGTATGAGTGCATGTTATGCAAGGGCATGTTATGTATGTGCATGCAATGCTATGATTTTGGTGTGATGATGAATGTGGTGAAATGCTATTCCTGATTCTTCATCTCTTTAATTTTCTTTGGTCAGCTTTCTTTTTTCTGACTGCTTGTTTTTCTTGGTTTTTCTTTGACCAGCTTTCTTTTTTCTGATCGTTTGTTTTTTCTTTTTCTCTTTTGCTCTTTTGTCTCATTCTTTTTGCTGGTTCGACCAACCCGCGACAAGACTGAGGGACCGATTAGAATTGTAGTGGCGTATAAGCCCAGTGCTGATTGTCTTGTAATTTGCCATCAGAAATGGCCTATGAGTGCAATTATTTCCTTGTAAGCTTAGTTTTCCCTGAGAAGTTGCTTCCTTCCCATAACTTTTAAAAATTTCGCAATGATTGTGATGCTCTATGATTTATGCACATGTTTTACAGGTCAGTGTTACTATCATCATAAAACGTTTATTTAAGCAGAAAAAGCAAGGAAATAGAAAAACTAACAGACGTGAGAAAGATTGAACTTTATTGATGTAGAAATTGGTCGCACAAGGAGTTACGCCAACTGTTCAATACATTTGAAAGTTTAAACTACAAAAAGACACGAAAAAAGAGAGAAGCTGATTCCTGACTGTCCGTCTCTGTGGAACAGTGCTAAACATTTATGTCCTTGACCTTGACCATCTCCTCATCCAAGTCTTCAGGGGAGTTGTATGCCTTTCTTCACTTTTCATGCCCAAGCTTTCCGACCCTAATTTTTGCCTGGATCGCCCTTTGCGGGTTTTCAATCCACCGGGTCGCTCTGATTTTGCCTAGGCCGCCCTTTGCGGGTTTTCAACCTAGCGAGCTAATTCTTACTGGGCTTGTCTTTCTCTTTTTTCGTCTATTTCTTTCAGGCATAATACTTCTTCACTTGATCGGAATTGACGGGGTTTCTTAAGTCTTCTCCATCCATGTTTGTGAGTATCAGCGCTCCTCCAGAGAAGGCTTTCTTGACTATGTACGGGCCCTCATAGGTGGGAGTCCATTTTCCACGGGGATCACTTTGAATAGGCAGGATCTTCTTCAGCACTAGGTCCCCCTCATTGAATCCTCGGGGACGAACTTTCTTGTCGAAAGCGGTTTTCATCCTTTGCTGGTATAGCTGCCCATGACATAAGGCTGTGATTCTCTTCTCCTCAATGAGATTTAGCTGATCTAGGCGAGCTTGTACCCACTCAGCTTCTTCCAGCTTAGTCTCCATTAGTACCCGCAGGGAAGGTATTTCGACCTCGATAGGGAGGACTGCCTCTGACCCGTATACCAAAGAGAAAGGGGTTGCCCCGGTCGATGTACGCACTGAAGTACGATAGCCGTGTAGAGCAAAAGGGAGCATCTCGTGCCAATCTTTGTACGTGACCACCATTTTCTGCACTATCTTCTTGATGTTCTTGTTAGCCGCTTTGACTGCCCCATTCATCTTGGGCCGATAGGGTGAGGAATTATGATGCTGGATTTTGAACTCTGCGCACAAGTCCTTCATCATTTTGCTGTTTAGGTTGCTGCCGTTATCAGTGATGATCTTGTTGGGAAGACCATAACGGCAAATCAAGTCTTTCTTTACAAACTTGGCGACCACTGAACTGGTTACACTGGAGTAGGAATCAGCTTCGACCCACTTAGTGAAATAATCGATTGCAACCAGAATGAAACGATGTCCATTTGATGCTTTAGGCTCTATAGGGCCAATGATGTCCATGCCCCACATTGAGAACGGCCAAGATGCAGTCATGACATTTAGAGAGGCAGGTGGTACATGAATGTGATCAGCGTAGATTTGGCACTTATGGCACTTTCGGACGACGCTGTACCAGTCACCTTCCATCTGCAACCAGTAATAGCCGGCTCTCAAGATTTTTCTTGCCATGGTGTGCCCACTGGAATGAACCCCGAACGACCCTTCATGGACCTCTTTCATAATTTTTGCTGCCTCTTCTTCTGTCACACACCTCAGAAGGACCATATCATAATTTCTTTTGTAGAGAACTTCGCCATTCAAAAAGAAGTTCCTCGACAATCTTCTGAGCGTTCTTTTGTCATTCTCTGATGCCCCGGGGGGTATTCTCTATTGATGACGTACTGTTTGATATCATAATACCATGGCTTGCTATCAGGCTCTTCCTCAATTGCAGTGCAGTAATGATGTGCCGGGAGACCCCGATGTTGGATTCTGATATGAGTTAGATTTTTGTCGCAATTGATGTTGAACATTGACGACAGAGTTGCCAAAGCATCGGCCAACTGATTTTCGCCTCGAGGGATATGCTGGAAAGTAATTTCGTCGAAAGACTTCATCAATTCCTGGACATAATTACAATAAGGGATCAATTTAGGATCTCTGGTCTCCCAATCACCTCTCACCTGATGAATAACCAAAGCCGAATCACCATACACATCGAATCTTTTAACCTTCCATTCAAGGGCTGCCTGAATCCCCAAGATGCATGCTTCATATTCTGCGATGTTGTTAATGACATAAAAGCTTAATCTGGCAGTGACCGGAACGAAACGGTTATCTGGGGAGATTAGCACAGCCCCAGCTCCGTGCCCCCACACATTGGATGCGCCATCGAATATCATCCTCCACCTCTCCTCTTCTTGAGACTTTCCTTCCTCAAACAGTGCCATGATGTCTTCATCGGGAAAATCATACTGCATTGATTGGTAGTCTTGAATTGGCTGACATGCTAAGTACTCGGCGAGTGCACTACCCTTGACCGCCTTCTGTGTGACATGCAGAATATCATACTCTGACAATAACATCTGCCAACGAGCGATCCGTCCTGTGAGTGCTGGCTTTTCAAAAATATACTTGATTGGATCCATTTTAGACACCAACCAGGTTGTATGACTCAACAGGTACTGCCTTAGACGATGAGCAGCCCATGCTAAGGCACAACAAATCTTTTCTAGCACTGAATATCTCGTCTCACAGTTAGTGAACTTTTTACTCAAGTAGTATATGGCATGCTCTTTCTTTCCTGATTCATCATGCTGCCCCAGCACACACCCCATCGAATTGTCCAACACAGTTAGATACAGGATGAGCGGTCTTCCGGGCACCGGCGGCATCAAAATTGGCGGATTCTGCAGATAGTCCTTAATTCTTTCAAAGGCTCTTTGGCAATCATCATTCCACTCTGCTTTCTGGTTCTTGCACAACAGCTTGAAGAGAGGCTCGCAAGTGGCGGTCAATTGGGATATGAATCTTGAGATGTAGTTCAATCTCCCAAGGAACCCACGGACCTCTTTTTCAGTCTTTGGCACTGGCATTTCGAGGATTGCTTTAACTTTGTCTGGATCAACCTCTATCCCTTTTTGACTAACGATGAATCCCAGTAATTTTCCAGATCTCACACCGAAAGTGCATTTTGCTGGGTTTAACCTGAGCTTGAACTTCCGTAGACGTTCGAAGAGTTTGCGCAGATTAACAATGTGTCCTTCATCAGTCTTGGACTTTGCAATCATATCATCTACATACACCTCAATTTCTTTGTGCATCATATCGTGGAATAATGTCACCATTGCCCTTTGATAAGTCGCACCGGCATTCTTGAGTCCAAAAGGCATCACTTTATAGCAGAATGTGCCCCAGAGAGTTATGAAGGTGGTTTTCTCCATATCTTCCGGAGCCATCTTTATCTGATTGTACCCTGAATACCCGTCCATGAAGGAGAACAATGAGTGTTGGGCCGTGCTGTCTACCAGAATATCAATATGAGGCAGAGGGAAATCATCCTTGGGACTAGCTCTGTTCAGATCTCTGTAGTCGATGCACATTCTGACCTTGCCGTCTTTTTTCGGAACAGGGACGATGTTGGCTACCCACTGTGGATACTTCGCAACCTCTAGGAACCCGGCATCAAACTGCTTTTTTACCTCATCCCGTATCTTCAGCGACATCTCTGGTTTCATTCTTCTCAATTTCTGCTTGACTGGCGGGCACTCCGGCTTCACTGGCAACCTGTGTTCAATAATGTCGGTGTCTAGCCCTGGCATATCTTTGTACGACCACGCAAAGACATCAGCGTAATCCTGCAAGAGTTGGATTAGTCTTTTGCGTTCACTCTCTTCCATGGCGGTACCGACCTTGACCTCTCTTCTATCCTCTTCTGTACCCAGGTTGATGATCTCAATCGACTCCCCATGAGGTTGAATAACCTTCTCTTCCTGTTCTATCAATCTCGTCAATTCTGGAGGAGCTTCCCAGTTTTCATCAACATCCCCCTCGGCTTGGTTGACTGGATGATCAAAGTCAAAGTTTGGACTGCTAGCGCTGTTGTTCTGAGAGACAATTGCTGTATGTCTGCATTTTGCCGAAGCGCAAAAGCAGAATGAAAATCGGAACAAGCAAACAAACAATAACAAAGCAATAAAGAGACGCATGAAATGAAGAGAAATGGATTTTTATTGATTGAAAATTCAAAACAAACGTTTTTATTTGATGATGATAACTATGAAAATGAAGACATGTTTGCCCCTAGCAACTTGTCCTATGGACTTGGGCAGAGCCACAGGGTTGCATTACAATCATTACTTCGAAATAAAAGCGATGGGCAAGTCCACAGCTTCCCAGTTTTTGAGCTTCTCCTCAGCATGGCAACGGCGAACTAAACTGGTACTGCTTTCTTCATCCTCTGAACCAATGGCAGTGATCTGGTCTGGATCTAGCAACCCAGCGCTCTTGAAGCTTTGACTGATGTTACTGATGGGGATCCTCTTTGACCATGGATCCTGGCCTCTCAACTTGGCCAACCATTCACCTCTTCTCTCTTCATCCAACTTCCTCCTTTCAACCTCGCTTGGGTGGTATCCCAACCCGTAACGATCTTTGTTTCCTTTCAGTTGTACAGGAGCAAGAATTCCTTGTCCCGTTTTTCCTAAACCACGCCCCAGCTGGTATCCTTGATCCATCATGATTCTGGCGACCATCTCTCCACTCTTTGACAGCTTTATCACGGGCGATGACGATTCACATCCACCAAGCACAGCATTGGCAATTTCAAGAGATTGGAAAGAAGTCTCCAAAGACTCTTCAGCTGCTTCCACATAAGGGAACGGAGAAGACTTGTTAACTAGCATCTCTTCTTCTCCATACACCACCACAATTTTGTCATTAACCACGAACTTAACCCTCTGGTGTAGAGATGAAGGAATAGCCCTAGCCATATGGATCCATGGCCTCCCGAGTAAACAGCTGTAGGAGGAGGATATGTCCATGACTTGAAAATTGATATAAAAAGTTTCTGGTCCTATTTGAATGGGGAATTCCATCTCTCCTATCACTTCTTTCTTTGACCCATCGAACGCCCTCACCAGAGTTGAGCTTGGCTTCATAAAGGAACAATCAACATCCAGTTTGCTTACAGTTGACTGGGGCATTACATTCAAAGAAGAACCGTTGTCAATTAATACCCGTGCCAACACAGAATCTCTGCATTTGACTGAGATGTGCAAAGCTTGATTGTGTTTCTTTCCCTCTGGGGGAAGCTCTTCATCAGTGAAAGTCAGATGGTTGGCAGCTACAATATTCCCAACTACTTCATCAAATTGGCCAACAGAGATGTTCTGAGCAACACGTGCTTCATTCAGCACTTTCATGAGAGCAGTTCTATGCGCTTCTGAACTCATCAACAAAGACAGCATTGAAATCTTGGCCGGAGTTTGGTTCATCTGATCGACCACTTTATAATCACTCTGTCTCACAATCTTGAGAAACTCATCTGTTTCAGGCTCTGCCCCTTTCTTCTTCTGAATATTCTCTGCCTCCTTTTCTTTACCCTTACGGGCTCTATCTTCGGCTTCTTTGGAGGACTCAACTCGACCAAACTCAGGAGCATACATCCGACCGCTCCTTGTCATCCCGTTTGACCCAGTTATATTTGTAACAGTGGTGCTTGGAGAAACCCCTACTGAAGGTAAGGTTCTGTACTTCCACGGCACGGCGCTGTCTTTCTCATAAGGAAATGGAGCTGGGATTTCAATAACCAATGGCTGTGGTTTGGCTTGGACCGGTTTCGAATTATACAGTATCTCAATTGGCTTTCTGGCCTCTTTGCCATCATTGAACTGCAGCATTAGCATACTTTCTGCTTTCTCGACTACTTCCAACTGAACCACATAACGGTCCATCAAATCTTGCAAAACAGACTTAAAATCCTCACAAGCACCTGCACACGCAGGGTCAGCACACACACAACCTTTCTGAATTACCCCACAGCGACATAACTCAGCATGTATGTCTTCCAAAGGAGTCTTGATACTCTCAACGTTCTTTATCATGATTTGGCTCCCAGAATCTTCTATGGCATTGGCAGACGGTGCCCCATGACCTGGCAAGGGGTTAGTTGTCGTGCTCGGATTGTTCGGTTTGAAAGATAGCCAATTGGCATCAATTAGGTCTTGAACTATAAACTTGAACGCATAGCAATCTTCCACCGTGTGACCGACCCCTCCACTATGGAAAATACAGGTGGCGTCAGCATTATATCCTCTAGGGAAAGGTGGTTGCACAGTCCTCATAGGGCGAGTCTTGACTAGATTCTTTGCAATGAGATGATTAAACAGCTCAGTATAAGTGATGGGAATTGGATCAAAACTGGTACGTTTCCTTTCTTGATGATTCTGAGTTCTGTGACCCGGATTATTCTGCGGCGGCTGAGCTGGAACAGAGAACGGAACTTTCTGCGGTGGAGCGTTGAAGGACGGACCTCCCCCTCCTGTAATGACATTTGTCTCTCCCTCTTTCTTCTTAGGGAAATTTGAAAAAGGTTTCTTCTGCCCACCAGGATTGCCAAAACCTCCTGCAATTTTCCCACTACGCAATCCATGTTCCAGACGTTCCCCAATGATCACCATATCAGAGAAGCTAGAAGAGACACTACCCACCAATCGATCATAGTATATTCCTGGGAGAGTTTCCATGAACATATATACCATTTCCTTTTCTGTCACTGGTGGCTTCACTTGGGCTGCTACACTTCTCCACTTCTGGGCATATTCTTTAAATGATTCCCTGTCGCCTTTGCTCATGAGTTGTAGTTGAGATCTATCAGGTGCCAGATCCATATTGTACTGATACTGTTTAAGAAATGCCTCTGAGAGATCCTTCCAACTATGGATGTCGGAGGATTGCAGTTGCATATACCAGTCTAGAGACGCTCCGGTCAGACTGTTCTGAAAGAAATGGATCAGCACCTTATCATCATGGGCATAAGCTGCCATCTTTCTGACATACATCGTTAGATGGCTGGAGGGAGAGCCAGTGCCGCGGTATTTTGTCAAAATCTGGCGCCTTGAATTTGGGTGGTATAACAACACCTGGGACAAGACACAGGTCCCGCGCATCTTTAGCCCTTGTACCTGACCCTTCCATTGCTCTCAACCGTTCTTCTAGTAAGTGATATCTGTCTCTTGGTTGTGAACTCTCAACCATCTGGCCTTGAGGATAGCTCCCTGGATTGAAATAATAACCCCCATATTGAGCGGGGTTTCCCATTTGATAAGCAGCATTTGGAGGATTCACAGCAACCTCCGGAGCAGGAGCAGGCTGACTTGTCACCACAGGAATGGCTTCAGCAGTGGATGGTGTATAATTCATGGGCATCCCCCATGGATACACTTGTGCATTTGGTTGTCTCTGACCGCTTGTCCCCGAAGAAACACCAACTTCTGGTATGGGAGGAGGATGAATAATTATAGCTTCAGCTGATGTAGGAGGAGAAACAAAGGTAACGCCCCCTTCTGGAGTTACAACTGCGGTGGCCCCAGCAGCGGCCCCACTTCTTAGAGTTTGCAGCATATTCATTACTTCAGCCATCTGGGCCTCCATAGCGCCCATTTTAGTCTTCAAAACTTGATTCTCCTGAGCCAGCTGCTCAGGGTTAAGGATTTCTACGACCGGCTCATCTTGACCTTCATTCTCGAGATGCTGATTGCTAGCCATTAGTCTTGCCTGTAGACGGGTGGAATATCGGTGTTGGCGAACCAGCTTGCCTTTTGTTTCTCTCTGATGATAGAATATTTTTTATGAGTACAAGTATGAATGCGTAAATGAATGCAATGCATATGCACATGGCCTTATATTATTTTTGTGTTTAGCGCCAGGAATCGTGAGATAATTTGCTCTTGTCATAAGCAAATATCGAAACATTTTAAAAGCGTGACGAACATTGGGATCAACAAGCGATAGGGCACATTTCCTTCGAGCTTTAAATCATAAGAAAGAAAGAGAGTACAAGAGTGCAATACAATATCTCCCAAAGAAAAATACAATGCTCTTAGAAAATTACAACATTCTAAAGAAAAATTATAACTTCCTAGAGAACATTCTAAAAAAGGAAAATTACAATGCACTGAAATCTAGTAGCATATAGTCTTCAACTTCTTGTTCCTTTCTCTTTCTTTGCTTGCAGCAGCAGCTCCTTCAGCCTTTTCCATGAGTTCCTCAGTCAGGGCCTTGCAGAAATTCACAAACTCATACACGTGGACTAGGGTATTGAAGGGGAGCATCTCAGCTTCAGCTCTCCTTAGCCTTCTGGGGACATCTCTTACAGCTTGATTAGCTAGCCATGCCAACTTTGAGAATTTACCCCTCCAAAGTCGGATCTCATCTCTTAGCTCTTTAACAATCTCTTGCTCTTCTATCTTGCCAATCAGTGCTAGGAAGCGCTGTTCCCAGTACTTGCTCTCTGCTTGCACTTTCCTGTAAGACTCCCCTAGGTATCGGAGATTCCTTGTCAGTTCATCAGATCTTTCTTGCTCATACCTCAGCATTTCTTGGTATTCTCTGAGAACATTTCCAATGGAATTTCTTTCTTGTTCAAGATTCTTCAGTTGCCTTTTCAACTCCACCAAGTGAGGTTCTTGTCTGGGCTCAGTCGCCACAATCTTCCATTCTTTGGCTTCTTCAAGGGCCTTTCTTGTTTTCTGCTTGTACCTTTGGAGTTCATCCCTAGCCCCCTTCAGGTATTTCTGAGCTTCCAGTTTACTCTCCTTTTCCGCTTTGAATCGCTTGACACCCTCCTCAACAGCTATCACCTTGATCTTGTTCTCTTCCTCTAACTCCTTCTTTTGTAGGGTTATTTTCTCCAACTTTGCTTGCAATGCCTTTTTCTCTTCCTCCGCTTTTGCTAAGGCAGATTTAACCTCATTCAACTCCTTAGGGGTAGGAAGGCGAGGTTTCGGCATCTCTTTTTCGACTGGCAGTGCCTCTTGGGAAGGTGAACGAGTACTTTGGATCCTTTCATGCAACCATTGGTAAAAAGTGACATTGCTAACCTTTTTCATGAGCTCATCTCTATCTTTACGGACCACAGTTTCCCATGCCTTTGAGATTTTCCGAAGCAAACCCTTGTTCTTCGGATCTTCTTTGTCAAGGAAGATAGGAGTCAGCATGTCTTCGGTAGGCATATTCCTCATAGGGTACCCAAGCTGTCGGATAATCAAGGAAGGATTATAGTTGATGCAGCCTTGAGTACCTATTAGGGGCACGTTCTGAAAGTCTCCACACTGAAACACAACGGAGGGCATGTTCTTCCAACATGAAGGAGTGTACCAGCGGACCTTGAGGGCATTAAGACTCCCTAAGGTATGCACCCACTCCTGGGCACTTTTGACCTCTACCTCACAATTCAAGGCATAAGCCAACAGATCTGTAGCTGGATTCTTGTGAGCGATGACGTGGTTAAGGAGCCAAGCATATAGTACATGAAGGGAGCAGGCAATCTTCTTTTTCCCCAACACTCGATGATGCGTAAAGGAGTAGTAAGTGTCTGCGAGTACGGCTGGTACTGGATTAATTGGATTATCTTTGCTTATGAAGGCTAAGAACACCCCAATGGCAACCTCGTCAATGAACCTTTCAACTTGTGGGAAGAGGACAATCCCAAAGATAGTTAGTGCTAGCAACTGCTTAAAGGGACCCCATCTGTTGGCTTGAGCATGGGATTTCATTAGGTCTTCAAAATAACTCAGTGGAAACCCCATTATACGGTTCTTTTTCTCTTTTCGGAGCTTTAACTCCTCCACTCCAACTTGCAGTAGCAAAGAGAGCCTCTGATCTGAATATTGATGCCCCTGGTACTGATAAGGCGTTGCTTCTGACTTAAGGAAACCTAAAATTTGCTCATACTCTTCTAAAGTTGGTGAGAGTTGGAAATCCTTGAAGATGAAACAGCGGATATCCGGATCATAGAACTGACTGAGGGATTTCACCACATTTTCTTGAAGATCCAACTGCAGCAACCGAAGAATATTCCCATAAGCCTTTTCAAACAACCTACGCTCATCCGGTCCCATTAGAGAGGCACACTCTGTCAAACTGGCCACATCTGCTTTTTTTACTATTGGAAATCTCGAATTTAGCATACCCTCGCTTCTTGATCCCATGTCGTCTTGTTTTTTCACGCCTATGACAAGATTCCAAATTACTCCACGATTACCGGCAAACAAATTAGATGCATGAGGAATGCTGTATGAATTTTTTTCAGAATTTTGCTTATGTAACGTATGCTGTTATGATGTAAAATGCGGATGATGAGGGTGCTTGTTATAAAGACAGATATTTACAGGTGGGGTTTTGAAAATTTAGGGCAGTATACCCTATATGCCACCCCATATAGGTATTTATGAAAGAGAAGGAAAGGCATATTCTTTTTTTGATTTTGTTGTTTTTTTTCAAAAAATCGTTGGCGGAAAAGAATTAAACTAGATGTAATAATGCAACACACAATTTTGGAAAAGCCCTTGTGACCTAAAAAGAGGCGAGACCTATGATCTAGGGCAATTTAAAGGGTAATCCTCCCATGTAGCTCTATTTACTCCCTCACAAGGCCACCAGAGCTACAGTCCCTTTCACAAAACTCCCCACAAATGCAGCAAACTGCTAGGTGTGAAGTATCATGAAAAAGCACAACTCTGGTTGAAACTTTCGCAAGTAGCCAAACGGACAAAGGTCCTGATGGGCTCTCACTACTCGAATCCACTCTCCTAAGTTTTTGCAGACCTGGGTTATGGTCCCACTCAAAACACATAGTCACAGGGTATAAGTGTAGTGTGTGTCAAGGGCATTTTCCCTAGTACTACCCCCACCTGAAATGAAAACCAGAGCAGTCCAGAAAAAAGCAGGCAATAACAAGTTATCTACCCTAGGGTTCCATACCTAGAATATCTATAAACAAGGATATTGCTCACCTTAGGAAAAGGAGCCAAGAAGAGGGGATCATGGGGATTGAAAAAATGCATGGGCATAAGCGATAAAAGAAAGGAATAAAAGATGAGACAGGGAACAACATAGAAGAACACAAATGCGTACGCCTACAATCAATGATAAGAAAGAAAGGCAAACAAGGTTTTAATCAAATCAACAATACATTAAACCACACATTTAAATTAGTTAGGCTTGACCCTCGTCTTTTAAAAAAAAGTATCCCCAGCGGAGTCGCCAGCTGTTGCACCCCGAAAAATCCCGCTTTGGGTTTCTCAATGTACAACGTGGAAAAATTTGGAGCCGCCACCAACATTTTAATTTTAAGACCAAAACATTGAAAAAAGGTCTTTTGGATAAGGCGGATGGTCTTTGGAAACTAGAGATATAGGTTCGGGGGTCGATTACGTGCGAGGAAGGTGTTAGCACCGCGCACGTCCTTTCTACCGAAAGGGAACCTCTAATTAAATGTGTGGTTTTTAACGTTTGATTTGAAAAATACCTAGTTTTGCCTATTTATTTCTTGTTTGAAGATGAATGGGAAAACTTACTGGAAATTTTATTTTTGGTGAGAGAGGGGAAAAAAAAGGTTTTTTAGGAAAAGTGCTTGACGGGACCTGGCCCGCTCCTACGTATCTCCCGGTGCGATGGAGAATTCAAAGCTACGTAGTTCTTGGTTCTTTTTGAAAAGTTTTTGTTTTTTTTATCTTTTTTAGTGAGTTTTTGAAATAGGACGAGCATTAGCAAATGATTAAACTAGTAGAGGCTATGATGAATCACTTACTAAATACTCAAAAGAGAGAGTTGTACCGCTAGTCAAACGAACGAAGGTTCTGATGGACTATTGATAACGACTCGTTTTTTTATTATCTTTTTTGAAAGTGATTTTCGAAAGAGATTGATTCGCACGATGATCAAACTAACAAAGGTTATGATGGATCATCGTTTATTATTTTTAGGAGAAAAGGACATTGTCACTAATAGCTAAACGAACAAAGGCTCTGATGAGCTATTAGCAACAATGGGTTTGAAAATGATTCTTGTTTGTTTTATGAAAATGATTGGTTTAGGGGGGCGAAAAGAATTTTTATTTGTTGCGCTTGACGAGAACGTGACTCGCTCCTACGTATCCCAAACGGGAATCAAAGCGACGTAGTTCTAATTAAAAAATGTTTTTGAAAGGGGTTGAAAGGGACAAGTTGAATCACCCGAGACCATCTTCACCACTTAGAACATGATGCACTAGGCATAAGTGGGAATCATATGGTTCGTCATCAACGATGGACGATAATATACAAGAACGAGTAAATAAACACTATAGCTAAGTTAAGTCACACGGATCACAATAACTGAATATTAACAAATGAAAAGACTGAAATACCTCTGATGAAGACAGATATTACAACTCTGAAGAACGCAAACCCCGACTAACTCTTGCAGGAGATCAGCTCAGACGGACCAACGGAACGAATAGAGCAAAAATGAAGCGTAGAACTGGAAAATGAGATTTGCGAGAGTTGTCTTCTCAGATCTCGTGAAATGTGTCTCTGGAGCAATTCTTCTATGATCTTGTGAGATGTGTGTGTGTGAAAATGTGACTTGAGGCTGCCTATTTATAGGCTTAGGAAAGCGTAGAATTTTTTTAAAAACATTTATTGCAAGGATGAATCGATTGTTTGAGCCTTTGGAAATAGTAAAGAATCGATTCTTGGACATCCTAAATAGGTGAAAATCGATTCCATGTTTAGTTAAAACAATGAGGAATCGATTCATGGCCTATGGAAGAGCTTGAAAATCGATTTCAAGGCCTATGAAAGAAGAGGGAAATCGATTTTCAGGACATTTATAATAGGTGAAAATCGATTCTTCACTTAGTTAAAACAATTAGGAATCGATTCATGGCCTATGGAAGAGCTTGAAAATCGATTTCAAGGCCTATGAAAGAGGAGGGAAATCGATTTTCAGGACATTTATAATAGGTGAAAATCGATTCTTCACTTAATTAAAACAATTAGGAATCGATTCATGGCCTATGGAAGAGCTTGAAAATCGATTTCAAGGCCTATGCAATATACTATAAATCGATTCTTGGCCTTTGGAACAAAATAGAAATCAATTCTTGCTTTCCACAAAAATGCTTTTAGGTCTTTACCATGCATGCATAAAATATTTTCCAAAGCTCGCCATGCATGCATAACATATTTTTCAAAACCCTAATTTCTTAAAAAGTGCATCCTAACCCTAAAAATGATTTCAAAAACTTTGGAGCGGTTTCTAGGACCCAAAATGCATAATTTATTTTTGTGTGGAAAATTAGGGTTTGGACCTAAGCCGGACAAAATTGGGGTATGACAAGAGTTTGTTTTCAAAATAGAGAGGAGTGAATAAGAGAGAAAAGGAAACTGAAAGATCAGAATATATGAAAGACTATAACACAAGAGAGGAGATAAATATCCTTAAGAACTGATGAACGAACCTGAGCACTACCAGGTCGCCGGCGAACTCGCCGGAAAACACCTCGAAAGCTGTCTCCGGTCGTCTTCTCCGATCTCACCACCGTGTCAGTCCCTCTCCTGCTCTCCCCGTGCGCAACTCTCTCTTCTTTTTTGCTTTGTTTTTTTTTCTTTCTTTGTGTCATTCCCCAAAGAGTGAGGCGTCAGATCTGGAAGAGTGAGTAAAACTAGGTTTACTTGTTATAGTCACTTGCTTTATATACTCTCTTTTGGGCTTTATTTCCTTCTTCAATACAATACCAGAATGATACTCACACCACAACATTTTACTTCACACAACACTGGCCCTATGCATCGGCCCAACCCAGTTTCGCAGAACAGGTTTAAAAAGGCCCAACTAGCCATGGCTGAATACACCCCACTGTTTACTGATACAACCCCCTGTAACTATTTGCACCCCATTTTGCGACTGCACACCCCTTTTCGTTTTTTTAGTATTTTTTAATATTATCTCTCATTTCTCTCATTGTTATTACTATTACCTTTATTGTTATTATTCATTGATTCAAAAGAAAAGTAATAATCATTAAGGTTCGATCGAGATGTACATCTTATCGAACCCACGACACCGGTTTAGGAGACCCGAGCCGTACGGCTTGGTCCTAAACCCCTTCAAAAAAATAAAACTGAAATTAACATTTTCTGCAAAACTCCAATCAGTTTATTTTATGTAGCACCTATTTTCTAAAAAAAAAAACCAAAAAAAATGGGTTTGACCGAGATGTACATCTTGTCAATCCCGGTTTAAGAGACTCGAGTTGTACAACTTAGATCTTAAACCCCTTCAAAACTAAAATCAACCAATCAACAAATTTTCAGGAAGAACTACGTGACTTTTGAGTCCCCCATTGCACCGGAGGGTACGTAGGAGCAGGACTTCCCTGTCAAGTCAAAAATTAAATTTTCTTAATTTAGTCTAAATTTTATTTTCTTGTAAATAGTTTCTTTTTTTCCTGAATATTATTTTTGGGTAAACAAATAAGTAATCGATTTATTATTGCACAAATCAAATTTAGGGTAACTGTCTTAGGACAGATGTATTAGGGGTGCAGTAGAATTAAGTTTCTGCCCTTCCCTATGCATAACCGACTCTCAAATCCGACCTAGTTACGTAGACCAATAGTTATTAGGTTAGGTTTTTCTCAATTTTTCCTATTTAATAAATTGGGTGGTGACTCCTCAAAATCATATTTTTGAGCCGTCTCCGTCGGGATCACGATCACGACACACTAAACAAACCGTCAAAAGGTCCAACACAATAACTAAGGATCTAAATATATAAAACAAAATAAAATACTGAAATAAATAAAATAAAATAAAAACAACTAAGAATTAACTCATTGCCTTGTTAACAACGAAATCAACAATCCCCGATAACGGCGCCAAAAACTTGTTAGAATTTCGGCAAGTGTATCGGAACGTTGTAAGTAATAGTAAAAACGATAAGAACCGGTCGTATCCACAGGGATTGCGTTTCATTATTAATTAGGCAAGTTTATTAATTCTTAGAGGTAAAAACGGAAAGATAAAATTTTTGGGATTTGGTTAATTAACTGAAAGATAGCGTTTGAAAATAAAGCAAGATAAAAGTGATTAGGGATTGATTCATATTCCCTATGCTATCATATGACCTTCAACCAATATCAAAGTAATTATCCAAATTATCTGATTCAATTCACTAAATTAGGTTAAGGACAATCCCTTGCCTCAAAACCCCTTTTACCTAATGAGAAACCCTAATTCCTTAGGTGATTCATGCCAATAGGCAAAGCATTAAACATGAGAAATAGAGAGTTCACACACCCATCCCATATTCCTATGGTGATCGCATATGTGACCTAGATCCCCAATTTCAAGCATACAAGCCCATATTTCTATGGTGATCATAAACCTAGATCAATACAATTATGATGTGTAAGAGTAAAGCATTAAGCATAGAGATAAAGGCAATGGATAAATTGAACAAAAATTGACTTGGTCATAGCAAAGCATTCACATAATAGTTTTGGGAAGAGTCATCTCTCCCAAATCCAAAGAACTAATTACATGGCATAATAGGAATAGAATTCATGGGTAGAACAAGTTCACACCATTAGGCCTCCATTAGAACCTTCAAACCCTTGTTCCCAAGGTGTTGGGAAGGCCCCAAATTCGCCCCCTGCTGCTGCTCCAAACCCTAAAATCGTTCCCAAGCCGAAGAGAGCTCTGAAAAACGCAAAACTGAAATATATATAGCACTCTCGGCCACGCATCGCGTTGCGATGGGCTTGGGTCGCGTCGCGACTTTCTGCAGAAATGCAGGGTTGTGGCGCGATCTTCTTGACCGCAGGTGCGAAAGCTGTCTGATCTTTTTCCTTCCTTCTTTTCTCCGTTTCGTCACTAGGCAAGTGTCTGGTTCGCTAGTAGACGCCACATCAAATTGAAGGATTTCTCATGCATTTTGTTACAACTCCACACTTACTACATAGAACTAAAATTATGCCAAAACCCTAACTTTTGGCTGAATCAAACATAAAATCATCGACATTTCGGTTGTAAATTGAACAAAAATATACATATGATGATGATTCATCAATTTTGCGATCATGTCATCCACGTAGACTTCAATTTCCTTATGCATCATATCATGGAATAAAGCCACCATTGCCCTTTGGTACGTGGCACCAGCATTCTTTAGGCCGAATGGCATTACTTTGTAGCAGAAGGTGCCCCAAAGAGTGATGAATGTGGTTTTCTCCATGTCTTCAGGGGCCATCTTGATTTGATTATATTCGGAATATCCGTCCATGAAGGAGAAAAGAGAGTGTTGTGTCGTGCTATCTACCAGGACATCAATGTGAGGCAAGGGAAAGTCATCTTTAGGACTGGCTCTATTCAGATATCGATAGTCAACACACATCTGAACTTTCCCATCTTTCTTTGCAACCGGGACAATATTGGCTACCCATTGAGGATATATTGCTACTGCTAAGAATCCGGCGTCAAATTGCTTCTTGACCTCATCTCTGATTTTCAGTGACATATCCGGCTTCATTCTTCTTAGCTTCTGTTTTACCGGCAGGCATTCAGGCTTTACTGGTAACTTATGCTCGACTATGTTGGGGTACAGTCCAGGCATGTCTTGGTATGTCCATGCGAAGATGTCAACATAGTCCGACAAAAGCTTAACCAATTTCTCTCGCTCACTGTCTTTCATCGTGATGCCAATTTTAATCTCTTTCTTATCTTCCTCTGTGCCCAAATTTATTGTCTCAGTAGATTCCTAGTGGGGTTGAATCACTTTTTCCTCTTGTTCCATCATTCTCATTAACTCTGGAGGAGTTTCCCAGTTATCTTCAACATCTTCCTCAGTTTGATTAATGGGGTGTTCAAAGTTACAGTACGAATTATTGGCGTTGTTATTTCCAAAGATGTTTTTTTCAAATCTGCATTAGTATAAATTGCCGGAATGAAAAACGAGCGAAATAAAATAAAACGCAAACGCAAAAGAAAACTGAAATTTATTGGCAACATTTTATTGATACTGATACTGAAAGGAAACATGCGCGCCCGAATGAAATGTCCTAAGGCCTTGGGCAGAGCCATAGGATTGCATTACAAAAACATTACTTTGAACTAAAAACTACAGGAAAACCGACGATCTCCCAATTCTTGAGCCTTTCATTTGCCGAACAAGGGCGTACGAGACTGACGACGCCTTCTTCAGCATTTATATCATCTTGCACTGCAACAATCTGGCCGGGGTTCAGCATTCCCGCGCTCTGGAAACTTTGTTTGATGTCGCAGATGATGATCTTCTTTATATTTGGCACTCTGCCCTCAAGCTTGGCTAACCTCCGCTCTTTCTTTTCTTCCGCAATTCTTCTCTTGTCATTTTGATCCGGACGATACCCTATCCCGCGTCTATCTTTGTTTTCTTGCAGCTGTATCGGTGTCAGGATCCCCTGTTCGGTCTTTCCTAAACTTTTTCCGACTTGGTAGCCTTTGTCTATCATGATTTTAGCAACCATCATGGCGGTCTTGGACAGCTTAGGCTCCAGCATACTGGACGTATTGGCAATCTCTAGTGCTTGGAAGGCAGTCTCAAAAGACTCTTCAGCAGCCTTGATGTAACGAGCGAGAGACCACCTATTTACCAGCGTTTCCTCTTCACCAAAGATAACCACCAACTTGTTATTCACTATGAATTTGAGTTTCTGATTTAAAGAAGAGGGAACTGCTCCTGCAGAATGGATCCATGGTCTTCCCAAGAGACAACTGTAGGATGGGGCGATATCCATTATCTGGAAGGTCACCCTGAAGAGTTCCTGACCTACTTGCAAAGGTAATTCTATTTCTCCGATGACTTCCCTTTTTGATCCGTCAAAGGCCCTGACCACTATCGAGCTAGGTCTCATGTAGGAACAATCCACATTCAACTTTTCCATGGTTGACCTGGGTAATACATTCAAGGATGATCCATTGTCAATAAGCACTCGAGCAAGTGACTAATCTCCACATTGTGCCCCCTTCCTTTAGTTGGAATCTCATCATCAGTAAAGGTGAGGTAATTACTTGCAACAAGGTTTCCAACGATCCCATTGTTGACTCTCTGTCATACGTAATAAGTTGTGCATTTTTAGAACCAAAACTGCAGAGATTTGATTGTAATTCTGTTGATTGCCGGGGAATTAGCTTAGTTTAGATCAATGTATTAGGATTCATTTTGTAAGCTAATTCTCTCACTCCTGGTGCCAATTGCAATGGAAGACCTTCAAGTTGTCATAGCATCAACTAGCGAACCAGACATTTGCCTAGTGGTGCAATAGGAAGCTGAAGGAGGCATTCTGACATTTTTCGCGTCGCGTCGCGACGCAGCGAAGCCTTTTCACAGGGGAACATTCGGTCTTATTTCGTGTCGCAACGGGCTCGTGTCGCGACGCGATGGTTGACTGAAATCTAGGGTTTTTAAGCAGTTTCAGCGAATTTTTGAAGGACTTCGTTTTGGGAGTGGAACAGAGTTTTGGAGCAGCTGAAGGGTGCGATTTTGGGGACTTCTCATCACTTGGGAACAAGGGGTTTGAAGGTTCTAATGTCTTCCTTCATGTTTATCTTCTTCTTTATCCTAGTTTCTACTTCTATGATGATGTGTAACTAATTCTCTTAGATTAGGGAGAGATGAATCTCCCCAAACTATGACATGAATACTTTGTTATGATCAATTTCAGTTTTTATTAGCCTATACCTCTATTCTTAATGCTTTACAATTACATATGATAGTTGTATTGATTTAGGTTTATGATCACCGTAGGGATATGGGTTTGTATGCTTGAAATTGGGGATCTAGGTCACATATGCGATCACCATAGGAATATGGGATGGGTGTGTGAATTCTCTATTTCTCATGTTTAATGCTTTGCCTATTGGCATGAATCACCTAAGGAATTAGGGTTTCTCATTAGGTAAAAGGGGTTTTGAGGCAATAGATTGTCCTTAATCTAAATTAGTGAATGGAATCTGATAATTTGGGTAATTACTTGAAATGGGTTGAAGGTTCATGTGATAGTATAGGGGAGAGGATTCAATCCCTAATCGCTTTACTTTGCTTAATTTACAAACGGTTGATTTCACGGTTACTATAATTTCAACTTTATTCCAATTGTCACGTCTAAGAATTGATAACTTGCCTATCGATAATAGCGCGCAATCCCTGTTGATACGACTTGGTTCTTGCCGTTTTATTATTACTTGCAACGTTTCGGTACACTTGCCGAAATTCTAACAAGTTTTTGGCGCCGTTGCCGGGGATTGTTGATTTCATTGTCAACAAGGCAAAGGAGTTAATTCTTAGATTTTAGTTTTACTTTTTGTTTTTATTTGTTTAAATATTTATTTTTGGTACTCAGTGATTTTTATTGGACTTGTTGACGGTTTGTTTAGTATTTCAGAAATTTGTTTATGCGGGACAAAACTGCGAGAGACTTGTTATTTGACCTAGAGATTGAAAAGACAGCAAAAGCAAACCGAAAGAAAACAAAGCTAGCTAAGCAAGAAGCCCAAAGAGAGTCACAGGTACACTCAGCTTCAACCTCTGTTCCGGAAGATTCTTCAACTGAAGAGGCAGAAATGGCTGAGAATCCACCTCAAGACGCACTCTCGGTGACTTCGGGAGGAGAAATCAGGGCGCTCAAGCATTCACTTTCCAACCAGTGGGAGTTGCCCAATTTGACATCAAATCTTCTGTGCTCACTGCCTTAAAATCAGAGCAGTTTTCAGGATCAGATGCAGAAGACCCCAACCAACACCTTTTCCAGTTTTATGAGATCTGTGGAACTACACACCCTGAGGGAGTTAATGAAAGTGCCAAGAAATTGCGCCTGTTTCCATTCACACTAACAGGCAGGGCAAAGGATTGGTTGAATACTATCCCAGCAGGAACTGTCAACACTTGGAATGAACTTGAGAACAAATTCTTGGAACGATTCTTCCCAATCTCCAAGTTCATCAAAAAGAGGGCAGAAATCTCCAATTTTGTTCAAGGGGATTCTGAGTCCCTATATGATTCTTGGGAAAGATTTAAATTATTGCTAAAAAAATGTCCAGGGCATGGTATTGATGATTTTCTGCAGTTGCAAACTTTCTCCCATGGGTTGCGACCTCAGACCAGGATTGTAACACCCCTTTTCTACCCGGTAATTATTTAATAAAAATCAGAGTTACAAAAATTTATTTCATATTTCAAAAAGGGATGTCACTTATTCTTCGATAAACAATGTCTCATACGATATAAATAACACCTAGTCAAAAATACATCACCACGCAGCAGAATATAATATAAGTTCTAAAACATCAAATAATAACGTCCTGAATGGACTCCAAACAATAAAACATAACAACCAAGTTCAGCGTTTATTCCCCCCCTTGAGTGTTACACATCAAAGCAAGGACACCGACGACACCGACTCAGAATAGCGAAGGTACCTAGGCCTTCACTCGCAATCACCTGCACGTTACCGCATAGGGGTAACATTCAAACGGAAGGGGTGAGATATCTTCAATATAATAGCATAAAATGATAGGAAATATGCTAGAATATGATACTATATCTACCACTCCACTACACACGTCAATTTATAAGCATACGTCCAAATATAACATCACATCAAATTATAAACATCTCAACCAGTCACCAAATGTCATGACGATGCATGAATGCAACCCACACCAACGGGCATATGCATGTGGTACCAAAATCACCAAGAGTCTTGCCCGTAAATAGGGGCGTCACCAAAATTGAGAGCTTTCACACCAGGCTCACAAATTCACCAAAAATCGAGCTTTCACACCAGGCTCACCAGTTTTAGAAATATTTGAGGTTTCACACCTAGCTCCAAGACCAAAGGTCTTCACCAAAATAATGCATATGCTGTATGCGACACCATGAATGCACACAGACAATCACCAAATTAGTCACAATGTGACACACCAACAACAATCACCAAATATCACCAAAGTTGGGCTTTCACACCTAGCCACAACGACACCGAAAACACCGACCACCTGACACAACGGGACAACAAGACTTGGAACCTTCAAACCTAGTTCCAACAACACCAAGGTTTGAGCCTTCACACCTAGCATCAAACCGCACCAAGGCACCTAGAGGACACCAATTTCCCCAAACAACACCAAGACACCAAGGAGACAACAACTTTTCCAAAACAGCACCAATACACCAAGGAGACAACAACTTTTCTAAAACATTTGAGACACGAGGGTTTTTCACAACACCGGGGACAAACGACAATTTTTCCAAAGTATTGAAGGCATGACAACTTTCTTTTTAAAACGTCAACATTTAACGATTACACCAACGGTTAACAACTTTTCCAGAAAAATGGATTACTTTGCCTCAAAATAGAATATTCAGCTAGGCCTCTGAATAAGCTTTTCCAAACATTTTGAAACGTCCAAATCGGACACCCGAGTAAAAAGATATGTCAAAAACAAAACCGGGGAACAATTGAGCAACATCCTGAAAATGGCGCCCAGGCACTGGGCGCCTAGCAGGAAACCGCAACACAGCAAACTTTGGAACACGGCGCCCACACCCAGGGCGTCAAAAACAGCAACACGACCGAACGCAAGATGACCCAAACACGGCGCCCATGCACTGGGCGCCAAAAACAGCATGGCTCAAACTCACCAAAACACCACATATGCAAATCATATCACCAATTTAGCTCATCAATTTTTAATCACCAATGCCAATCACCATAATTTGGGAATCACAACATCGAACAAACATTTTATCGAACACCTAGCATGCTATCAGTTATAACAACAATGAATCACCAATGTCTAGGGTCACAACAATCCCCAACAAGCAAGTATTTTTCAATCAACCTAGTTACGATTCACCTACCATCAAACTACGCATCAAAATCACGTCCTAGGCATCAAAGGATCTATTCCCACATAACCCCATCACAAAACCCTATTATAAGGAAGAACCCCACCCTTACCTTATAGTAGGAGAGCACCAATTCTCTTGATCGAGTCACCAACAGAACCTCAGCAACACAGCTCCTCTCTGCTCCCTTGGACTATGCGAACTCCTCTTCTTTTCTTCCCTTGGGATTCGCGCCGTACCCCTTTCTCTCTTCTCCTCTCTCTCTTCGCAACTCTCCTTTCTTTCTTTCTCAACAATTCGCATATGACACCTAACCCTAGCCTAGGCGCTTCTCCTATGCGCCTAGCTAGTGGGCTTGGATCACGGGCTTCCCTCCAGCTTAAGCCCGATCACTAACGCCATCACCTAAAATTCAATTACACACCTCTCAATCCAACGTTAATATAATTACACCAACTAAAATAAATAAAATAAATAATTGAATACCTAAATATTTAATTAAATAATTTAATTAAATATTTGGGCGTTACAACTCTCCCCCACTTAGAATGTTTTCGTCCTCGAAAACTCACCTGAATCAAACAGCTCTGGATAGGACTCCCACATCTTACTCTCCAACTCCCAAGTCATGCTCTCACCGGCAGCTCCTAACCAGACCACCTTCACCAATGCAATTTCCTTGCCTCTTAACACCTTCACTTCATGGTCTTCAATCCGTACAGGCATAGTCTCCACCGTGAGATTATCCCGCACCTCCACGTCATCCATGTGGATCACATGAGACAGATCCGAAACGTACTTCCGAAGTTGCGACACGTGAAACACGTCGTGCAAATTCGAAAGATTTGGCGGTAAAGCCACTCTATACGCCACATTCCCAACTCTCCCGGAAATCTGATAAGGACCAATGAATCGAGGAGTGAGCTTCTTTGACTTCAAAGCACGGCCAACACCGGTCACTGGAGTGACTCTCAAAAATACATGCTCACCTTCCTGGAACTCTAAATCTTTTCTCCTCTTGTCATGATAACTCTTCTGACGACTCTGCGAAGCCTTCATCTTCTCACGGATCAACTTTATCTTCTCGGTTGTTTCTCGAACAATTTCTGGTCCAAGCACCACACTTTCTCCGGACTCATACCAACACAGTGGGGTTCTACACTTCCGACCATATAATGCTTCAAAAGGTGCCATTCCAATACTAGAATGGTAACTATTGTTATACGTGAACTCTATCAGTGGAAGGTAGGAATCCCACGAACCTCCTTGTTCCAAAACACAAGCCCTCAACAAATCTTCTAATGACTGAATCGTCCTCTCTGACTGACCATCTATCTGAGGATGATATGCCGAACTCAACCTCCGTTTAGACCCCAACTTCTCTTGCAAACTCTTCCAAAAATCTGAAGTGAACCTCGGATCTCTATCCGAAACAATACCCTTAGGAACCCCATGAAGCTTCACAATCTCCCGGATATAAATCTCTGCCAACTTCGACACCGGATACGTGATGCTGATAGGGACAAAATGAGACGATTTTGTCAACCTGTCAACAATCACCCAAATTGCATCACACCCTTTCGCAGCATTAGGCAATCCCGTCACAAAATCCATCGAAATGCTATCCCATTTCCACTCCGGAATTTCTAACGGTTGCATCAGTCCAGCAGGCTTCTGATGCTCCACCTTTGACTTCTGGCAAGTCAAATAGGCATACACAAATTGTGCCACATCTCGCTTCATCCCAGGCCACCAAAACAGCTTCTTCAGATCTTGATACATCTTTGTAGCTCCCGGATGAATACTCAACTTACTTCGATGACCCTCTTCTAAAATTGCTCTCTTCAGCTCTGCGCCTTCAGGAATACAAATCCTATTACGGAATCTCAAAACACCATGCACATCCAACTTAAAATCACTACCCTCAGGCTGATCATCCCCGACCATCAAATCCACCAACTTGATATCCAACTTCTGGGCTTCTCTGATACTGTCAAGGAACTCATTATTAATCTTCAACATACCCAACTTAACACTCACGAGATCTGAGAAGAATTGCTCCAGAGACATTTCACGAGATCTGGGAAGACAACTCTCGCAAATCTCATTTTCCAGTTCTCCGCTTCATTTTTGCTCTATTCGCGCCGTTGGTCCATCTGAGCTGATCTCCTGCAAGGGTTAGTCGGGGTTTGCGTTCTTCAGAGTTGTAATATCTGTCTTCATCAGAGGTATTTCAGTCTTTTCGTTTGTTAATATTTAGTTATTGTGATCCATGTGATTTAACTTAGCTATAGCGTTTATCTACTCGTTCTTGTATATTATCGTCCATTGTTGATGACGAACCATATGATTCCCACTTATGCCTAGTGCATCATGTTCTAAGTGGTGAAGATGGTCTCGGGTGATTCAACCTCCCCTTTCAAACCCTTTCAAAAAACATTTTTTTAGTTAGAACTACGTCGCTTTGATTCCCATTTGGGATACGTAGGAGCGAGTCACATTCTCGTCAAGCGCAACAAATAAAAATCCTTTTCGCAACCACAAACAAATCATTTTCACAAAACAAGCAAAAAGGATCATTTTCAAACCCATTGTTGCTAGTAGCTCATCAGAGCCTTTGTTCGTTCAGCTATTAGTAACAATGTCCTTTCCTCATAAGAATAATAAACGATGATCCATCATAACCTTTGTTAGTTTGATCATCGTACAAATCAATCTCTTTCCAAAATCATTTTCAAAAAGATAATAAAAACGAGTTGTTGTCAATAGTCCATCAGAACCTTTGTTCGTTTGACTAGCGGTACAACTCTCTTTTTTTCTGAGTATTTAGTGGTGATTCATCATAGCCTCTGCTAGTTTAATCATTCACTAATGCTCGTCCTATTTCAAAAACTCACCAAAAAAAGATTAAAAAATAAAAACTTTTCAAAAAGACAACTTAGAACTACGTCGCTTTGATTCCCGTTTGGGATACGTAGGAGCGAGCCACGTTCTCGTCAAGCGCAACAAATAAAAATTCTTTTCATCCCCCTAGACCAATCATTTTCATAAAACAAACAAAATCATTTTCAAACCCATTGTTGCTAGTAGCTCATCAGAGCCTCTGTTCGTTTAGCTATTAGTGACAATGTCCTTTTCTCCTAAAAATAATAAACAATGATCCATCATAACCTTTGTTAGTTTGATCATCGTACAAATCAATCTCTTTCGAAAATCACTTTCCAAAAGGATAATAAAAAACGAGTTGTTATCAATAGTCCATCAGAACCTTTGTTCGTTTGACTAACGGTGCAACTCTCTTTTTGAGTATTTAGTAGTGATTCATCATAGCCTCTGCTAGTTCAATCATTTGCTAATGCTCGTCCTATTTCAAAAACTCACTAAAAAAGATAAAAAACAAAAACTTTTCAAAAAGAACCAAGAACTACGTAGCTTTGAATTCTCCATCGCACCGGGAGATACGTAGGAGCGGGCCATGTTCCGTCAAGCACTTTTTTCTAAAAAACCTTTTCCCCCCCCAAAATAAAATTTTTGTTAAGTTTTCCCATTCATCTTCAAAACAAGAAATGAATAGGCTAATCTAGGTATTTTTCAAATTAAACGTTAAAACCACACATTTAATTAAAGGTTCCCTTTCAGTAGAAGGACATGCGCGGTGCTAACACCTTCCTCGCACGTAATCGACCCCCGAACCTATATCTCTAGTTTTCAAAAGACCATCCGCCTTGTCCAAAAGACCTTTTTTCAATGTTTTGGTCTTAAAATTAAAATATTGGTGGCGGCTCCAAAAATTTTCCACGTTGTACATTGAGAAACCCAAGCCGGGATTTTTCGGGGTGCAACAGCTGGCGACTCCGCTGGGGACACTTTTTAAAAGACGAGGGTCAAGCCTAACTAATTTAAATGTGTGGTTTAAATGTATTGTTGATTTGATTAAAACCCTGTTTGCCTTTCTTTCTTATCTTTTATTCCCTTTCTTTTATCGCTTATGCCCATGCATTTTTTTCAATCCCCATGATCCCCTTTTCCTAAGGTGAGCAATATCCTTGTTTATAGATATTCTAGGCATGGAACCCTAGGGTAGATAACTTGTTATTGCTTGCTTTTGTCTGGACTGCTCTGGTTTTCATTTCAGGTGGGGGTAGTATTAGGGAAAATGCCCTTAACACACACTACACTTATACCCTGTGACTATGTGTTTTGAGTGGGACCATAACCCAGGTCTGCAAAAACTTAGGAGAGTGGATTCGAGTAGTGAGAGCCCATCAGGACCTTTGTCCGTTTGGCTACTTGCGAAAGTTTCAACCAGAGTTGTGCTCTTTCATGATGCCTCACACCTAGCAGTTTGCTGCATTTGTGGGGAATTTTGTGAAAGGGACTGTAGCTCTGGTGGCCTTGTGAGGGAGTGAATAGAGCTACATGGAAGGATTACCCTTTAAATTGCCCTAGATCATAGGTCTCACCTCTTTTTTTAGGTCACAAGGGCTTTTCCAAAATTGTGTGTTGCATTATTACATCTAGTTTAGTTCATTTCCGCCAACATTTTTTTTGAAAAAAAACAACAAAATCAAAAAAGAATATGTTTTTCCTTCTCTTTCATGAATACCTATATGAGGTGGCATATAGGGTATACTGCCCTGAAATTTCAAAACCCCCACCTGTAAATATCTGTCTTTCTAACAAGCATCCTCATCACCCGCATTTTACATCATAACAGCATGCATTACATAAGCAAAATTCTGAAAAATTCATACAGCATTCCTCATGCATCTAAATACAAAAATAACATAAAGCCATATGCATTGCATTCATTTACGCGTTCATACTTGTACTCATAAAAAAATGTTCTATCATCAGAGAAAAACAAAAGGCAAGCTGGTTCGCCAACACCGATACTCCACCCGTCTACAAGCAAGATTGATGGCTAGCAATCAACATCTCGAGAATGAGGACCCCCTGGGTCAAGATGAGTCGGTTGTGGAGATTCTTAACCCCGAGCAGCTGGCTCAAGAGAATCAAGCTTTGAAGACTAAAGTGGAGGCTATGGAAGCACAGATGGTCGAAGTAATGAGTATGCTACAGAATTTGAGGGGTGGGGCCACTGCTGGGGCCGCTGCTGTTGTAAATCCCGAAGGGGTTGTTACCTTCGTTTCTCCTCCGGTGTCCGCTGAAGTTACAACTACTCACACCTCTTATGGACAGGGGGTCAGTCACTTTGCCCATCCTCCAGGAGCGAGTGGACAGAGTCATCTGAATGCACCGATATATCCTTGGGGGATGCCAATGGGTTATATGCCGCCTGCTGCTGAAGCTATTCCTGTGGGGTCGAGTCAACCTGTTATGACTATGTCTGGTGGAGCTGCTATGGGACCACAAATTCATACTCTTAGTCCTGATACTGTGCTGCCAAGAGGTTCACCTAGTCCTACTCTGGGAGTTACTGTGAACCCTCAGAACGCTGTCCATCATATGGGAAACCATGCTCAGCATGGGGGTTATTATCACGGTCCGGGGAACTATCCACAAGGTCATTTGTTTGGGAACACTCAGCATGGGGGTCGGTATCACTCGCTTGAAGAGCGCTTAAGAGCTGTGGAAGGATCAGGAACTAGAGCCAAGGATGCCCGAGATTTGTGCCTTGTCCCAGATGTTGTTATACCCCCTAAATTCAAAACACCTGACTTTGATAAATATCGCGGCACCGGGTGTCCATCTAGCCATTTGACGATGTATGTTAGAAAAATGGCCGCTTATGCTCATGATGACAAGGTGCTCATTCATTATTTCCAGGACAGTCTGACTGGGGCATCACTAGATTGGTACATGCAGCTGCAATCCTCCGAAGTTCACAGTTGGAAGGATCTCTCTGAAGCCTTTCTAAAACAATACCAGTATAACATGGACCTTGCTCCAGACCGGTCTCAATTGCAGCACATGAGCAAAGGAGATAGAGAATCATTCAAAGAATATGCTCAAAAATGGAGGAGCATAGCTGCTCAGGTGAAGCCGCCATTAACTGAAAAGGAGATGGTGTACATGTTTATGGAGACCCTTCCAGGGCTGTATTATGATAGGTTGGTGGAGAGCGTTTCGTCCAATTTCTCAGATATGGTTGTCATTGGGGAACGATTAGAGCACGGATTGCGCAGCGGAAAGATTGCTGGAGGTTTTGGCAATTCTAGTGGACAAAAGAAACCCTTTCCCAACTTCCCCAAGAAGAAAGAAGGGGAAACCAATGTTATTTCCGCAGGGGGAGGCCCATCTTTCAGCTCTCCACAGCAGGCGGTGCCATTATCTTTCAACTCTCCGCAGCAAACTAATTCGGGCTACAGAGCCCAGAACTATCAAGAGAAGAGGCGTGCTAATTTTGATCCGATCCCAATGACCTATACTGAATTGTTCAATCATCTTGTCTCAAAGAATTTGGTCAATACTCGCCCCATGAAGCCTATACAACCTCCCTTTCCTAGGGGGTACAATGCTGATGCTACTTGTAGCTTTCATAGTGGAGGAGTCGGCCACACGGTGGAGGACTGCAAGGCTTTCAAATATGTAGTCCAGGATTTGATTAACGCCAACTGGATCTCTTTCAAGCCGAACAGTCCCAGTACAACTACAAACCCCCTACCGGGACATGGGACACCATCCGCTAATGCAGTAGAGGATTCTGTGGGGCAGACAATGATAAAAGATGTTAAGTGTATCCAGACTCCTCTGGAAAATATACATGCTGAGTTGTGTCTTCGTGGTGTTATCAAGAAGGGTTGTGTATGCGCCGATCCTTTATGTGTGGGTGCCTGTGAAGTTTTCAAGTCAGTCCTGCAAGACCTGATAGATCGGTGCATGGTTCAGATAGGGACCCATGATATTGAAGATGAAAAAGAAATCAATGAGGAAGTAATAGCGGTGCCTATGAAAGAGAGATGTTGGGATACCCTAGGGGAGTCCAGTGGAAAGTTTGACTACTTGGTCAGATATGACGCTCCCGAGAGTGCTCAAATCCGAATGGAAGACATCCAGCCCACAGGATGGGATGAGGAAGAGGAACAACACGATCAAATTGCTGTCATCAATGATGGTACTAAGTCAGAAGAGGGTGGTGCAAACCTGGTTTGTCGCTGCAGTGCTGGTGAAAGAATTAAAGAATTGAAAGACTGTTGATCCTCCTGGGACCTTTGATTTAAAGTAGTCATTTGTAATGCAACCCTGTGGCTCTGCCCAAGGCCACAGGACCAAGTATTTGGGGATTTAAATTAATTTATTTGATATAATTTGATTAATTAGAATTTTATTCGTTGTGGTGGTATCAGGAGGGAGTGGAGGCGCCACTTGCATGACTTGGGCTTGAGTGGGAGGCCCAAGCCCATGATCCACTAGTATGCGAAGTGGACTAGTGAATTGGGGGTTAGGGTTTTTGGCTAATTGTTGCGAATTGCAAGAGAGAGCAAGAGAGAAAAGGAAGAGCGTGAGATAGAGAGAGAGCAAGGAGGCGGCCAAGAGAAGAAGGAGAAGAGGATTCGAAGAGCAAAGGAAGGGATCTCCGTTGTTGCTGTGGCTCTGTAGGTGACTTCTCCTAGGGCATCGAATTCTTCTTCTTGAAAAGGTTAGGGGAGCTCTATCATTCTATCTAATAAATCATATGATGGGTTCTAGATCTAGGGTTAGACTAGATTTTCTTGATGTGTTCTTAATATATTGTTGTTGTTGATATTTTTATATATATATATATGCGAAATTGAATTGTTGGGTTATATATGCGAATTGAATTATTGGGTTGTATATATATGATGAATTCTTGATGTGTTCTTGATGCGTTGTTGATGTTGGTTTGTTATATATATATATATATATATATATATATATATATATATATATATATATATATATATATGCGAATTGAATTATGGGTTTTTATGTATGGGTATGCGAATTGAATTGTTGGAATTATAATCATGGAGGTAATTGCAACCATGCGTTTGTTTGATGAATTGTGACATTTGAGTATTCGTGAAACTGAAATTTGGCATGTTGGATTGATTGTGTTGTTCGCAATTTGTGTGGATGTGTGCATAGGCGCCTAGGGTGCCAAGGTGATAGTGAAGATAATGCCCAATTGAATTTTGAGAAATTGATTAAAATAAATGCATTTTTGGTTGCTGGAAAAATATGGATTTTTACACTTTAAAATTGTTGAGAATCAATTTTTAGTGTTGAAAGGTTGTTGGAAAAATTCTGGAATTGTTGCTGCTGTTTTCTGGGCGCCAAGTGCTTGTGCTGGGCGCCTGTGGCTTGTGTGTGTTGCTGTGCGTTGCCAGGTTCCTGTGCGGCTAGGCGCTGGGCGCTGGGTGCCAGTGCTGGGCGCTGAGCGCCCAAGCGTGTGTGTGTGTGCTGCGCTAAGGCGCTGGGCGCTGAGCGCCCGTATGTGTTGCGTTGTGCGCGTGTGTGCGCGCCTGGGCGCGGGGCGCCTGTGGCGTGTTGTGTCGCGTGTGTGTTGCGCGCCTGGGCGCTGGGCGCCAGTGCGCGTGTTGCCTGGTTGCCTGGGCGCCTAAGGCGCCTATTTTCAGAATGTTGCTTGATTTTTCCCAAATTTATTTTTAGCATAACTTTTGACTCAGACGTCCGTTTTGAACGATTCGAAAAGTGTCGTGAAGCTTTTTACGTTGTCTATCTATGGGTCCAATTTTTAAAATGAAAAATTGTTATTTTCTGATTGTTTGTGGGCGCCCAAGTGGCCATCCCCGGTGATCGTCCCAGTGACATTGAAAAATTATATGAAGCTCTTTAAAATTCCTTTTTGGTGTATAAACAACAGTTTTTAACGTGGTAGTGTCAAAATGATGATTTTGACGAGGATGCCCTTGGTGGCTAGTCAAATGACGTTTTTGCCCCTAGTGGCTATTGTTTGAGTTGATTGATAATTATGTGTAAGTGATGATGAGAACCCAGTGACGTTTGGGCCCCGAAGGGCTAAGTGATGTTAAGGCCTAAATGGCCAAGTGACGTTTTGTGCTAATTATGAATTTGACAAGTGCTGTGCTCTTAGCGAGCAAACGGGTAAGTGACGGGTCACATAGTTGACTATGATTTTGAGTAATTGTGTGTTTGTGTGTTGTGATGGTGCATGTCATAGTGTCTCATGCCCATATGCATAAATCCAGTGACGTTTTGGGGCCTGAGTGGCTAAGTGACGATGAGGCCTTAAGGGCTAAGCGACGTTTTATGAAAAGGTACCTCATGCATATGCCCGCGAGTGGGTTGCATTTCATAAGCCTACATGACATGAGATGAGTTATTGTAAGTGATGTGAATGATGACTGTGATGTGGATAGTTAGTGTTTTGGATGCTGATTGTTCTAGTGCGTAGCCTATGATTAGTATTTATCATATTTTCTATTATATGGATTGAAATGATGCTCACCCTTTCCTGTTTGAATGTTACCCCCGTGTTGGTAACGTGCAGGTGATTCCCAGTGAATGCCTTAGCTTCACTTCTTGAGTCGAGTCGTCATGCTCTGATACGTAGCACTCAGGGGGGAAACGAACTCGATATTTTATTAATGATTTTCTGGTTGTTATGTCCATGTGGACCCTTCTGTTATGTTTTATTATTTTCCGCTGCGTAGTTGTTTTTTTTTTGTTATGTTGAGTTTTATAAGCGGCGTTAAATTGAGGCTTGAGATTCTTTATTTGTGACGTGCTACGTGAACGCATGACTACTGAGTTGAACTATTTTTAAAATTGATAAGCGACGTTTTATTGAAGTATGTGTAACATTCCCTATGAACGAAATTTTTAAACTCTGATTTTTATAAATAAAGTGACGGGTAGAAAGGGGTGTTACAGGGCGCACATGTTTTTATTTTCTAAATCATCATCATCAATAAAAACATTGTTTTTGAATTCCAATCAATAAAAATCAATTCCTTTTCATTTCATGTGTCTCTTCTTTTCTTTATTATTTTTGCTTGCTTGTCTCACCTTCCATTCTGCTTTTTCGCCTCGGCAAAAAGCGAATCCACAGCAATTGTCTCTCAAAATAACAGTGCCAACGGTCCATATTTTGACTTTGATCACCTTATCAATCAAGCAGAGTGGGACGTTGAGAAAGACCGGGAAAATCCTCCAGAAGGTTAATAAAGCAAGAAAAAGGGTTATTCAGCGTCACGGGGAATCCACTGAAGTGATCAACTTGGGGACCGCTGAGAACAAGAAAGAGGTCAAGATGGGTACTTCAATAAAAGAAAATTAGAGCTCAAAAGGGAAATAAAGAAGAAGGGCAAGTGCATAAGTGAATTATTGTCCCAGAGTTAATTTTTGAGGAAATAAGCAATCATGATTTGAAATGAAGTCGGATTACCATTCCATATCCAAAAACAAAATCCTCTCCTAAAGCCAAGAAAATCCCAAAGAGAAAAACAAAATCCCTCCTACCCACCGTAAGCCAAGAAAATCCCAAAGAGAAAAACATAATCCTTTCCGACCCATCTTAAGCCAAGAAAAAGCCAAAAATCCAAAAGTCACCTTAGACAAGGACCACCTCAGAAAAAACAGTGCATCGTTCTTTATCAGCTCACCCAAGCTCAAGAAAAAGAAGAAGTCAAAGAAGGAAAAATCATTCAAAAAGGAAAATCCCAAAACCAAAAGAAAAATACAAAAGAGATGTAAATAGTGAGTTGATACATGTTACCACAAAATCCAAGAGGTCCTTGTCTCAATAAACCTTCAAACACTCTCTCATTTCCATGCACCCCTCCTCTCATAAACCGCAAATACTCTCCTTTGACCTCAACAGCTCACCCTCCACAGACCCTTAGCCAGGAATAAAATTTCCTAATACCTCATCAAGCCAGTTAACCATCATAAATCATCGATCGACAGCCAACACCGAATAAAAACCATCCTGCCATTAGCCCCAAATACCTCATTAAGCCTACTCATCTCTCCTCCACAAAACACCACAATCCCGAAAGGTCCATTCCGATCAATGATTGATTGCTGTTGTTTTCTCAAAGTTTTAGCTCAAGGACAAGTAAATTCATTTGTTTACAATATGCCAAGTGGGGCAATTCTGTCGCTCTTCACCCCTCCTACAATTGGGGAAATTGATCCTACACCTATCTCATCCCTTGTCGCACTCATATTCATTGTAATCATACAGGGGCACCCCCTTTTTTTTTCTCTAGTGTATGGGTCAGAAGCAGTTCTTCTTATCAAGGTTGAGATACCTTCTCCACGAGTAGTCATGGAGGCCAAGTTAGAAGAAGCAAAAGGGGATCCAAGCTCGTCTAGATCAACTGAATCTCATTAAAGGGAAAAGAATTGCTGCCCTGCGCCATGGCCAGTTGTACCAACAAAAGATGAAGGCAGCTTTCGGCAGGAAAGTCTGTCTTCGAGAATTCGGCGAAGGGGACCTTGTACTCAGAAAGATCCTACCTATCCAGACTGACTCCGTGGGAAGTTGATACCCACATATGACGGTCCATATGAAGTCAAGAAAGCTTTTTCCAGAGGAGCGCCGATACTCATAGACGGCGAAGATCTCGGGAATCCAGTCAATTCAGATTAAGTGAAGAAGTATTATGCCTGAAAGAAATATAAAAAAAAAAAAAGAGAAAGACAAGCCAAGTAAGAATTAGCTCGCTAGGTTGAAAACCCACAAAGGGCGGCCTAGGCAAAATCAGAGCGACCCGGTGGATTGAAAACCCGCAAAGGGCGATCCAGGCAAAAATTAGGCAAAAGAAAGGCATACAACTCTCCTACAAGCTTGGATGAGGGAGTGGTCAAGGTCAAGGACATAGATGTTTGGCACTGTTCCACAGAGACGGACAGTCAGAATTTAGTTTCTCCCTTTTTTCGTGTCTTTTTATAGTTTAAACTCTCAAATGCAATAAACAATCGGCGTAACTTCTTGTGCGACCGGTTTCCGCATTAATAAAGTTCAAATTTCTCGTATCTGTTCACTCTTTTATTTTCTGCTTTTTCTGCTCAAAATAAACATTTTATGATGATGATGGTCCTGAACTGTAAAACATGTGCATATATCATAGAGCATTGCAAATCATTACGAGATTCTTAAGAGTCCTGAGAGAAAGCACATCTTCAAAATCAGTCAATCATGCAAAAGAGCAATTACATCCACGGTTGCTTCAAACCAGCAAAGTCAAGACCAACATGCACTCAGCCCATGAGCCCCGCAAGTCCAACAGGTTCCTCAGTCTCGTGTCATGAGTGTCGCGGGTTGGCTGAACCAGCAAAAATAAAAAAATAAGCAAAAAAAGGCAATAAACAAACACAGTCATGCATTACATTCATCATGCATAAAATCATGCATTTATCAGGCAGGAAAATAATGATAATAAAGTAAAGAAAAGGAGAAATTCAGGCATTTGCATTCATCATAAGAGAAAGAAAAAGAAAATAGCAGTCATGACATTTGCATCATGCATCTCATAGAAAAAACAAAACGAAGCCTTCCATTGCATACATTGGCATCCCAGGCGGTCAAACCAGACCTTTGTGTCCTTAAACCAGATCATTGTGATCCATAAATCAGACCAGTATGCAGACACATATTGCTCCATAAACCAGGCTTGTCGGCCCATAAACCAGACTCGTTGTGATCCTTAAATCAGACTAATGTCGAGTCCATAATTTAGCATTCCATCAAATAAACCAAAGCATTTCACAACTCTCAAGCATTGCATTTGCATACCCGCACTTCATAAATAAAAAAATAAAAAAAGCAACCATCAAGGAAAGCCAAAAGAGAATGTCAAAAGCGTCCAGCATTGCATGCATCAGCGTCACATGCATCCACGTAGCATACATCTGCATTACATTTGCATAACCGCATCTTGTGCATTCATCACATGACGAAAACCAAAGTAAAAGAATCAAGAATAGCATCTCATTGCATTGCATACACTTGCATAACATGCACTCATAACATGCACTCATACTCCATGCACTATTCCTTGCATCAACTGACATATGCAGGTACATCAATTCAGTGCAGCAGCATCGGTCATTTCAAATCAACCAATCAATAGAACTCCTGAGCCCTCTGTGCTCATCCTGAGCCCTCTGTGCTCCCCCCGGAGCCCTCTGTGCTCATCCTGAGCCCTCTATGCTCATCCTGAGCCCTCTGTGCACATCCTGAGCCCTCCGCGCTCATCCTGAGTCCTCAGTGCTCCTTCTTTACTGCTTTCTTTACCGCTTTTTGCACGCCAAGTGTCCATTTTACGTTTCTATCTGCACGCCAAGTGCCCACTTTACCCTTCTGTCTGCACGCCGAGTGCCCATTTACTTTTCTGTTTGCACGCCAAGTGCCATTTTACTTTTCTGTTCGCACGCCAAGTGCCCATTTTACTTTTCTGTTCGCACGCCAAGTGCCCATTTTTTCTGCTGTTTGCACGCCAAGTGCCCATTTTGCCTCTCTGCTTGCACGCCAAGTGCCCATTTACTTTTCTGTTTGCACGCCAAGTGCCCATTTTACTTTTCTGTCTGCTTTAGTTGAACATTTCAATCACTCAACCAACAGGATTCATGAATCCCTTCAGGACCCAAGTGTCCCTTCAAAAGCAGACTTCACCTCGTATTCGAGCTGCGGGTTAGTCCTTCAGACCCCAAGTGGTCCTTCAGACTAGTTGTGTCAGCCTAAGACACAGTGGACGTCCTTCATGGTCAACATATCAGTTCCGGATCTGATCTTGACCCATTCTGGCCGCTCGGAAAAGGCCACCCCCCAAGCAGACCGTTTTACTAGTACCGTTGCTAGTTTGCGCTCCATCAGACCCATTGGTCCATCAGGCTTAGGCATGCCCTTCAGACCTCGTCGGTCCTTCAGTTTAACTCCAATCAATGCGCCAAGCATCGACTGCGAATTAGACCTTCAGAGCCTAGTGCTCCTTCAGACCCTGAGTGGTCCTTCATTGCCTTAGTGCTCCTTCAGACCCTGAGTGGTCCTTCATTGCCTTAGTACTCCTTCAGACCCTGAGTGGTCCTTCAGAGCATTAGTGCTCCTTCAGACCCTGAGCAGTCCTTCAGAGCCTTAGTGCTCCTTCAGATCCCGAGTGGTCTGTCATTTTCTCTCTCGGTTAATGCGCCAAGTGTTAACCGTTCCCCGTTTGTTCTCAAGCCCATCTATTCAAAAAAATATAAAAAAAGAAAAGAAAAAGAGGAAAATTCGGGTTTCCCCAAGTGGACAAAATCGGTATAATTTCTGAATTCTTTATCTTCATTTTGCCTTGGAATATGTTTCGGCCAATTCATATTCCTCGTTAAAATTCAGATAAAGAGGGGCAGCTGTCATACCCCAATTTTGTCCGGCTTAGGTCCAAACCCTAATTTTCCACACAAAAAAATATATAATAATTTATGCATTGCATTTTGGGTCCTAGAAGCCATTCCAAAGTTTTTGAAATCATTTTTAGGGTTAGAATGCACTTTTTTAAGAAATTAGGGTTTTGAAAATATGTTATGCATGCATGGCAAGCTTTGAAGAATATTTTATGCATGCATGGCAAAGCATTTTTTTGGAAAGCAAGAATTGATTTCTATTTTGTTCCAAAGGCCAAGAATCGATTTATAGTATATTGCATAGGCCTTGAAATCGATTTTCAGGCTCTTCCATAGGCCATGAATCGATTCCTAATTGTTTTAACTAAGTGAAGAATCGATTTTCACCTATTTGGGATGTCCTGAAAATCGATTTCCCTCTTCTTGCATAGGCCTTGAAATCGATTTTCAAGCTCTTCCTTAGGCCAAGAATCGATTCCTCATTGGGTTAACTAAAGCAAGAATCGATTTTCACCTATGCAAAAGGTCCTGAAAATCCATTCCTCTTGTTTTCAAAGGAACCAAGAATCGATTCTTTATTATTTCCAAAGGCTCAAGAATCGATTCCCACTATTTTAACTAAGCTTGGAATCGATTCATGTGACTTTTCAAAGGCAAGGAATCGATTATGCACTTGTTACACTTCATCAAACAATCGATTCATCCTTGCAATAAATGTTTTTAAAAAATTCTACGCTTTCCTAAGCCTATAAATAGGCAGCCTCAAATCACATTTGAGGGGACAGACTTCACGAGATCAGAGGAGAACACACACAGATCTTCACACACACATCTCACAAGATCAGAGAAGAATTGCTCCAGACAGAGACACATTTCACGAGATCTGAGAAGAATTGCTCCAGAGACATTTCACGAGATCTGGGAAGACAACTCTCGCAAATCTCATTTTCCAGTTCTCCGCTTCATTTTTGCTCTATTCGCGCCGTTCGTCCATCTGAGCTGATCTCCTGCAAAGGTTAGTCGGGGTTTGCGTTCTTCAGAGTTGTAATATCTGTCTTCATCAGAGGTATTTCAGTCTTTTCGTTTGTTAATATTTAGTTATTGTGATCCATGTGATTTAACTTAGCTATAGCGTTTATCTACTCGTTCTTGTATATTATCGTCCATTGTTGATGACGAACCATATGATTCCCACTTATGCCTAGTGCATCATGTTCTAAGTGGTGAAGATGGTCTCGGGTGATTCAACCTCCGCTTTCAAACCTTTTCAAAAAACATTTTTTTAGTTAGAACTACGTCGCTTTGATTCCCATTTGGGATACGTAGGAGCAAGTCACATTCTCGTCAAGCGCAACAAATAAAAATCCTTTTCGCAACCACAAACAAATCATTTTCACAAAACAAGCAAAAAGGATCATTTTCAAACCCATTGTTGCTAGTAGCTCATCAGAGCCTTTGTTCGTTCAGCTATTAGTAACAATGTCCTCTCCTCATAAGAATAATAAACGATGATCCATCATAACCTTTGTTAGTTTGATCATCGTACAAATCAATCTCTTTCCAAAATCATTTTCAAAAAGATAATAAAAACGAGTTGTTGTCAATAGTCCATCAGAACCTTTGTTCGTTTGACTAGCGGTACAACTCTCTTTTTTTCTGAGTATTTAGTGGTGATTCATCATAGCCTCTGCTAGTTTAATCATTCACTAATGCTCGTCCTATTTCAAAAACTCACCAAAAAAAGATTAAAAAATAAAAACTTTTCAAAAAGACAACTTAGAACTACGTCGCTTTGATTCCCGTTTGGGATACGTAGGAGCGAGCCACGTTCTCGTCAAGCGCAACAAATAAAAATTCTTTTCATCCCCCTAAACCAATCATTTTCATAAAACAAACAAAATCATTTTCAAACCCATTGTTGCTAGTAGCTCATCAGAGCCTCTGTTCGTTTAGCTATTAGTGACAATGTCCTTTTCTCCTAAAAATAATAAACAATGATCCATCATAACCTTTGTTAGTTTGATCATCGTACAAATCAATCTCTTTCGAAAATCACTTTCCAAAAGGATAATAAAAAACGAGTTGTTATCAATAGTCCATCAGAACCTTTGTTCGTTTGACTAACGGTGCAACTCTCTTTTTGAGTATTTAGTAGTGATTCATCATAGCCTCTGCTAGTTCAATCATTTGCTAATGCTCGTCCTATTTCAAAAACTCACTAAAAAAGATAAAAAACAAAAACTTTTCAAAAAGAACCAAGAACTACGTAGCTTTGAATTCTCCATCGCACCGGGAGATACGTAGGAGCGGGCCATGTTCCGTCAAGCACTTTTTTCTAAAAAACCTTTTCCCCCCCCCAAAATAAAATTTTTGTTAAGTTTTCCCATTCATCTTCAAAACAAGAAATGAATAGGCTAATCTAGGTATTTTTCAAATTAAACGTTAAAACCACACATTTAATTAAAGGTTCCCTTTCAGTAGAAAGGACATGCGCGGTGCTAACACCTTCCTCGCACGTAATCGACCCCCGAACCTATATCTCTAGTTTTCAAAAGACCATCCGCCTTGTCCAAAAGACCTTTTTTCAATGTTTTGGTCTTAAAATTAAAATATTGGTGGCGGCTCCAAAAATTTTCCACGTTGTACATTGAGAAACCCAAGCCGGGATTTTTCGGGGTGCAACAACTTCACATACCAAACTCAAATCCCTGAATTCCTCAATCAACTCTAACTCCTTAGCCATCATTGCCGACATATGCAAGGACTTTCGACTTAAAGCATCAGCCACGACATTAGCTTTGCCTGGATGATAGTTTAAACCGAAATCATAGTCTTTTAACAATTCCAACCACCTTCGCTGCCTCATATTCAGCTCATCTGGTCAAACAAATATTTCAAACTCTTATGATCACTGAACACTTCAAATCTGGAACCATACAAATAGGGCCTCCAAATCTTCAGCACAAAGACTACTGCAGCCAACTCCAAATCATGCGTTGGATAATTCTTCTCATGAATCCTTAACTGCCTCGACGCATAAGCAATCACCTTCCCATCTTGCATAAGCACGCCACCTAGACCCATCTTCGAAGCGTCACAATACACCACGAACGGCTCTCCCGGATTTGTCAACGTCAAAACAGGAGACGTCGTCAATCTCTTCTTCAACTCAAGGAAACTTTCCTTGCAACGAGCATCCCACACAAAAGCTTTACCCTTACAAGTCAACTGCGTCAACGGAAGGGCCAACTTAGAAAAACCTTCGATGAACCTTCTGTAGTAACCAGCCAACCCTAAGAAGCTTCTAATCTCCGTAGCCGACTTCGGACTCTCCCACTGCATCACCGCATCAACCTTAGACGGATCCACAGCAATACCACTACCAGAAATGATATGACCCAGAAAACTTACTTCTGACAACCAGAATTCACACTTAGATAACTTTGCATACAACCTCTTCTCTTTCAGGATCTCCAATACTAATCTCAAATGCTCCGCATGCTCTTCCTCCGACTTCGAATAAATCAGGATGTCGTCAATGAACACAACCACGAACCGATCCAAGTAAGTATGGAATATACGATTCATGTACACCATAAATACACCCGGAGCGTTAGTGACACCGAATGGCATCACCGAATACTCATAATGCCCATACCGCGTCCTGAAAGCAGTCTTCTGAACATCTCCATCCTTCACCTTGATCTGATGATAACCTGATCTCAAGTCAATCTTGCTGAACACTCGAGCACCCACTAACTGATCCATCAAATCGTCTATCCTCGGCAGTGGATACTTGTTCTTAATGGCCACCTTATTCAGCTGCCTATAATCAACACACAACCTCATGCTCCCATCCTTCTTCTTCACCAGCAACACAGGAGCTCCCCACGGTGATACACTCGGCCTAATAAACTTCTTCTCAAGCAGATCTTCAAGTTGCTTCTTCAACTCAGCCAATTCTGATGCAGACATCCTGTACGGTGCCATAGACACAGGCCTCGTACCGGGTACAAGATCAATAGAAAACTCCACTTCCCTCTCAGGCGGCACACTAGGAATCTCATCAGGAAGGACTTCAGGAAATTCGTGCACCACCTGCAACTCTTCAATGATAGCTTGATTCTCAATAGACAGCGATGCCATCAGCGAGAATAACTGAACTCCCTCCTTTGCTAACTTCCGCAACTGAATAGCAGATAACAAACCAGACTCTTCCTCTCCAAAGCTCACAGACTTGCGACGACAATCAATGCGAACATGGTTATGCTCCAACCAGTTCATGCCCAAAATTACATCTAATCCATTCAGCGGCAAACAAACAAAGTCCACAACAAAGTCTCTGTCGAAGATCGACAAGGGACACTGAGAACACACTAGAGAGGTAGTTACCGACCCCTTAGCTGGAGTGTCGACAACCATCTCTCCATTCATAGCAGACAATACAAGATTCAACCTCTTACAACAATCAGCAGCAATAAAGCAATGAGTAGCACCAGTATCAACAATAGACTTTAAAGGAGTACCATTAATAAAGCATGTACCTCTAATGAGTCCATCATCTTCAGTAGGCTCTTCACCTGCTAAAGCAAACACCTTTCCACTGGACCTTTCCTTCTTCGGCTTCGGACACTGAGTGCTAATATGCCCCTCTTCACCACAGTTGTAGCAGACCACTGCCTTGCGCTCACATTCGGTCACCACATGACCGTCCTTACCGCACTTGAAACACTTCTTCACGTCGCTTCTGCACATGACACTCTTGTGGCCAGGCTTGCCACACTTAAAACACACAATGCTAGCAGGGGCATCTCCCCCACTAGTCCTCTTGCCAGCATCAGCTCTCTGCTTACCCTTGCCCGCAGGGACCTCATACGGCTTACTACGGCCTTGAAACTTGCTCCTCTTATCATTCACGATCTTGTAGTGAGCATTAATATCCTCCTCAAAAATCCCGCAACTATCAATCAAGTCAGCAAAGACACGAATCTTCTGATATCCGATTGCCTTCTTGATCTCGGGCCTCAAACCATTCTCAAACTTGATACACTTAGAAAACTCAGCATTAGCTCCAGTGTAATGCGGATAGAACTTTGCTAGCTCCACGAACTTAGCGGCATACTCCGATACGGACATACTCCCTTGTTTCAACTCCAGAAACTCAATCTCTTTCTTCCCTCGGACATCTTCAGGATAATACTTACGGTTAAACTCTCTGCTGAACACTTCCCAGGTAATCTCTTCATTAGCAGCCTCCAACCTCTGCCTCGTCTCTAACCACCAATCATCAGCTTCCTCAGCTAGCATATGCGTACCATAGCGGACCTTCTGTGCTTGGGTACAATCCATCACTCGAAAAATACTCTCCATTTCTTTCAACCAAGCTAAAGCACCATCAGGATCATACTTGCCCTTGAACGTGGGCGGATTCTCTCTCTGAAATGTAGCCAAACTCCGAGCCCCAGCATTCTCACCAGCATTCTGTTGATTCTGCACAGCTTGTGCCATAGCAGCTAGAGCAGCAGCAATTGCAGTGTCGTTCCTCCCAGCCATTTCAACTCACTTGCTACAAAAACAACCAACAGTTAGATATAATTGACAACACACCATTGTCAATTGACACTACGACTGGACAACTTGGCCGGACAGACCGAACTTTTGCTCTGATACCACTAATGTAACACCCCTTTTCTACCCGATAATTATTTAATAAAAATCAGAGTTACAAAAATTTATTTCATATTTCAAAAAGGGATGTCACACATTCTTCGATAAACAATGTCTCATACGATATAAATAACACCTGGTCAAAAATACATCACCACGCAGCGGAATATAATATAAGTTCTAAAACATCAAATAATAACGTCCTGAATGGACTGCAAACAATAAAACATAACAACCAAGTTCAGCGTTTATCCCGCCCCCCTTGAGTGTTACACATCAAAGCAAGGACACCGACGACACCGACTCAGAATAGCGAAGGTACCTAGGCCTTCACTCACAATCACCTGCACGTTACCGCATAGGGATAACATTCAAACGGAAGGGGTGAGATATCTTCAATATAATAGCATAAAATGATAGGAAATATGCTAGAATATGATACTATATCTACCACTCCACTACACACGTCAATTTATAAGCATACGTCCAAATATAACATCACATCAAATTATAAACATCTCAACCAGTCACCAAATGTCATGACGATGCATGAATGCAACCCGCACCAACGGGCATATGCATGTGGTACCAAAATCACCAAGAGTCTTTCCCGTAAATAGGGGCGTCACCAAAATTGAGAGCTTTCACACCAGGCTCACCAATTCACCAAAAATCGAGCTTTCACACCAGGCTCACCAGTTTTAGAAAAATTTGAGCTTTCACACCTAGCTCCAAGACCAAAGGTCTTCACCAAAATAATGCATATGCTGTATGCGACACCATGAATGCACACAGACAATTACCAAATTAGTCACAATGTGACACACCAACAACAATCACCAAATATCACCAAAGTTGGGCTTTCACACCTAGCCACAACGACACCGAAAACACCAACCACCTGACACAACGGGACAACAAGACTTGGAACCTTCACACCTAGTTCCAACAACACCAAGGTTTGAGCCTTCACACCTAGCATCAAACCGCACCAAGGCACCTAGAGGACACCAATTTCCCAAAACAACACCAAGACACCAAGGAGACAACAACTTTTCCAAAACAGCACCAATACACCAAGGAGACAACAACTTTTCTAAAACATTTGACACACGAGGGTTTTTCACAACACCGGGGACAAACGACAATTTTTCCAAAGTATTGAAGGCATGACAACTTTCTTTTTAAAACGTCAACATTTAACGATTACACCAACGGTTAACAACTTTTCCAGAAAAATGGATTACTTTGCCTCAAAATAGAATATTCAGCTAGGCCTCTGAATAAGCTTTTCCAAACATTTTGAAACGTCTAAATTGGACACCCGAGTCAAAAGATATGTCAAAAACAAAATCGGGGAACAATTGAGCAACATCCTGAAAATGGCGCCCAGGCACTGGGCGCCTAGCAGGAAAACGCAACACAACAAACTTTGGAACACGGCGCCCACACCCAGGGCGCCAAAAACAGCAACACGACCGAACGCAACATGACCCAAACACGGCGCCCATGCACTGGGCGCCAAAAACAGCATGACCCAAACTCACCAAAACACCACATATGCAAATCATATCACCAATTTAGCTCATCAGTTTTTAATCACCAATGCCAATCACCATAATTTGGGAATCACAACATCGAACAAACATTTTATCGAACACCTAGCATGCTATCAGTTATAACAACAACGAATCACCAATGTCTAGGGTCACAACAATCACCATCAAGCAAGTATTTTTCAATCAACCTAGTTACGATTCACCTACCATCAAACTACGCATCAAAATCACGTCCTAGGCATCAAAGGATCTATTCCCACATAACCCCATCACAAAACCCTATTATAAGGAAGAACCCCACCCTTACCTTATAGTAGGAGAGCACCAATTCTCTTGATCGAGTCACCAACAGAACCTCAGCAACACAGCTCCTCTCTGCTCCCTTGGACTATGCGAACTCCTCTTCTTTTCTTCCCTTGGGATTCGCGCCGTACCCCTTTCTCTCTTCTCCTCTCTCTCTTCGCAACTCTCCTTTCTTTCTTTCTCAACAATTCGCATATGACACCTAACCCTAGCCTAGGCGCTTCTCCTATGCGCCTAGCTAGTGGGCTTGGATCACGGGCTTCCCTCCAGCTTAAGCCCGATCACTAACGCCATCACCTAAAATCCAATTACACACCTCTCAATCCAACGTTAATATAATTACACCAACTAAAATAAATAAAATAAATAATTGAATACCTAAATATTTAATTAAATAATTTAATTAAATATTTGGGCGTTACAAGGATGATGTTAGATGCCTTAGCTGGAGGATCTTTAGGTACTAAAACATGGGAGGAAGCAAAACAGTTGGTAGAAGATATGGCTTCTAATGAGTACAGGATTCAGAATGATCGTGGTGCTGTAGGTAAAAAGGGTGTGTTGGAGTTGGACTCTAACAGTGCTGTGTTGGCCCAACAAAAGTTAATGTCTATGCAATTCGAAGCTCTTAGTAAGCAGTTAACTACAGCTTGCGAAGTTGGTTCAAGGGCTCAAGCAACCGTTCAAGCAGTGCAAACGGATGGGTGCAACTATTGTGGTAGAGAAGCCCATGAAGGTGATTGCGCAACTCATGGAGAAATGGTTGAGCAGGCAAGTTACATGGGAAACTTTTAAAAACAAGGTGGGAACCCGTATTCTAACACCTACAATCCTGGGTGGAGGAATCATCCTAACTTCTCTTGGAAGAATAATGAGGCCTCAGGTTCAAACCAACAGCAGTCTCAAGCACCTGCTCAACAGCAAAAGAACCCTTCTCGGTTGGAAGATGCTTTGACCCAATTCATGCAAATGACCAAGGACACGTTCCAATCACGAGAACAAGTTATGAAAAACCTGGGGAAGAACCATGAAGCATCAGTGAAGAACTTGGAGATTCAGATTGGTCAGTTGTCAAAGCGACTTGCGGAGAAATCTAATGGCAGTTTCCCTGCTAGCACTGTGGATAACCCCAAGAATGAGAGCTGCAATGCTATCTCATTGAGAAGTGGTAGAGAGCTGAACCCGTTGGGGTAACCAAACTCAAACCTAGAGAGGAGAGTAGTGAAACTGAGGTGTTGAAGGAGGATTTAGAAAGGAAAAGTGAAGGAGTCGAAAATGAGTTGAGTAAAAAAAGTGAGGGAGTTGTGAAGTCTAACCAAAAAGAAAGTTTGTTCAATGAAAAATTGCAGGTAGATGACAAGCCCAAGGCAATTCCTTCATACATGAAATTGCCATACCCTCAAGTGCCCAAGAAGAATTAGAAAGAAGAGCTATTCACTAAGTTCTTGGAGATTTTCTCGAGTCTCCAAATCAACATTCCTTTTGCAGAAGCCTTAGAGCAAATGCCAATGTATGCAAAGTTTATGAAGGAATTGTTGACTAAGAAGAGGAGGTTCAAAGATGATGAAACTGTGGCTCTGATTGAAGAGTGCAGTGCCATTATTCAAAGAAAACTTCCTCCCAAGTTGAAAGATCCTGGAAGTTTCACCATACCTTGCACCATCGGTAACTTGACAATAGGGAAGGCCCTCTGCGATTTGGGAGCAAGCATCAACCTGATGCCCTTGTCTATGTTAAATAAGCTTGGGGGAGGTGAGGTCAAACCCACTAGGATGTGTCTGCAGCTCGCTGATAAATCAATCAAATATCCTTATGGGATCTTGGAAGATGTTCTGGTAAGAGTTGATAAATTCTTGTTTCCCGTTGACTTTGTGATTCTTTAAATGGAGGAAGATGCAGAGGTTCCAATCCTCCTTGGTAGACCATTTTTGGCCACTGGGCGAGCCCTGGTAGATGTACAATAAGGTAAGCTAATGTTAAGGTTCCAAGATGAGGAGGTAACTTTCAATGTCTTTGAAGCCATGCGGCACCCGGACAACCAAGAAAAATGTTTTAGGGTGGACGTGATTGAAGACTCAGTGCAAGAAACCTTTAGACATAATCTACCCTCTCCTCCTTTAGAGAAGGTAATTGTAAACTCTATTGAGGGGTTGGATGAAAACCTTGGTAGTGAAGTAGAAGACTGCATTCGTCAGTTTGAAGTTTCCCAGGTAGAAAGGGTCTCCAAGAAAAGGGAAGAGCTGACTAGGGGGGAGAGCCTAGAAAAAGGAACTCCCGAATTAAAACAACTCCCCTCTCATTTAAAGTATGTATTCCTTGGGAGCGATGATCAATACCCTGCCATCATCAGTAGTTCGTTAACCAAGTTGGAAGAGGAAAAACTGATGAGAGTATTGAGAGGAAATAGAACTGCGCTAGGTTGGACTATCTCTGACCTTAAGGGGATTAGTCCGGCTTTTTGCATGCACAAGATCAAGCTCGAGGAAGAGTTCAAACCTGTGATTCAACCACAGCGAAGGTTGAACCCCACCATGAAAGATGTCGTAAGGAAAGAAGTATTGAAGCTCTTAGATGCCGGGATGATTTATCCCATTTCAGACAGCTCGTGGGTGAGTCCAGTCCATGTGGTGCCCAAGAAAGGTGGTATGACCGTGGTTAAAAATAAGAAGAATGAGCTGATCCCTACTCGCACAGTCACAGGGTGGAGAATGTGTATTGACTACCGGAGATTGAACCAAGCCACACGGAAGGACCACTTCCCTCTACCATTCATGGATCAGATGTTGGAAAGATTGACTGGACAAGCTTTCTATTGCTTTCTGGATGGATACTCTGGATACAACCTGATAGCAGTGGATCCTGGAGATCTAGAGAAGATTGCCTTTACATGCCCGTTTGGTGTGTTTGCTTATCGGAGGATGCCCTTTGGGTTGTGTAATGCCCCTGCTGCTTTTCAAAGGTGCATGCTTTCTATATTCTCTTATATGATGGAAAATGCTATTGAGGTATTTATGGATGACTTTTCTGTTTTTGGACCTTGCTATGATTCTTGTTTGGCTAACCTTGATGCAGTTTTGAAGAGATGCACCGAAACGAATTTAGTTTTGAATTGGGAAAAGTGCCACTTTATGGTTCAAGAAGGAATTGTTCTTGGCCATAAAATCTCATCAAAAGGCATTGAGGTTGATCAAGCAAAAGTTGAAATTATAGAAAAGTTACCTCCTCCTATGAATGTGAAGGGAGTGAGAAGTTTTTTAGGACACGCCGGATTTTATCGACGTTTCATAAAAGACTTCTCCAAGATTGCAAAACCTTTATGCAATCTACTTGTCAAGGAGAATGAATTTGTTTTTGATAATGAATGTGTGTGTGCTTTTAATGTATTAAAGGAGAAACTGATTTCGGCCCCAGTCATTGTAGCCCCTGATTGGGATATTCCCTTTGAATTAATGTGTGATGCTAGTGATTATGCAGTGGGTGCAGTGTTGGGGCAGAGATCGGGGAAATTTTTTCATGCTATATATTATGCTAGCAAGGTTTTAAATGAAAATCAGGTGAATTATGCGACAACTGAAAAAGAGCTGCTAGCTATAGTATTTGCATTGGAAAAATTTCGTTCATATTTGGTTGGCTCTAAAGTGATTGTTTTTACTGACCATGCTGCAATAAAATATTTGCTAACCAAGGGCGAGTCTAAGCTTCGACTCCTAAGATGGATTTTGCTTTTGCAGGAATTCGGCTTGGAGATCAAAGACAAAAAGGGGAGAGAGAATGTGGTAGCAGATCATCTGTCTAGGCTGGAAAACAAAGAGGTGACTGCTCGGGAGAAAGAAATCCTTGAAGAGTTCCCCGATGAAAAGTTGTTCGCAATTGCAGAGAGACCGTGGTTTGCCGACATAGCAAATTACAAGGCAGGCGGAACGGTCCTTGAAGACTTCACATGCCAATAAAAGAAGAAGTTCCTCCGTGATGTCCAACATTATCTTTGGGATGACCCCTTTCTCTTCAAGGTTGGAACGGATGGGCTTCTTAGAAGATGCGTTTCTGGTAGTGAAAGTCAAAAGATTCTATGGCTTTGTCATGATTCTCCATGTGGAGGTCACTACAATGGGGAACGCACAGCCGCAAAAGTACTCCAATCTGGTTTTTATTGGCCATCCCTCTTTAAGGATGCGCAAAATCATGTAAAAAGTTGTGATAAGTGCCAGAGGACTGGCAATATTTCACGTAAGGGGGAGATGCCATTGAACCCTATACTTGAAGTAGAAGTGTTCGATTGTTGGGGCATTGACTTCATGGGACCCTTCCCACCATCTCATTCTTGTCAATATATCTTGGTGGCGGTGGACTATGTTTCTAAATGGGTGGAAGCCGTTGCCACTTCGAAAAATGATTCTCAAACTGTGGTTAAATTTGTGAAGAAAAACATTTTCTCAAGATTTGGTGTACCAAGAGTCTTGATCAGTGATGGGGGTAGCCATTTTTGTAACACTCAGCTTAGCAATGTCCTATCCAGGTATAGTGTAAAGCACAAAGTGTCAACCCCTTATCATCCTCAGTGCAATGGTCAAGTAGAAGTGTCAAACGGAGAAATCAAGAAAATATTAGAGAAGACGGTGGGGAACTCAAGGAAGGATTGGGCAGTGAAGGTAGATGATACACTGTGGGCATACAGGACAGCTTATAAGACACCCTTAGGTATGTCTCCTTACCAATTGGTTTATGGCAAATCTTGTCATTTGCCGGTTGAACTGGAACACAAAGCATATTAGGCGTTGAAGTTTTTGAATTTTGACCCCACATCAAGTGGAGATAAGAGAATCCCGCAACTTCATGGGTTAGAGGAGATGCGCCTGCATGCATATGAGAATAACAAGATCTACAAGGAAAAGATGAAGGTGTATCACGACAAACACATTTCAAGGAAGGAATTTTACCCTGGACAACAAGTGTTGTTGTTTAACTCGAGACTCAAGTTGTTTCCAGGGAAACTGAAATCCAAGTGGTCGGGCCCCTTTGTTGTTAAAGAAGTGACACCGTACGGAGCAATAGAAGTGGAAGAGCCAGAGTCCAAAAGATCTTTTAAGGTAAATGGACAACGACTCAAGCCATACCGTGGTAAGGGGGTAGAAGAGGCTCAAATGGTTCTCATGCTAAGAGACCCATAAGGGTCTAAAAGACGTCAAGCTAATGACGTTAAAGAAGCGCTTAGTGGGAGGCAACCAATTGGTGAGAACCTCTCTTCCTCTCCTTGAGCAGGGGGCTCACCTTATCATTATTACTGGTTTTGAGTTTCTATTTTCATTCCCTTTTGACTTTATTTCGAATTTTGGTCTGTACTATATTGACAACTTATTCTGTGATATTGAGGCACCATTTCCTTGATCTTTTAGAAGCAGCTTCAATGGTGATGATTTGTGGTGTTTAGCTTAGCATATTTTACATTTTACCTTGTGATTACTAGCATGTCAATTTTTATCATCAAGTACTGTCAGTGATCAAGACAAAAGTTGAGGAAGATCTAGATCATCTGTGGGCAAGCTCTCGAAAGTTCATCTGTGTGTATATTCCTTGCTTGCACTATTCTGCAGAACTTGAACTTGTGCTTAACTATCTTGCATGTGATTTACATACACACTGAGGCAAAATTTTGTAGGAACCCCTGAGCCTTTCCAGCCACCTAATAAGTATCTATCCCTTGTTAGCCCCTCTGAGCCTAATTGTTATTTTTTTTTACTTTGTTGCAAATAAGAATGCCTAGTTATTTCTTAACTTGGAGTTAGGTAGACAAAAGTGTAAAAGTGGGAAAAATTCTAAGTTTGGGGTTGCTCATGGAATATCAATATTCTAAGTTTGGGGTGGTATACAAGAGAAAGGAGCATAACAAAGAAAAAGAAAAAAAATATATATACATATACAAAAAAAAAACACATATATATATATATATATATATATATATATATATATATATAAATAATATGTGATTTTCCTTCTCTTGTGGAATGCTTATGGGGAATTGGTGAGGAAGTGTGAGCGTTTGAATTTGACTGAGATGTCATGAGCGACATGGGCCTCATTCAATACTTTTGTCAATGTTGCACGATGGGCTTCGGAACTGAGCAATAATGACACCAGGGATATCTTAGCAGGGGTTTGGTTCAGCTGATCAACTATCTTATACTCGCTCTGTCTCATGAGCTTCAGAAATTCGCCGGCTTCTTGTTCCGATAGTGTTCTTTTACCCACATTCTTATCAACAGGTTCTTGTTCTACGCCTTTGCCTTTGCGGGCTCTTTCTTCCCCTTCTTTTGTTTGCTCCCCACTGAGTCTTTCGGGGGTGTAAACACGTCCACTTCGAGTCATCCCACTGGTCCCTGAGATGTTGATGACATCAGAATTGGTCTAAACTTTCACGTTGTAATTCCATGGGACTGCACTGGTGTCCTTAAAGGAGAAGGGAGCTGGCACTTGAATAGTGATCGGTTTGGGCATAGCTGGATTAATCTTTTTGTAACGGATTTCCAGGGGCTTCCGGATATCCTTGCTCTGGTCAGAATTTGACTGGAGAGTCCACACGTCTTTCTCCTTCTTTCGGAGACCCACCTGTATTATGTGTCGGTCTAGTAAGTCTTGAAGGACTATCTTGAATGCTTCACATGCCCCGACACAGTGAGGGTCAGCACACAAATCCTTTTCAGCACATCCCTTCGCAATAATTCCGAAGGCACACAAATCAACATGGATGAGGTTTAGAGGAGTGATGATGTCTTCCACCCTTCTGATCAGGAATTGTCCCTCAAAATCTTCAATGGCGTTAACGGAGGGCTTCCCGTGCCCCGGTAATGGGTTAGTGGCAACATTCGGACCATCCTCTTCGAAACTTAACCATTTAGATTCAATCAATTCTTGCACCACATATTTTAATGCCTTGCAATTTTCTGTAGAATGGCCAACTGCCCCAGCGTGGAATCCACAAGTAGCATCTGGGTTGTAACCCCTAGGGAAATGAGGTTGAAGGGGTCTCATTGGTCGGGGAGTGATCAGGTTGTGACTAATGAGGTGATTGAACAGGTCTGTATATGACATGGGTATTAGGTCAAAATTGACAGGCTTTCTTTCTAGGTAATTTTGTGGTCTATAGTTTGGGTTGACTTGGTGAGGTGGGACTGATGGTGTTTGAGTAGGGATTTGGAAGGTTTGTTGGGGATTGTTGTAGGGAAGCTTTCCGGATCCAAAGATGGCATTGGCTTCCCCCTCCTTCTTTTTAGGGAAACCTGCGAAGGGCTTTTTCTGACTACTGGTTCTAGCAAAGTTATGGGCAATCTTCCCATTTCTCCATCCATTTTCTAATCTTTTTCCGATGACAATCATATCTGAGAAGCTTGAAGACACGCTCCCGATCAGCTTGTCGTAGAAAGGCGATTGAAGAGTATCCATGAACATGGATACCATCTCCTTTTCTAACAAAGGTGGCACCACCTGCGCAGCCAACCCTCTCCATCGTTGGGCATATTCCTTGAAGGACTCATTATCTCTTTTTGCCATGCTCTGCAGTTGTGTCCTATTGGGAGCCATGTCAATGTTGTATTTGTATTGTCTCAGGAATGCATCAGCTAGGTCCTTCCAGCACCTAATATGGGCGCGCTCTAATTGCATATACCAGCTCGAAGCCGCTCCAGAGAGACTGTACTGGAAGTAGTGAATGAGCAATTTGTCGTCATGAGCAAACACAACCATCCTCCTGCAGTACATGGTTAAGTGGCTCACGGGGCGGGTTGACCCTCTGTATTTGTCGAAGTTTGGCACCTTAAATTTCGGAGGGATGACCACGTTAGGGACGAGGCACAAATCATAAGCATCTCTCGCGCCAATATTGGATTCTTCAACTGCTCTCAACCGTTCTTCAAGCATTTGCAGTTTGTCTTTGGCTTGAGGGTTCTCCATAAAATAATTGTGAGGGAGCCCACTCATACCATAGTAAGGATGACTCATCGGAACTATGGCTGGGTTCACATTTGGGATATGTGAATGAGTGGGGTTCCTTAGATTGGATCCCTGAGCTTGAGCATCAACTATCAGCGGTGGAGTGTAGCCAAGTGGGAATCCTTGTGGCGCGACGACAGGGCTCAGGTTTTGAACCTGTGGCGCGACGATAGGGCTTGGGTTTTGAATCTGCGGCGCCCCTGGATTACCATCGTGACCTATCGGTGCAGGCTGTCTTTGGCCTACGACTCCTGAGGGACCATCCTCCGAATTGGCAGCGACTGTCGGAGGTGTGTAATCTTGCGGAAGTCTGTAAGGAGGCCATTGGTAACCCTGGTCGTTAGCCCCAGTGGGGTACACTGTATGTGGGTTTCCGGGTCCATTGGGAAGAGGAGGTTTGGTAGCTTGATTTATTAGTGTTCCCAGCGGAGACATCTTCATCTGTATTCCCATTCCTCAAAGCTTGTAGGACCCTTAGGATTTCAGCCATCTGCTCTTTCATCCCATCTATTTCTGCCCTAAGTTCTTGATTGCCTAGGTTCTGGTTACCCTGACCTAAGTCATCCTGATGTGGATTGCCTTGATCCGGGTTATCCTGAGGCGGATTGTTCTGATTTGCTTCCATGTTTCTAGCCTGAGAACGAGTCCAATAGCGATGTTGACGCACCAACTTGTCTTTTACTCTCTGTTGACGAGATACATGATATGAGTATATGAATGGATGAAAAGATGAGTGATGCATGCGTGCATGAGTTTTATTGTTTTGGGCCGAGAATTGTAAGTGCGTCTTGATTTGTCATAAGTACATAAACTAACGTTTCAGATATTTTCAAAAAGAAGATCAACAGGTGAAACAAACAAACTTCATTGATGGGGGAAAAGTACAGCATTTTTGAAATAAAACTTCGAAAGGAAAAGTACAATGCTCTTTTAAATTTCGCTCAAAATACATATGGCTTTCATTTTTCCACTCATCTCTCTTTTTCTACTAGTAGTGCTACCAGCATTCTCCCTAAGTTCGACAATCAGGATCTTGCAAAATTCCATAAATTCGGAAACTTGGACCGGGGTGTTGAACGGGTGTATTGCCGCGTTAGCCTCTTTTAGACGTTTTGGGATACCCATGATAGCTTGATTGGCCAGCCATGCCAACTTTGAGAATCTGTCTTTCCAGTATAAGCTTTCGTTCCTCAACTCTATAAAGACTTCATGGTTTTCTATTGTTGCGTTAAAAACACACTTAGAGCAAGTGTACTCTTTCACAGAAGTAGTATAAAAGATTATCGTCTCCACAGGGATTAATTAACAAGTACCAAACTAATCAAGATTATTTATTATTTAGACGAACAAATATTTGAATTGTAATGGAACAAATAAAAAAGAAATAAATAACAATAATAAATTGCAAGAATTAAATCAATGGAGAGAGGCCTAGGATCACGGTTTCACTTGCAAGCTTCGATTCCCCCTATGTCTAATCCTACCTGAATTCCTTTATTTTATTTAATTACCAATCCCTTTACTAAATCTATTAATCCGTTTGGTCATTCGCGATTAATATTCTTTTGCCTAAACTAACCCTTGTTTGGTCATGCAAGAATTTAAGTCGAGGAAAAGCATAAAGAACAAAAAGGTTAAATGATTGAAAGACTAAATTAAAGTTTGGTCATGCATTAATTATAGCCACAATTATCCTATAGGTCCACCAACTAATTGCAGTACGGTCGCTGATCAACTAATTGATTATGAACATGCATAGGGTAGCTAATCCTAATTATGTGATAAAAATAATAGGACAATATTAATTGAAATAAAAACCGGAATTCAGATATGAAATTAGAACATAAAAAGGTCTCTAATCATGCAAGATCCACCTATGACCTTAGAAGAGGATTTAGCTATCCATAGTGTTCGAGAACAATAAAATAAAATTAGGAGTCATAAATTACAGAGATAAAAATAACCCGAAATAGAGAAATTTCTGATCCTGAAAATTTAGTCTCCTTTTTATGCTCCAGAGCTCTCTCACGGTGTCAAGAACGGGTACCCAAAACCTGCTCCTCACTCTCCCATGCGTTGCCGGCGCTACTGTTTCCTTGTGTTGTTGTACTATTGCGGCTCTCTTCCCCTTGTTGTGCGGCTGCTTATCTATTTTATATTGCAATTTGCAAGCATAGGTTACTTGATGCCCACTTCAATTCCAATTCTTTTTCTTCTTAATTACCGTCAACTTGCAATTCTTAGTGGGCTTCATTGTATTTTTATGGGTTGGACTTGTTTACATGCCCCTTTCTTTATCTTGCTCCAATTTCTTTTTCTCTTGCTCCATATATTATATACATATATCAATAATATATATATTATTTGCATTTTTATCTTTTCTTCTTTCCTACAAAATATAGAGCAAATTTAGTCAACAATTTATATAATTGGTAATAATTGCTCTAAAAAGTAATCCATAAATATCTCTAAAAATTCACTAAATTAGAGTTTATCAACTCCCCCACACTTAACCTTTGCTTGTTCTCAAGCAAATTTCCTGGCTCAATAAAATTTTCAAATGAATAATAGAGACAGCCACATAAGGAATCCCAAAAATAAAAACAGGAATTCAAACCAGAAATTAGAACATAAAAAGGTCTCTAATCAAACAAGATCCACCTAGACCCTAGAAGAGGATTTAGCTATCCAAAATCATAAAGAACAATAAAATAGAAATTAGAGTCATGGATTACAGAGATAAAAATAACCCAAAAATTAGAGAAATTATTATTCTGAGTCTCCAGTCTCATTTTTCTGCTCCAAAGCTCTCTCACGGTGTCAAGAACGGGTACCAAATTATTCCCTCTCTCCTATGTGTTGCTGTTGTTCACGTTGTTTTTTTCTATTGTTTGCGGCTACTGTTCTCCTCCTCCGTACGTACGGCTCCTCCTATTTTTATATAAACATGATGCCTAGGTTGTCTCCAAATCCAACCATCTGCTGGACTCCTTGTTAATTCCTTTCTCTTTGCTAATTTTGGCCCAACTTCATGCCCATACTTGGGCTTTCTCTCTTTTCCAAATATGCTACATGGCCTTTTCTCCAATTCATGGACATAAGCCTTTTTCTTTTATCAATTGCAAGCCCATATATATATATATATATATATATATTGATTTTTATATGGTATTAAGTTGGACTTTCATGCTTTTGATCTTTTTATTTCTTTCTGCAAAATAAAGAGGAAATTAAGTCAGTGATATATATTATTACTAACAATTGCTCTAAAAATGACTTAAAAGTATCTCTAAAAAATGCAATAATTTGGAGTTTATCAAAGAGCGTTTTTGAAGGAAACTTTTGTAAATGGGGTTGAAGAGTTTATTAGGGTAGCGTGGCGACGTGATAAGGCTAAAAAGGAAGGGGGGATTAGATGTCCATGCCTTAAATGCGATGGTATATATGCTGTTGACTCACTGTCATATGTATAATGTTGTTCAGTTTTAGAACCAAAATTGCTACTATTTGATTGTAATTCAGTAAATTGTCAGGGGAATTAGCATGGATTTAGAATGATGTATTAGGTTTGAATTGTAAGCTATTTCCCTCATCCCTAGTGCCAATTACAATGGAAGGCCTTCAATTGGATGTGGCGTCTACTAGCGAACCAGACACTTGCCTAGTGACGCAACAGAGAAAAGAAGGAAAGAATCTGTCACTCTTCGCGTCGCAACCAAGAAGGGTCGCGTCGCGACCAAGCAAATTTCAGGCCCATCGCGTCGCGATGGGGTCGGGTCGCGTCGCGACCATTGGCAGGAAGTGAGCATTTTATGCGAGATTCTGATGAAAGAAAGGGGACTTCGTCTTGGGCGCCGTGCAAGGGTTTGGAGCAGCTGGAGTGTGCAATTTTTGAGACTTCTCATCACTTGGGAACAAGGGTTTGAAGGTTCCAATGTCTTCCTTCTTGTGTAACTCCTTCTTTATCCTAGCTTCTACTTCCTTGATGATGTGTAACTAATCCTCTTAGATTAGGGAGAGATGAATCTCCCCAAACCTATCTTATGAATACTTTGTTATGGTTAATTCAGTTGTTTATTCGGTGTATCACTTGCCTATGACTCTATGTTTAATGCTTACAATTACATATGATAGTTGTATTGATTTAGGGTTTGTGATCACCCTAGGGATATGGGTTTGCATGCTTGATATGGGGTTTAGGTCACATACTTGATGATCATAGGAATATGGAATTGAGTTTGTGAATTCATTAGTTCTAGGATTTAATGCTTTGCCTATTGTTGAATCACTTAAGGAATTAGGGTTTCACAATTGGGAAAAAGGGGTTTTGAGGCAAGGGATTGTCCTTAACCTAAATTAGTGAATTGAATCTGGTATATTGGATAAATAACTTGAAATTAACTGAAGGTTCATGTGATAGGATAGGGGAGAGGATTCAACCCCTAATCGCTTTTCTTTGCTTGTTAAACAAACGTTTTATTTCGCGGTTACAAAAATTCAGATTTTATTCCAATTGTCACGTCTAGGAATTGATAACTTGGCTATTGTTAACAACACGCAACCCCTGTGGATACGACTGGTTCTTACCGGTTTTACTATTACTTGCAACGTTTCGGTACACTTGCCGAAATTCTAACAAGTTTTTGGTGCCGTTGCCGGGGATTGTTGATTTCATTATCAACAAGGCAAAGGAGTTAATTCTTAGCGATATTTGTTTTTATATTTTTGTTCTATTATTTTAATTCTGTTGCCCAGTGACTTTATAGGACTTGTTGACGGTTTGTTTAGTGTTTCAGAGATTTGTTTATGCGGGGCAAGAATTCACAAGATTTGTTGTTTGACCCAGAGATTGAAAAGTCAGCAAGGGCAAATCGGAAGCAAACTAAGCTAGCAAAGCAACAAGCTCAGAGAGAGTCGCAGGGACATTCAGTTTCAACTTCTATTCCAGAAGATTCCCCAACACAAGAGGTAGTAATGGCTGCAAATCCACCACCACCAACTCCTCCAAGGCACACTCTCGCAGACTTTGGGAGAAGAAATCAGGGCGCTCAAGCCTACACCTTCCAACCTGTGGGAGCTGTTTCATTTGACATCAAGTCCTCTGTTCTCACTGCCTTGAAATCAAAGCAATTTTCAGGGTCAGATGCGGAAGACCCCAACCAACACTTGTTCCAGTTCTATGAGATTTGTGGAACCACACACCCTGAGGGAGTTGATGAAAACTCCAAGAAAATGCGACTGTTTCAATTCACCTTAACGGGTCGGGCAAATGATTGGTTAAATACGATCCCAACAGGAGCTGTTAATACTTGGAGCGATCTGGAAAATAAGTTCTTGGAAAGGTTCTTCCCAATCTCGAAGTTCATCAAGAAAAGGGCAGAAATCTCAAATTTTGAACAAGGGGATTCGGAATCTCTATATGACTCCTGGGAAAGATTTAAATTGTTGTTAAAAAAATGTCCAGGGCATGGTATTGATGATTTTCTACAGTTGCAAACTTTTTGTCATGGATTGCGAGCTCAGACCAGGGTGATGTTAGATGCATCAGCAGGAGGGTCTTTAGGTACTAAAACCTGGGAGGAAGCCAAACAACTGGTAGAGGATATGGCTTTGAATGAGTACAGGATTCAAAATGATCGTGGAGCCGTAGGCAAAAAGGTGTGTTGGAGTTGGACTCTAGCAGTGCTGTGTTGGCCCAACAAAAGCTAATGTCTATGCAGATTGAGGCTCTTACTAAGCAATTAACTACAGCTTGTGAAGTTAGTGCAAAAACTCAAGCAACCGCTCAAGCAGTGCAAGCGGGTGGGTGCAACTATTGTGGTAGAGAACCCTACGAGGGTGATTGTGCAACTCATGGAGAAACTATTGAGCAGGCTAGTTATATGAGAAACTTTCAAAAACAAGGTGGGAACCCGTTTTCTAACACCTACAATCCGGGGTGGAAGAATCATCCCAACTTCTCTTGGAAGAACAATAATGAGGCCTCAGGTTCAAACCAACAGCAGTCTCAAGCACCTGCTCAACAACAAAAGAACTCTTCCCGTTTGGAAGATTCCTTGACACAGTTCATGCAAATGGCCAAGAACACTTTCCAATCCCAAGAACAAGCTATGAAGAATATGGAGAAAAATCATGAGGCTTCAATGAAGAACTTAGAGATCCAAATTGGTCAATTGTCAAAGCAACTTGCTGAAACTTCTAATAGTGGCTTTCCTGCTAGCACTATTGATAACCCTAAGAATGAAAGTTTCAAGGCTATTTCATTGAGGAGTGGTAAGGAGTTGAACCCCGTCGAAGTAACCCAAACCAAGCCTAGAGAGGAAAGCAGTGAAATTGAGAGGTTGAGGGAGGAGTTGAAAAAGAAACATGAAGAGGTTGAAAATGAGTTGAGTGAAAAAGAAAAAGAAAAAAAGAGTGAAAAACATAAAAGTGAGACGAGAGAGAAGACCCAAGTGATCCCACCATACGTGAAGTTGCCCTATCCTATTTTGAATAAAAAGAAAGAAAAAGAGGAGCAATTCACTAAGTTCATGGAGATTTTTTCCCGTCTCCAAATCAACATTCCTTTTGCAGAAGCTTTAGAGCAAATGCCCATTTATGCAAAGTTTATGAAGGAATTGTTAACCAAGAAGAGGAGATTCAAGGAAGATGAAACGGTGGCTCTAACCGAAGAGTGTAGTGCCATTATCCAAAGGAAACTTCCTCCAAAGTTGAAAGATCCCGGAAGTTTCACCATACCTTGCACAATTGGTAACTTGATAATAGGCAAAGCTCTTTGTGATCTGGGAGCAAGCATTAATCTAATGCCCTTGTCTATGTTGAAGATGCTTGGAGGAGGTGGGGTGAAGCCAACAAGGATGTCTTTGCAACTGGTTGATAGATCTATAAAGCACCCTTATGGAGTCTTGGAAGATGTTCTGGTAAGAGTCGATAAATTTTTATTTCCTGTTGATTTTGTGATTCTCGACATGGAGGAAGATGCAGAGGTACCACTTCTCCTTGGTAGACCATTTTTTGCCACTGGGAGAGCTTTGATAGATGTACAACAGGGTAAGCTAATTCTAAGGTTCCAAGATGAGAAGGTGACTTTTAACGTTTTTGAAGCTATGCACCACCCGGATGACCAAGGTAAATGTTTTAGGGTGGATGTGATTGAAGACTCAGTGCAAGAAACTTTTAGAAATGATTCACCCTCTCCTCCATTAGAGAAAGTAATTGTAAACTCTATTGAGAGGTTAGATGAGAACTGGGACAGTGAAATACAAGACTGCATTCGATAGTTTGAAGCTTCCCGGGTAGAAAGGGTCTTCAAGAAAAAAGAAGAGTTGAGTAGGGGGAGAGTCCAGAAAAGGGAACTCCAGAATTGAAGCAACTCCCCTCCCATCTGAAGTACGTATTCCTTGGGAGTGATGATTGATATCCAGCCATCATCAGTAGTTCTTTGACCAAGTTGGAAGAGGACAAACTGATGAGGGTGTTGAGAAGTAACAAAACTGCTTTAGGTTGGACTATCTCCGACCTTAAGGGGATTAGCCCGGCTTTTTGCATGCATAAGATCAAGCTCGAGGAAGAATTCAAACCGGTGATTCAACCACAACGAAGACTAAATCCTACCATGAAAGATGTGGTGAGGAAAGAAGTCTTGAAGTTCTTAGATGCCGGGATGATTTATCCCATTTTAGACAGTTCGTGGGTGAGTCTGGTTCTTGTGGTTCTCAAGAAAGGTGGTATGACAGTGGCTAAAAATGAGAATAATGAGCTAATCCCCACTCGCACAGTCACAGGTTGGAGGATGTGCATTGACTACCAGAGGCTAAACCAAGCCACTCGGAAGACCACTTCCCATTACCATTCATGGACCAGATGCTGGAATGATTAGCTGGACAAGCTTTTTATTGCTTCCTGGATGGATACTCTGGGTACAACCAAATAGCAGTTGATCCCGAAGATCAAGAGAAGTCCTCTTTTACATGTCCGTTTGGCGTGTTTGCATATCGGAGGATGCCCTTCGGTTTTTGCAATGCTCCTGCGACTTTCAAAGGTGCATGATTTCTATATTCTCTGAAATGATGGAAAATGCTATTGAGGTATTTATGGATGACTTTTCTGTTTTTGGACCGTGCTATGATTCTTGTTTGTCTAATCTTGATGCAGTTTTGAAGAGATGCACCGAAGCCAATCTAGTTTTGAATTGGGAAAAGTGTCACTTTATGGTCCAAGAAGGAATTGTTCTTGGCCATAAGATCTCGGCAAAAGGCATCGAGGTTGACCAAGCAAAATTTGAAGTGATAGAAAAGTTACCTCCTCCTCTGAATGTAAAAGGAGGGAGAAGTTTTTTAGGACACACCGGATTCTATCGACGTTTCATCAAAGACTTCTCCAAGATTGCAAAACCTTTAAGCAATCTACTTGTTAAGGAGAATGAATTTGTCTTTGATAATGGCTGTCTTTGTGCTTTTAATGTATTAAAGGAAAAACTGATTTCTGCTCCCGTCAATGTAGCCGCTAACTGGGATATTCCCTTTGAGCTCATGTGTGATGCCAGTGATTACGCAGTGGGTGTTGTGCTGGGGCAGAGATCAGAGAAATTTTTTCATGCCATATATTATGCTAGCAAGGTCTTAAATGAAAATCAGGTGAACTACGCAACAACTGAGAAAGAACTGCTAGCCATAGTATTTGCATTGGAAAAATTCCGTTCCTATTTGGTTGGATCCAAAGTGATATTTTTTACTGACCATGCTGCAATAAAATATCTGCTAACCAAGGGCGAGTCTAAGCCTCGACTCCTTAGATGGATTTTGCTTTTGCAGGAGGAATTCGACTTGGAGATCAAGGACAAAAAGGGGACCGAGAATGTGGTCGCAGATCATTTGTCTAGGCTGGAAAACAAAGAGGTGACTGCTCGGGAGAAAGAAATCCTTGAAGAATTCCCCGATGAGAAGTTGTTTGCAATTGAAGAGAGACCATGGTTTTCCGACATAGCAAATTACAAGGCGGGCGGCACGGTCCCTAAAGACTTCACATGGCAACAAAAGAAGAAGTTCCTCCATGATGTCCAACATTACCTTTGGGATGATCCCTTTCTCTTCAAGGTTGGGACGGATGGACTTCTTAGAAGATGCGTTTCTGGTAGTGAAAGTCAACAGATTTTATGTCATTGTCATGATTCTCCATGTGGAGGTCACTACAATGGGGAACGCACAGCTGCAAAGGTACTCCAATCTGGTTTTTATTGGCCATCCCTCTTTAAGGATGCGCAAAATCATGTAAAAAGTTGTGATAAGTGCCAGAGGACTGGCAACATTTCACGTAAGGGGGAGATGCCATTGAACCCTATACTTGAAGTAGAAGTGTTTGATTGTTGGGGATAAGACTTCATGGGACCCTTCCCACCATCTCATTCTTGTCAATATATCTTGGTGGCGGTGGACTATGTTTCTAAATGGGTGGAAGCCATTGCCAATTCGAAAAATGATTCCCAAACAGTGGTCAAATTTGTTAAGAAAAATATTTTCTCAAGATTTGGTGTACCAAGAGTCTTGATCAGTGATGGGGTAGTCATTTTTGTAACACTCAGCTTAGCAATGTACTATCTAGGTATAGTGTAAAGCATAAAGTGTCAACCCCTTATCATCCTCAGTGCAATGGTCAAGTAGAGGTGTCAAATAGAGAAATCAAGAGAATCTTAGAGAAGACGGTGGGGAACTCAAGGAAGGACTGGGCAGGGAAGGTAGATAATACATTGTGGACTTACAGAACAGCTTATAAGACACCCTTAGGTATGTCTCCTTACCAATTGGTTTAAATCAAATCTTGTCATTTGCCGGTTGAACTTGAACACAAAGCATATTGGGCGTTGAAATTCTTGAATTTTGACCCCGCATTAAGTGGAGAAAAGAGAATCCTACAACTTCATGGGTTAGATGAGATGCGGCTGCATGCATATGAGAACAACAAGATCTACAAAGAGAAAATGAAGGTGTGCCATGGCAAGCACATTTCAAGAAAAAAATTTCATTCTGGACAACAGGTGCTGTTGTTTAACTCCAGACTCAAGTTGTTTCCAGGGAAGTTGAAATCCAAGTGGTCAGGTCCCTTTGTTGTTAAAGAAGTGACACCGTACGGAGCAACTGAAGTAGAAGAGCCAGAGTCCAAAAGATCGTTTAAGTTCAATGGACAAAGACTCAAGCCATACCTTGGTGATGCGGTGGAAAAAGCTCAGATGGTTCTCATGATGAGAGACCCGTAAGGGTCTAAAAGACGTCAAGCTAGTGACGTTAAAGAAGCGCTTAGTGGGAGGCAACCCATGGTAGAGGTAACAAGTCTTTAATTTATTTTATCTTATTCATTTTAGTCTTTAGTCTAAATTTAATTTAGCCAAACAAAAAAAAGGAAAAAGAAAGGGGGGAGTCACGTATCGCATCGCGACGGAATAAAAACATATTTTCAAGGCAAATGTTTCTGCCACTCATCGCGTCGCGATGAGCCCCTGTCACGTCGCGATGCGACGTTAATTTTTCAAGGTAGATGTTTCTGCCACTCATCGCGTCGCGATGAGGTTCTGTCGCGTCGCGATGCGACGTTAATTTAGAGTTGTTGCTCTAAATTAACGCACAAACAGCAACACCCCCCTTTTTCGAAGTTCTTTTTGGTGCACTCAAATCCTCCCCTTCCCCTTCTCTTGCGTTGCTGGTTCAATTTGTTGGTGGATTAACACACTTGGGCATGGATTCTCCTTATGCAACATCTCCAGGTAACCATTATCCTCAATTTCAAGCATAAATTTTCAAATTTTTTATTGGTTATGTGGGTAATTTGGGGGTTACAAATTGTGGGTTAGAAGTAGAATTAGGACTTGATGATTGCACTCCACCTTTCTAATTTGCATGATTTCTGATTGTTCCTGTGAATTGGTGAAGTGTAATCTAACAATTGAGTAGGAAAAACCAATTTTGGTAGTGTAGGTGAGGTGTTTGATAAAAAGCCCCAATGAAAAAATCTGTGTAGGCCAAGTGTTTGTAAAAATGACCCAGTGAGTTTTGCTATGCAGACCAACTGTTTGTGAAATTTCCCCAATGAGTTTTTCTTGCTTAATTGTCATAAGATTTGTGAAAATACATATGGAACTCTAGGGTAGATGACTTGGCGCAATAAAAGAAAAAAATTCAGCTGTGTAAAACTGGCCATATCATGCCGGTTGTGCCTAATAATTCTGAATTGGTTGTGTTGCAGGATTTTTTTTCTAACAGGTGAGCAATGGGGAAGCCAACCAAGACAGGTCTCTCAAAGAGAAGGCGGGGGGAACCAAGTGAGGAAGAACCCTCGTTTGATGCCGAGAGATTCAAATCAGCCGAGCACGAGAAGCGGTTCCAAAATGTAGTGAGGGGAAAGAAGTTCAACCCGGAGAGAGCGTTTGATCTAAGCACTGGAGAATTCCCTATAATAAGCTCCACGCTCCGGGAATTGGGTTGGCTCACTCGCAACTCCATGATCAAGCAGGCCAATCAGAGCATAGTGAGGGAGTTCTACGCCAATGCTTACTGCGCAGCTGAGAAAGATAAGTCCACAATGTCCTTTGTTCGGGGAAAAAGTGTATCATATTCACCAAAAAGTATAAATCAACTATTGGGGGCTACCTGCATATTCACCATGTGCAATGAGAGATGCATTCATAGCCAATAAGAGGGACATTGATTATGAGGGGGTGCTCAGAGAATTGTGCCGTCCTGTGGCACACTGGGTCAAGTATGCACCAGGGTTACAAAGTTTTCCTCGTCGTTTCAGCCACATGGCATTGAAGCCTATTCCTAAGGCTTGGAATGCATTTTTCCATCAGAACATAGTGTCATGCTCCAATTCATCATATGTACTCGTTATAAGGGCAATGGGGCTATTGGGCATCATGCAAGGAAAAAAGCTGGACTTAGGGGAGATCATATCAGAGAATATTGCTGAAATAGCGCAATGTCCAAAGGCCGGACTGGGACATGCCTCCCTGATCCATGCCTTGTGCATACAGCAGGGCTGCCAGGAGAGACCAGATGATCTACCAATTGAACCCTGGGAGCCGATTACAGCAACATGGATCATGAAGCAACCTAAAGGACCTATTCATGGGACAGTACCACAACAGACAGGCGAGCACTCACCTCCGCCTCCGCAGCAACCTGGAGTTCCGACTCATCAGCAGCAGCCCGCAGCCCCGACTGATCCGCAGCAGTTTTACAGCGATCCCTCGTTCCAGTATGAGCTCATGATGGCCAACTGGTGCGGGATGTCTTTGTTATGTCAGCAGCAGGGCTTGGATATCTCCTTCCTGGCAACACCTCGTGTTGCCAACGCTGCCCAGCAGTTTATGGCCCAGGGCAGAGGCGCTGACGCTGCAGGTCCATCATCATCAGCCCCAGCAGAGGAGCCGCAGGATACTCAGGATCCACTATTACAAGGGGATGATTACATTGAGCGGCACATATCATTTTCTTGAGCAGGAGAGCTCATTCTTACTATTCCCCATTTTCTTTTTGGTTTTTTTTGATACATTGTTATTTTGGGATTTTTATCTTTATTTCTGTTGATTTTGCTTTGTGCATTGTGGTCTGTACTTTACTGATATAACTTATACAGTGACTTTTGAGGCACCGCATCCTTGAGCTTCTAGCGGCATCTTCAATTATGATGATGATTGTGGTTGTTTGGCTTAATATGTTTTGCATTTTACCATGATTACTGTCGCGTCAATTTTTATCATCAGGTAGTGTCAGTGGTTAAGACAACAGTTGAGGGAAGTCTGGATCATTTGTTGGAAAGCTTCAAAAGTTCATCCTCTTACAATCCCAGCCGTGAGGTGAGCCCAAACACTTATGAAATTGATTGTGTGAAATTTCCTTGCATGTATTACTCTGCAGAACTTGAACTTGTACTTAATCGTCTCGCATTTGATTTACATACACACTGAGGCATTTTCTTGATAACCCAGAACCTTTCAAACCACCTCAATATGACTGATCCTTAGCTAACCCCTTTGAGCCTAATTGTTTCTTCTTACTGTCCTGTTCTAACATAGACCGCACCAGGCAAATTAAAGTCAAAGTTTGTTTTCTTAACTTGGAGTTAGGTAGACAATGTATGCATGTGTGGAAAAAATCTAAGTTTGGGGTTGCTCATGGAATAGCAACAAATGAAGTTTGGGGTGGTATATACAAGAGAAGAGTAAAAAAAAAATTAATTAGATAAATCAATAAAAATCCTTCTCTTGTAGAATGTTATTGGGAAAACATGGTGAGAGGTGAGTGGTGAGATTGGTATATGATGATAAACAGGGAAGTAGGCTTAACTCCAAGTTGGAACTTACCTACCCAAACAACATCCACCCTTACCTAAGCCCAGTTACAACCCCTAAGTCCTCAAAATGTGTGTGTGCTTATCAATATGTGTAGATTGTTTTTAGAACTTGTTCAAGCCTATGAAACGATGATGCATGTATTGTGAATTGAGTGACCACCTTATACAGAAAAGAGAGGAAATTTTGTGAGATGTGCGAAAAAGAGACAACTTGAGAATGCTTGCTTGTCGATGATCTTGTGTTTTACCAATTCAGTTGTCTTGCTACTGCATTATGTTGGATGATAACTTTTGACGTGCTGAGTATCTAATGGTTTGTGTGAAAGGTGTGACAGCTGAATAAAAAAGTAGCCACAGCCTGAATTGAATGATTGCTTGAGGACAAGCAATACTCCAAGTTTGGGGTTGTGTTGACTCACTGTCATATGTATAATGTTGTTCAGTTTTAGAACCAAAACTTCTACTATTTGATTGTAATTCAGTAAATTGTCATGGGAATTAGCGTGGATTTAGATTGATGTATTAGGTTTGAATTGTAAGTTATTTCCCTCATCCCTAGTGCCAATTACAATAGAAGACCTTCAATTGGATGTGGTGTCTACTAGCGAACCAGACACTTGCCTAGTGGCGCAACAGAGAAAAGAAGGAAAGAATCTGTCACTCTTCGCGTCGCGACCAAGCAAATTTCAGGCCCATCGCGTCGCGATGGGGTCGGGTCGCATCGCGACTGTTGGCGGGAAGTGAGCGTTTTATGCGAGATTCTCAGGAAAGAAAGGGGACTTCGTCTTGGGCGCCGTGCAAGGGTTTGGAGCAGCTGGAGAGTGCGATTTTGGAGACTTCTCATCACTTGGGAACAAGGGTTTGAAGGTTCCAATGTCTTCCTTCTTGTGTAACTCCTTCTTTACCCTAGCTTCTACTTCCTTGATGATGTGTAACTAATCCTCTTAGATTAGGGAGAGATGAATATCCCCAAACCAATCTTATGAATACTTTGTTATGGTTAATTCAGTTGTTTATTCAGTGTATCACTTGCCTATGACTCAATGTTTAATGCTTACAATTACATATGATCGATAGTTGTATTGATTTAGGGTTTGTGAGCACCATAGGGATATGGGTTTGCATGCTTGATATGGGGTTTAGGTCACATACTTAATTATCATAGGAATATGGAATTGAGTTTGTGAATTCATTAGTTCTAGGATTTAATGCTTTGCCTATTGTTGAATCACTTAAGGAATTAGGGTTTCACAATTGGGAAAAACGGGTTTTGAGGCAAGGGATTGTCCTTAACCTAAATTAGTGAATTGAATCTGGTATATTGGATAAATAACTTGAAATTAACTGAAGGTTCATGATCAAAGCAGGAGCTTCTCCCGATGACACTACTAATGGATTCAACCCCTAATCGCTTTTCTTTGCTTGTTAATCAAACGTTTTATTTCGCGGTTACAAAAATTCCAATTTTATTCCAACTGTCACGTCTAAGAATTGATAACTTGGCTATTGTTAACAACACGCAATCCCTGTGGATACGACCGGTTCTTACCGTTTTACTATTACTTGCAACATTTCGGTACACTTGCCGAAATTCTAACATATACCTATTACAACTGGTGATGAAATTAGGGTGCACTTGTATCGTATCGGGTTTAGGCCTAATTATTGGATTTGGGTGGACCATGGAGAACGACTTCCAAATTTTGACTTAGGGGCTTCTTCAAGCAGTTCTAATTTTCATGTTCCATATAATGAACAATTTGAGTCGATGGAAAGCATGATTTGTGATGGTCTCGAAGTGAATGTGCCATTTGATGAGCCTCAATATGACGATCATGATGAACTTCCAAATGAAGAAGCACAAAGATTTTATTGTTTGTTAAAAGAGTCAAATACACCGTTGTTTGAAGGCTCGCCAGAGTCAAAATTATCTATGTGTGTGAAGCTTTTATCTCTCAAGTCCATGAGCAATATTTCTGAGTTGGGTTTAGATTTTGTGGCTCAAATGATGTTGGACGGGACACCTAATAAGGATAGTTTGCCAAAAAGTTATTATGAAGCAAAGATGTTAGTTTTGAAGCTGGGATTGGAATGTAAGAAGATTGATTGTTGTGAGGATGGGCACATGTTGTTTTACGACAACGTATTTGGTAAAATCGATGGTGCGCTACTGGCTTGTAGATTTTGTGGAAAGCCGAGGTATAAAGTTCGTAAAGGGGAAAAACGTAACTATAAACCCATTCCTGTAAAGTCGATGTTCTATTTGCCTATAGTTCCAAGGTTGCAGAGAATGTTTGCATCGCCTGAAATTGCGAAGACAATGACGCGGCATTATGAGAATATGAATACCTCGGACGTTTTACGCCACCCATCTGATGGTGAGGCGTGGAAACACTTTGATAGAGTGCATTCAGATTTTGCCTCTGACCCACGAAATGTTCGACTTGGTTTGTGATTTGATGGATTTACTCCATATATCCAAGCATCAGCGTCGCCCTATTCCTGTTGGCCAGTCATTGTTACCCCTTACAATCTTCCTCCTGAGATGTGCATGACTAAACCGTATATGTTTTTGACTTGCTTGATACCTGATCCATCCAATCCAAAAGCTAACATTGATATCTTTTTGGAACCTCTAATTGATGATCTCAAGAGATTGTGGCAGGGTGTTGGGACATATGATGCAGCAGGAAAGAAGAATTTTATGATGAGAGCGGCATTGATGTGGACAATTAATGACTTCCCGGCTTATGGTATGTTGTCAGGTTGGGGGACTCACGGTAAATTAGCATGCCCCCACTGCATGGAACACACAAAAGCGTTTACGTTGAAATACGGGGGAAAGAGTTCTTGGTTTGACTCGCATCGTAGATTCTTATCGCCAGATCATGTATTTAGAAAGAACAGAAAGGCATTTAAGAAAGGGGTTGTTGAAACCGATGTCCCACCGCCTTTGTTGACATCGGGTGAAATTTGGAGCAGAGTTTTGAATTTACCACAAGCCACGGAGGTAGGTGTGCTCTCCCGATTGGATGGTTATGGACGGGTGCATAACTGGATAAAAAGAAGCATATTTTGGAATCTCCCATATTGGAAAGATAATGTATTGAGACACAATCTTGATGTGCACATTGAGAAGAATTTCTTTGACAACATATGGTTCACTGTGATGAATGTGAAAGATAGAACCAAAGACAATAATATGGCTAGAATGAATTTGGTGCCAATGGCTAATGGCAAGATGTCAAAACCCAAAGCCAAATATTGTCTTACACCCGATGAAGCAAAAGATGTTTGTCGATGGTTGAAAGAATTGAGGATGCCAGATGGCTATTCTTCTAATCTTGCAAGATGTGCAGATGTGAACACCGGGAAGATGTATAGGATAAAAAGTCATAATTGTCATTATCTGTAAGTTGGAGAGAATACTTCCTCCTGGTTTCTTTGATTCCACGGAGCATCTTTCGGTTCACCTTGCATATGAAGCAAGGCTTGGTGGACCAGTTCATTGTGGATATCTTGTACTGCAGGTAACCAATATTGCAGGTTAGGTTTTGATGATGAAAAAGACAAAGTCAAAGTTGATGGCCAAAGTTGATGAAAGTGACAAAGTATCTAAAGTCACAATCCAAGACAATCAAGCTCAAGAATTGAAGTCTCAAGAAATAAGGGTAGTCCTTAGGGTTTGGGGATTGTCTTAGGAAAAAGTGTAAGCTCTTCCGATGGTCAGCTCATCTCTCAAAGTCTCACGTCTTCACTAGCTTTTCAAAATGCATGCATGCACACGTAAACATAAAAAGCATTTCTGAAAAAGAAAAGAAATTGATTCACTACTTTGAACTAAACAACAAAATCGATTTTGCACCTGATACACCAAGCACAAAATCGATTTTGCACCTGTTTTCCTTAAACATAGAAATCGATTCATAGCCTATTATTTTAAAGACCAAAATCGATTTTCATCTTCCTTACTCTAATTAAAGAATCGATTTGCATCTTCCTCATGTTAATTAAAATCGATTTCCAACCTTTTCCATGAAGCAACTAATCGATTTTCTTTCTCTCTTAAAAGAAGCACAAAATCGATTTCATCTATTTTCAAACAAACATACAATCGATTTTTATCCTAGATCTACTTAGGCATGAAATCGATTCTCACTTTTAGTTTATTCAGGCAAACAATCAATTGTGTCATTTCCAAAATTGTTTCAATGGTTAATATTTTTCTCATAGCCTATAAATAGAGGCTTCATACTCTTCATTTCTCACAACCCATTTTCACAATTCAAAGCATAATTTAGAAAAACTCTTCACACTTTCATTTCTGCTCTTCTCGCACCGTTGGTCCGTCAGAGCTGATCTCTCGCAAGAGTTAGTCGGGGTTGGAATCTTCAAGTTGTAATATCAGCCTACATTAGAGGTATTTTGGTCTTTACATTTGTAATTGTTTTATTTGTTGTGATTTGTACTAGGGAGTGGGGTATCTCTCTAGGGTAGCTGTTTGGACTAGGAAGTGGGGTATCTTTCTGGGGGAGCTTGTTGTAACAAGGGTGGGGTATCTCTTGTTGTATTGTGGTTAGATTTGAGGGCTCTTCAATAGGTGGGGTATCCTAGGTGAAGAATGCCTGAGTCTGTAAAGGTTTCCAAGGCACCCGTAAGCCTTTTTGTGTTAGTGGAAAATCTCACAAGGGTGTGAGGACTGGACGTAGGTCACTGGGAGGTGTCCGAACCAGTATAAATCTGTTGTGTTCTTTATTGCTTTATTTTCTAATTCCTTCGCTTCCACTTAACCTGCGCGAAAATTAGTCTAAATTAGTCTCAATTCACCCCCCCTCTTGAGACTGAAGCCACTTGGCAACATTCATTATAGGTGGATGTATCCATTTGAGAGGTAATTATCAATTTCAACATTTTAATTAAAGTGCATATTTGGTATAACTATTTATTTAATCAACTCCACTTCCTCCATATATTTAGATTGATGGGTGATTATAAACGATCGGTGAAGAATAAAGCTAGAGTCGAAGGATCGATCTGCGCAGCTTACTTACATCGTGAAAAAATTTATTTCTGTTCTCATTATTTCAACAACATTATGTTGTCGAGAAATAATAGAAACGAAATAGAGGTTGAAGAAGAAAGACACGCCCTCACTTTATCTGTGTTTAGCAAACCTGGGCGCCCCTCAGGAAAGAAGTCGACTCAGTGGTTATCAGATATGGAGTATAAATCAGCACATGTTCATGTCTTGATCAATTGCACTGAAGTTAAACCATATCTTGAGTAAGTATGCTTCAATTCAGTTTTCAATACATAGACATTTAGAGTATGAAGTTAAATCATGGCTTGACCAATTTTCATTCTAAAGAGTATGGATAATTCTTTTTCAGTGCATTCTTACAAGTTGAGGGTATACGCATTGAAGATTCTTCTATCCGTATACATGAAAGTTTTCCATCTTGGTTTAATGATAGAGTAAGTAAATAAAATTAACGCTTTAATGTCTAACGTTTAAAGTAGATATGAGAGATGACTTATTTTTTCCATATGTGATTACTTAGGTTTATGAAGCGGAACCAACTCCCCTAATCCAACACTTGAGGAATTTAGCTGATGGTCCTTTTTATGAAGTTAGTGAGTGGCACACGTACCTCGTTAACGGTTATAAATTTGACACCCAATCATGGAGTGAGGGAAAAAACAATTAATAGTGGGGTATATGTAAAAGGGATAGCAGAAGGAGGTGAAGATGAGTACTACGGGGTGATCCAACACATATATGATCTTGAATACAAATATTTAGACTATCAAAAGAAAATTGTTTTGTTTTATTGTAGTTGGTTTGATCCATCGGTTAGAGGAACGAAATGGAATCCAAAATGTAATACCATGGACATTCGAATGGATATAAGGTATAGAGCCTATGATCCGTTTATCATGCCTGAAAATGTGAGGCAGGTATATTATGTTTCATATCCATCAACTCGGGAAGGATATTGTGTTGCAATTAAGACAAAACCACGGGGTCGCATTGAAGCCACTAATGTGGGGGATGAGGTTCCTTATCAAGTGGATGAAATGGCGGGCGTCAATGAGGTAATTGAAGTTGAACCAGTTGATACCTTATGTGATGATCGACTCCACATTGAAGAAGTTGAACCAGTATTAGAAGAATAAATTGGAGTATATGAAGAAGATGAAGAAGATGAAGATGTAGAAATTGGAGTATATGAAGAAGATGAAGATGTAGAAGATGAAGAAGATGAAGACTTTTTTTAATCTTATTAGTATCACATAGAAGATGTAGTATCACATAGATAGTTTGATGTAGAAGATGTAGTTGATTGTTCATCTAATTTTAATTATTAATATATATCACATTTCGTTTATCATTATTGTCCGTTGTTGTTGTATTTAAATTTATTTATTAATATATACAATTATATATTTTTCTTGCGTTTCGTTTTTCATAGATATGCATCCCGTAGGCGGTTCTGGCCCATTGAGAGATGTTAGGGGGACGAAGATAGCTGAACCTAGAAGGCGTCGTCGAGTTCGTGAGGTCCTACTTAATGCAGAGGATACATTTATGGGGATGCCCAGACCACCACTACTGCTGGAGGAGCTGGGACTTCACGTTCTGCTCCACCTGTTGGTCATTCTCCCTCCGGCCCCAATTGGTATCCTGTAAACCCATCTGGCACACCAGCATCCTAGAGGTATTTTATGGGCCCACCTCTGCAGTATCCTAGCGACGAAATTTCCCTCGCTAATATTTAGCGACGGATCCAAATTTCTGTCGCTAAATATTAGCGGGGCCCTTTTTAGCGAGGAAATTTTTTCGTCCCTAATTCCCTCGCTAAGACACGGTAGCAACGAATTTGGGAGGATTAGCGACGGAAATTGCCGTCGCCTATCCTGATTTTTTTGGTAGTGTTAGAGGTTCTTTGCTCTCATAAGAGTCAGGGAGGTCTAGGATTTCGTGATTTTTACAAGATGAACCCAGCTTTTTAATGACAAAACAAGCATAAAGGATCCTTCACGATCCTAATTCTTATTGGGCCTCTACACTCAAAGGTATTTATTTTGCTGATTTTGGTTTCTGGAAGGCTAAATCCCAAATGGGGTCCTCTTGGGTGTGGAAGAGTTTGATTCAAGGAAAGGACTTTCTCAAAACCTCTGGTAGTTGGTCAGTGGGATTTGGGCACAACATTAGTGTGGCTAATGATAACTTGTTGGCCTCAGGACAATCTGTTCCTCTCAAGGAAAATGCTTATGTAACTATGGTGAATGAACTGATCACTCCTGATCATGAGTGGGATATTAACCTCATAACTCTAATCTATCTTCTGCTAGTGCTAATGAAGTTCTTAAAACTCCCATCTCTTGGACCTCCCATTTGGACAAGCTATTTTGGCCAAATTCCACGGATGGTAGCTATAGTGTCAAATCTGGTTATAACATTATTATGGAGCTGTCTCATATACCCTGCACTGGTCCTTCAACTTCTACTGGTCTACCTTTTGAGATTTGGAATTGGATTTGGGGGTCTAACGTCCCAGAAAATATTAAACACTTCATATGGAAAGTGTGCCATAATGCCCTCCCCACTAAAGAAGCACTCCATAAAAAGAGATTTGCCTTGTCCCCTTAGTGTCAAATTTGTAAGGCCTCCTCTGATTTAGTGGAGCACCTTCTGCTTTTATGCCCCTTGACTGAACCCCTATGGTTTGCTTTGCAATATGCTGCTTCCCCTTTAGGCCATGACTTAACTAGTATCCACCAACGGATCCTTGAGTCTTTAGACATAACTGCTCTTAACCATGTTAGCTCCAAGGACCTCAGTTCCTAGCTTTTCTTTTCCCTTTGGTGCATTTGGAAGGCTCGCAATGATGTTGTGTTTAATGGGAGAAACCCTAACCCCCTTGATGTCTTCTATCAGATGAAAACTGAGTGTTTTGAGTTTCTCCTCTTTGTGAAACAAATCTCTAGGAGTGACCCTAGCAGACCAATGGTTCCTATTGCTAAGGTTTGGAGGCATCCTCGCCCTCCCTACCTGAAGATCAACCCAGATGCATCTTTTGACCCCTCTAATGGAAAAGAGTTTGCAGGAATTGTATGTCGAAATGAGAGAGGAACAATACTTACAGCTTCACATTCAGGGATATTTGCCTCCTCTCCTTTGATTGTTGAGACTCTTAGTCTTCGTGAAGCCATGGTCCTTGGCAGAAACCTTCATCTTTCATCAGTCATCTTTCAATCAGATAACCAAACACTTGTTGACATGTGTATAGGTAACAACATTAGAGAAGAGTTAAGAGGAATTCTCGAAGACATCGAATTTCTCAATTCATACTTTGCTAGTTGCGGTTTTACCTGTGTTTGTAGGGAAGGTAATTCAGTGGCTCACACCATCGCAGCCTTGGCTAAAACTGATTTTCTTAGTGGCAATTAAACTCCCCGCCCTTCTCAATATCTTCGAAAAGCAGTCATGCATGACTGTTCTCTCCTCCAGGATTGACTTTAGCATCTCATATGGCTCAGATTGGTGCTCCTTGCTCGTCGTCTCGCCCGGATCTCGTCAATTTGTTTCTTTTTAGGGCAATTTCGGTGCTTGTTTGGTGTTCCCGTTTTTGTGTTGTCTCTGGTTTAGGTTTTTTTTTGCCATTTTGACGTTTAATGCTTGTCACCAACCCAAACCGTTTCAACTTAGACATTAATGAGTTGTACTTGTTTGACCCGTGTTAGTGGACCGGGTTCTAGGGCTCTGCCTTGTTTGGGCCTGTTGGCTTTGTATTGATTTGGGCCTTGCCCAGTTTAATCAACCAATACAGCTTTGACAAAAAAAAGCCGAATAATGTTCTTGACAAAAAAACGAATAATTAATTATGCGCAAGAGTTAGGACCATGACAAAGAAAAAAGAATAATGTTGCCTCCTGAACAAAGGAGTCAAGGCCCCTCCATTTCTCATTTTCTCTATTTCTTACATTACAATTGATTGGAGAAAATAAATACGATAATATATATTACTTTCGATCCAAATATTTTTTAGGATTAAATATATTTTTGTTTCCTATGAAATTTGGGTTTTTTTTTGTTTTAGCTCGTCAAAAAAGATTCACCTACTTTTGGTTCCAAAGTTTTTTTCCATCACTTTTAGTCCATCGTAACTTTTAATAGCATTTCATGACTTTTAACAGCGCTTTGAAGTGCTATAAAAGGTTCAATATTAAAAGTCAGGAGAAATCAAACTTGATGAAAAAAAAACCCGGAGAACAAAAGTGGTGAAAAATTTTCTAGGGACTAAAACCAAAAATTCCAAATGTTATAGGAAAAATCATATTTAGGCTCTGTTTGGCGCGTCCCATCTGCTAGCGGATAACAAATGAAAGTAGCGGATGAAAATAGCGGGTGAAGAGTACACTTGTTTAGTAAGCACTAGCGTTTAGCGTTTTTTCAAACGCTACTTCGAGAAGTGTTTTTTCAAAAACTAGCAGATAGCGTCTCACTTTTTTTTGGCATTGTTACCCTTTTTATTTTTCTTAAATTACTTCTCTATCCTTAAAAAAATAAGTGTAATCATGAACTAAATAGATATGTCCTTCTATGACATTTTACATTTATCAGCTATTTCAACCGTTAGTTTTACCAAACACATCATTTGCTATTAGCTAGCTTATCCGCTAGCTTATCCGTTACTCGCTAGCTTATCCGTTATCCGCTACTTTTTACCAAATAGAGCCTTAACCTTATTTTTTATACACCTAAAACTATGTAACCCAGAGAATATTGACTCATAATAATAGAGAGATATTATCCGAAGAAAATTTACTTTGACATAAAAAAAATTGGGGATCAAGCGCATGAAGATTCTATGAATGAGAGTATCCAATGCCACCCACAAGAGGCTTTCAAAATAATTCCAACGCTAGTTTGTTGCCCCCATAGGTTACTAAAGAATTATGCTAGCATGGCAATAGCACTATGTTTTAGCCATGACATAAATAGCTTTTGAGTTTAGAAAGCTGCATCTTTCACAAACCTCAGCTGATGTGTAAAATGACACAAAAGGCAATATACATGTAATGGATCATATAATGGATACCCCTCATGCCTCTTAGAAACAGCTTTTGCAAATGACACACACAAGACAAACACAGTACACATTGTGACACATTATGACACACCCCAAAAGGGATGGCTTTATCTATAGTGGCTGAAAATTAAAGAAGGAAAAAATGATGGAAACAAACCAGTTGAAAGATGGATTGCAGACACACTAGAATCCGTGTGCTAGAATGCTAGTGTCCAACCATTTGATCTATAGAGGGAAAACAAAGACAGCTCAACATGTTGAGGCTACAAGAATCAATGCTTCTATGCTTTGTTTGGCTCTCTCTCAAACACAATAAGACAAATTAGCAGTGGTGGGATGATTATTCCTATTTTGTTCACAAAGCTTCTTTTGCAACAGAAATTGCTAAAAGACAAGCACGAGAAGTTCTTTAGATAAAAGATTTGATACGTGTTCGATATACTTTAAGTATGAGAAGTTCCAATTTCTCCACTATTCACTACAAAAAAACAGCGTATTAGCGACGGATTTTTCCCTCGCTAATGCCTGTTTTTCCCTCGCTAATGACTGTTAGCGACGGAATTAGCGACGGACCAATTCCGTCGCTAAAAAGCTGGTCGCTAATGGTTAGCGAGGGAATAAAATCCGTCGCTAAAATTAGCGACGGAAAATCCGTCGCTAAAATCCGTCGCTAAAAACACTGTGCCACTGACCGTTGCAGTTGATTTGACACTGACACTGACCAAAGTTAGCGACGGATTTCCGTCGCTAAAATCCGTCGCTAACCTCATTTTTTTAAAAAAAAAAAATATTCTCAGATAGAGAGAGAGAGAGAGAAAGAGAGAGAGAGAGAGAGAGAGAGAGAGAGAGAGAGAGAGAGAGAGATTAGGGGTTGGGGAGATAAGGGAAGAAAAAAATGGTGTGGTGGTGGTGTGGTGTTGAAGGGAGAAGATAATGGTGGTGGTGGTGGTAAGAAAAAATGAAAGAGGAAGAGGAAAATGGAGAAGGAAAAGAAATGAAAGAGGATGGTGTGGTGGTGATGGTGGTGGTGTGGTGTTGAAGGGAGAAGATGATGACGGTGGTGGTAAGAAGAAATGAAAGAGGAAGAGGAAAATGGAGAAGGAAAAGAAATGAAAGAGGAAGAGGAAGAAATGAAAGAGGATGGTGTGGTGGTGGTGGTGGTGTGGTGTTGAAGGGAAAAGATGATGATGGTGGTGGTAAGAAGAAATGAAAGAGGAAGAGGAAAATGGAGAAGGAAAAGAAATGAAAGAGGAAGAGAAAGAAATGAAAGAGGATGTGTGGTGTTGAAGGGAGAAGATGATGGTGGTGGTGGTAAGAAGAAATGAAAGAGGAAGAGGAAGAAATGAAAGAGGAAGAGGAAAAAAACGGAGGAGAGGAAGAAATGAAAGAGGAAGAGGAAGAAATGAAAGAGGAAAGAAAGAATTTGGGTTTATAAAAAAAAATTAACAGTTAGCGACGGATTTAGCGACGGATTTCCCTCGCTAACTCTGGTCACGTGTCAAATCAACTGCAACGGTCAGTGGCACAATTTTCCAAAGATTAGCGACGGATTTAGCGACGGATTTCCGTCGCTAATTCAAATTTTTTTTTCCAATTTTCGCGCCATGTTAAATCCGTCGCTAATTTAGCCAATTTCCGTCGCTAAATACCTTGTTTTCAATCTGTCGCTAATTTTGTGCATTTCCGTCGCTAATTTTGATTTTAGCGACGGATTTCCAATCCGTCGCTAAAATCCGTCGCAAATTCATGTTTTTTTTGTAGTGATTGTTGTACTAGGCATGTTGATCAAATATTTTCTATCAGTGACCAAGTTTCATACCTTATTATTCATTATTCACAAGACATAAAGAAAAGACTCATTTTCTTGACTTTCGTGATGAATTATAAAGAAAAAAACTTTGCATACAACCACAAAAATGATGAAAACAAATGTTTTTTTTTTCAATTCTCTCTCTTTTTCTCTCTCACTTTCGAATTTTAAATTTTTTGTAATAATTTTTTGGGCCAAAAATGAGATGAACGGAAATTTAAAGACCAAAAATGGAAAGGAAAGATAATCCATCAATAAAACCTGTGCTCTGATTAACACTTGATGTGATCCTCAGTCGTTAGAGTCATGATGGTGGGTGTGGTAGAAGACGCCATAATCGAGGAGGGAAGTTCGATCGATAGGTTGTCAAGACTCCCCTAGATAGGATCCTTAAAGCCGTCGGAGTCATGAAGGTGGGTGGGATGGTAGAAGACGCCAAGATCGGGGATGCAAGGCCGATCGATAAGTCACTAAGACGCCACAACTGATTGTGGATATTCCAATTGATAGGTCGGGTGGAGCGCCGCTGCAAGCCGATAAGCTCTAAGAACAGCTTAAAAAACCATAAGGACACATCTCTCTAAATTTTTATTCAAAATTCAACTCTACTTATTTCATAAAATGCATTACTACATATAGGGCTCTTCCAATGACTCGATGAAACCCTAATAATTGTAAATCTAACCTAATATTGAATTAAATAGAAAAATCAAATCCCTAACCTTCAATTTGAATTAAATCAAATTTGCATTAAAGTAAAATCCTAATTGAACAGAAATAATTCCATTGGCATTTAAGCATTTATTTGTTTAATTTACCTAAGAAATCAATTAAAATGATGCAATTGAAAGAAGTCTGATCTCCGAAATTCAAATAAGAAATGTTGGATATTCGTTGTGGGCTTCCTTCAACCTGCTCAAATAACTCTTGATCACATCACGAACCATGGTTCAACTAAAGTGAGGAACCATTTAATATTTCTTTACTACGACAGTAAACATGGTTTGACTAAAGTTAGAGATTGTTTTCTTAACCATGACATTCATCACTGTTCAACATTGGTCAGAGAAGGGGCTCACTTTTCTTAACTATGGCGAATCGCGATTCAATTTAAATCAGTGAAAATATCTCAAATTTCTTAATTGCCACGCTAACCACATTTCAACTTATGTGAGACAAAGGCCTCACCTTTCTTAACTATATCACCAACCATAATTTAACTTAGGTCAGAAAAAGGTTTCACAATTCGACTAAAGTCGGAAAAGGTTAGATGAAGGATGGGGCACTCTCCACACTGACATTGTCGAGCCTGCTATGATGAGGACTGACCTTGGCCCTAGTATTTCACTTCCAGGATTTCAGAATACCATATTCGAAAGTTGTTAGAAAAACCACCTTCTTTGGAAACATATGATGGGACTAGAGACCCCGACGACCACAACAGATGTTTTGATACAATCATGGAGTACAATTAATGGTGTGTGGGGACGAGTACAATGTAAGATTTTTCCTCTTATGCTAAAGAAAGCTATGTTATGTTGGCCTTGCTTCAGACATTCAAATCGGATTCCATTGATTCATTGATCAAACTCATCCAACAGTTCTCATCTCACCTTACAACATCTCAAATACGACCTTGTTGAAGGGCATCATTCTTAAGAGTCTCCTAAACACTCTTCTGTAAAAGGTTGAAAGAGGTGACTTGAGTTTAAAGTTCTTTCCACTACTCCATAAACTTCACCACCCACTCCTATGGATCAAAAGCGTACACACCGGAAGGATCTAAACAGATCAAAAAGTAACATGCTTGGACAATATCTATTTGACCTCTTCAAGTGCTTGGTGGACTTGTGCCTCGTGAGACCAAATATGATTCTTCTCAGCAACCTTGAGGTCCATCACCTCCATTCTCATAAGAGGAAGCACAACAGAAGAATTAGAAGTACCAGAAGCAAAACCATTCGAAGTATCTACCAATAGATTCGTGTTTCCAGAACCGACCAGTTTTTGAAATATTCAAAGTGAATTGGCTATCAAAAACACCGAATCTCGACACATCGAACATTTTTCAAGAGATAGAGTCTATATATATATCCTTTTACCCACAAATTTGTTGTTTTTTAGGTTGAATATATGTCCTCGATAAATCGAACATATTTACCGATTTTCAAATCTTTTGAACAGTCTCTACATCCCTTCTAATCGAAAAATGAGTGGGTCTTTTAAAACTCGCAATGATCGACATCGGTCCTATTTCAGCAAAAAGATCACCACCAAGGACTTTCCCACCTCGATCCCTACTTTGAACACATCCAGAAACATAGCACATACACCTTAGTATCATGTCAGCGCTGAATTCAAACCAAGGTTTTTGCTCTACCATGATATCAGAATGGGGGAAACTATTCCATCGAAAAAGGCCTTCACTAAATGACCCAACAACACGCTTAAGGGACTACCGGTAGAGTTGTCCTTTAAACTAATTGTTAAATAAGTTATATTTTTGTAAAAAATTGTGATATTACTTTAAAAGCGGAACGACTTAATATATTAAAATATATAATGAATATAATAATATTTAAAAAATTGGTTGTTTTTGTAATGAAATTTTTTTGACAAAAATATAAAAAATTTATAAGTTGTCAAAAAGATTAATAATATGAAACCCAGAGCGTGGGGCTCAACGTTGTGGTTGACAAAAATAATATTTTTCTAATGAAATCTACTACATTTATACAAATTCACCACATATGATTTTACCAATACCCCTATTTTATCTAAAAGACACCTCAAATTTTTGAGGGTAAAAATGTCATTACACTCTATTTCTTTTTTTTTCTCTTTATTCTTACACTCTCTTTCTTACTTTTCACTTTTCTCTTACACTCTCTTTCTTCCTTTTTTCTCTTTCTTCTTACACTCTCTTTCCTCATTTTCACTTTTCTTCTACACTCTCTTTCTTCCTTTTTTTCTTTTTACTTTACTTTTCCCATAAATAATTATTCTCTTTATCTTATCACTTCACTTTAATTGTTAACTAAATTTCTAAATTTATACAAAACATTACTTTAATTAAAAATTTTGAAGACTACTACTATAAACCTACTATCTAAAAAACAAGAAGACTTAATGACTATTTAAATTAGTAATTAATATTTAAAACAAATATCTCTTATTGATAATCTAATATCTAACTTTTATTATCTACTATAATCTACTAATCAACTAAAATAATCAATTGAAACTACGAGATAATTGCACTGATAAATGAAAAACAAGGGATAACTGCAGTGATATATAAAAAAACACGGGATTAATATTTACCATTGATCTTTATAATTTTTTTGACAATTTATAAATAATATTTACCATTGATAATTATAATTTTGGAAAACTACTATAAAACTACTATCTAAAAAACACGTGATAACTGCAATAATCTACTATAATCTACTAATCAACTCAAATAATCTAATATAAAAATACGAGATAACTGCAATAATCTACTAATCAACTCAAATAATCAATTGAAACTATGAGATAACTGCAATGATATATAAAAACACACGTGATAACTACACAAATATATAAAAAGACAAAGGATTAATATTTGTCATTGATAATTAAATTTTTTGAAGACTACTATAAACCTACTATCTAAAAAACAATAATATTTAATGACTATTTAAACTACTGATTAATATTTAAAATAAATATTTCTTATTGATAATCGACTATCTCTCTTTTACTATCTACTATAATCTATTAATCAATTAAAATAATTAATTGAAACTACGAGATAACTGCACTGATATATAAAAAAACACGAGATTAATATTTGTCATTGATAATTAATTTCTTTGAAACCTACTACTGCAAACCTACTATCTAAAAAATAAGCAGACTTAATGACTATTTAAATTACTAATTAATATTTAAAACAATTATTTCTTATTGATAATCTACTATCTAACAAATTTATTATCTACTATAATCTACTATCAACTAAAATAATCAATTGAAACAACCAGATAACTGCACGGATATATAAAAAACACGTGGATAACTGCAGTGATATATAAAAAAACACGGGATTAATATTTGCCATTGATAATTATAGTTTTTGAAAACTACTATCTAAAAAAACAAGAAGGCTTAATGACTATTTAAATTGATTAATATTTAAAACACACACGACAAATATTTGTCACTAATACCTAAAAAAGGACAAATAATTGTTACTGATACATAAAAAACACAGGATAAATATTTGTTATTGATAATCTACTATCTATCTTTCACTATCTACAATAATCTACTAATCAACTCAAATAATCAATTGAAACTATGAGATAACTGCACTGATACATAAAAAAAACACTGGACAACTGCACTGATATATAAAAGAATACGGGGATAATTGCAATGATATATATAAAAACACGGGATAGTTGCACTGATATATAAAAAAAACATGGGATAACAACACTGATATATAAAAAAAACATTGCACTGATATATAAAAACACACGGGATAAATGCACATATTGTTTTTAAATGATACTTTTACATTTTTAGTTTTAATATTTATCAATTTTTTATTTGAAACTCCTTTTTTATCTACTTTAAATTTTTCTTTATTTTCACGGGGTAATGTTCAGACTATTTAAATACTGTCTAAATTCATTCCTAAAAAGAACACGACAGCACATGTCCGTATGTAAGTCATCCTCTATATTTTACAATTGATTTTAAATTAATGAGATTTCAAACTAATGTTTCTATTTGAGGTAATCGTATGACGTAACGCGATCGGCCCGTGCGGATGCACGGGTATAGTACTAGTTGTACTTTTAAAGGACAAGAGTTTGTAAATAATTCATAGAATTGAAGAAAAAACTCACTTGTTGATGATAACTTACCATGGGCTTGCTGTCCAATTTTAATTACCCTAATTTTATTTTAAGTTGTGATAAAAGTGTATGTGACCAACTGATATATTTGGGATCAATGCACTAAGTTATTTCATTTCAAGTTATTTTTTTAGTGTGTTTAATCCACTTCAAGTGGTGTGTGTGGCGCATATTATTGTGAGTTGATGGAGTCAACAAACTTGCTAATCAAGCAAACTTGCTGATCAAGGAAGGCAAACTTGCTGATCAAGGAAGGCAAACTTGCTAATCAAGAAAGGCAATCAGAGGAAAAAGGAATTACAAGATCCAAGTCATTTATGGCACATCAAAGACAATTAGAGCAAAAAGGAAATGCAAGATCCTAATCATTAATGGCGAATTCAATGCCAAATCAACTAGGATATTTTCTTGCAATTGTTTTGACTAGTATTCTTGTAATTTTTGGATACCCTTTATTTCTTTTCCTTTGTATTCTGCAAGAACCTCCCTTATTATAAATAGGGAGTTTAAGTGTCAATGAAAAGCCAACAAAGACTTTATCAAAGATTTTGAGTTCATACTCTTTGGTTCTGGATTGGACCAGTTTATTCGATCTTATCAAGAATTCTTTTTCTTGTGGTGATCCTCACATTCATAGGCTTATCCTTGTCTTGGATTAGACCCAGGTGGCGCCCCTAACCTTCACACCCATCTTCTTCACGTATTAAACACGAGTTTATTTCTTTTGTTTAGCTTAAATCTGTTCCAAAATTATCCATCACATAACCCACAAAATTCATATCATTTCTTTCCCATATTCCATCCATCTTAAACCCAAAAATACAAAAATATAAGTCACAACCAGAATCTATACTGAAAGTCAAAGAAATGCCCAATTTCCACAACAAGGAGGCCATCATTTGTTACCCTCCATTCCCACTTACGTGTCGTTTTTGAGTTTTAACATACACAAATAAAATCAATATGTTTTGTTACCTTTTGATACAATTATTTGTTTTACCTATGATACTTTTAATAATTTATTATGCCATTACATCTATATGTCTCTCTACAATAATCTTTAAGGACATTATTGACAAAAAAATAAGAAATATTGCATTGGCCTTTAAGACAAATAAATAGAAACAAATTTTTATACAAAAGTGACAAGTAATAAAAAAGAGAGAAAATATATAAAAAACTATACCGGTATTCCCTAATTCTTCAACTATACCGTAGACACGTTCCCTTGACAAATAAACCGTCAAAAAGTTTATGCTAAGTAATATATCTAATATCTATTTAGTCAAACAAACAACTTACAAAAAGACAATTTTAAACATTTTAATTTTTTGACACATAACCACTTTTGTGGACAATAATGTGTTTTACTTTTATTTCACATTTTGTAATTCTATTTTCTCTTCCTTTCTTACTCTCTCTCCCTCTCTCTTTCAATCTCACATTTTCCAATATTTCTCACTTTTTACACATATACTATTTGTGACCCCCACACCCTTTATTTAAAAATATTTCTTTTCTCAATTTTTTAATCTACTATATAATACAATATAATTAAATTAATATCAAATGATCTACAATCTAATCTAATATCTAATCTATCTAATCTAATATCTATTTAATCAAACAAACAACTTACAAAAAGCCAATTTTAGACATTTTAATTTTTGGACAATGATGTGTTTTACTTTTATTTTTCATTTTTTAATTCTATTTTCTCTTCCTTTCTTACTCTCTCTCTCTCTCTCTCTCTCTCTTTCAATCTCACATTTCCCAATATTTCTCACTTTTTTACACATCTACTATTTGTGGCCCCCACACCCTTTTTTTAAAAATATTTCTTTTCCCAATTTTTTAATCTACTATATCTAATCTATCTAATATCTATTGAATCAAACAAACAACTTACAAAAAGACAATTTTAGACATTTTAATTTTTTGACACATGACCACTTTTGTGGACAATAATGTGTTTTACTTTTATTTCTCATTTTTTAATTCTATTTTCTCTTCCTTGTTTACTCTCTCTCTCTCTCTCTTTCAATCTCACATTTCCCAATATTTCTCACTTTTTTACACATCTACTATTTGTGGCCCCCACACCCTTTATTTAAAAATATTTCTTTTCCCAATTTTTTAATCTACTATATAATACAATATAATTAAATTAATATCAAATGATCTACAATTTACTCCTATTTATTATCTAATCTAATCAAATATCTATTTATACAAAAAACCACATTTAAATTACCAAAACAAGCCTCCATATTTACTTGACAACTCATCTAACCAAGGACAACATTGTAATTTACTATCTTTTTTTAAATTTCTTCTCCCAGTGCATTTTCTTCTCACTCTCACTTTTTACCTAGTTTTTTTTTTCAAATTTCAAATTTCAAATCAAACTCACCGACTTTCTATCTACTACTCAATTTATCAATTTATACAAACAAACCATACTTAAATTACCCAAACAAGTCTCCTTATTTACTTCACAACTCATATAACTAAGGATAACATTGTAGTTTACTATCACACCTTTTTTCAACTCATATAACTAAGGATAACTAAGGGCAACTCATATTACCCAAACAAGTCACCTTATTTACTTCACAACTCATATAACTAAGGATAACATTGTAATTTACTATCACACATTTTTTTCAAATTTCTTCTCTCAATGCACTTTCTTCTCACTCCCACTTTTTACTACTTTCTATACTTCTTTTTTTCAATTTTCAAAATTCAAATCAAACCCACCCACTTTCTTTTTCCACTATCTACTATAATCTACTAATCAACTAAACTAATCAATTGGAACTACGAGATAACTGCGAGATAACTGCACTGATATATAAAAAACACTGGATAACTACACTGATATATAAAAAAACAAGAGATTAATATCTAACTATCTATTTATACAAACAAACCACACTTAAATTGCCCAAACAAACCACACTTAAAAATGACAACATTGTAATTTACTATCACACTTTTTTCAAATTTCTTCTCACAATACACTTTCTTCTCACTCCTACTTTTTTTTTCCTACTTTCTCATACTTTTTTTTTCAAATTTCAAAATTCTAATCAAACCCACTCACTTTCTTTTCCCACTATCTATTACAATCTACTAATCAACTAAAATAATCAATTGAAACTACGAGATAACTGCATTGATATATAAAAAACACAGGATAACTGTACTGATATATAAAAAAACACGAGAATAATATCTAAAAAAACAAGAAGACTTAATGACTATTTAAACCACTGATTAATATTTAAAATAGATGTGACAAATATTTGTCACTAATACCTATAAAATGACAAATAATTGTCACAAATATTTAATAAAACACGGGATAAATATTTTTTATTGATAATCTACTATCTATCTAATATCTATTCATCTAATCTAATATCTATTTATACAAACAAAACACACTTAAATTATCCAAACAAGTCTTCCTATTTATTTATTTGACAAATCATCTAACTAAATGCAACATTGTAATTTAATATCACATGTTTTTTCAAATTCCTACTCCCAATGCTCTTTCTTCTCACTCCCACTTTTTTTTTCAACTTTCTCCTTTTTTTATTCAAATTTCGAAATTCAAATCGAACCCACCCACTTTCTTTTCCAACAATCAACTATAATCTACTAATCAACTAAAATAATCAATTGAAACTACAAGATAACTGCACTAATATATATAAAAAAACACGGGATAACTTCACTGATATATAAAAAACCACGAGATTAATATCTGGAAAAAAAAGAAAACTTAATGACTATTTAAATTACTGATTAATATTCAAAACACATGTGACAAAATTTTTCACTAATACCTAAAAAGGACAAATAATTGTCACAGATATATAATAAAACACGGGATAAAACATTTTTTATTGATAATCTACTGTCTATATTTTACTATCTACTATAATCTACTAATCAATTAAAATAATCAATTGAAACTATGAGATAACTGTACTGATATATAAAAAAACACGGGATAATTGTATAGATACATAAAAGGCTTAAACATTATTTACCCCCTGCAAATATCACGTTTATCCATTTACCCCCCCTGTAAAAAAAAACTTTTGAAACAAACCCTGCAAAATGTAATTGTATCCAGTTACCCCCCCTCTGTTAGTTTTGGCTAACAACATTAAGTCTAGGCTGACTTGGCTGACATTTGGGATCTAGTTAACCCCTACAAATATTAAGTGTTTCTAGTTACCCCCCTGCAAAAATTAAGTGGGGGTAGTTACCCCCATGCAAATATTAAGTGTTTCTAGTAACCCCCTGCAAATATTAACGCTGTTAGCCAAAACTAACAGCAGGGGGTAACTGGATACAATTACATTTTGCAGGGTTTGTTTTAAAAGTCTTTTTACAGGGGGTAAATGGATAAACGTGATATTTGGAGGGGGGGGGGGGTAAATGATATTTAAGCCTATATAAAAAAACACGGGATAACTGCAATGATATATATATATATATATAAAAATACGGGATAGCTACACTGATATATAAAAAAACACTGCACTTATATATTTAATAATCTACTATCTATCTTTTACTATCAACTATATATAATCTACTAATCAACTAAAATAATCAATTGAAACTATGAGATAACAGCACTGCTATATAAAAAACACGAGATAACTATACTGATATATAAAAAAACACGGGATAACTGCAATAATATATATATATATATATATATATATATATATATATATATATATATATATATATATATATATATAAACACTAAAAAAATACGGAATAGAAACACTGATATATAAAAGGCTTAATTACAGTTTTGGTCCCCCTGTTTTCACCAATTCACGATTTTGGTCCCTCAAGTTTTAATTTGACGATTTTGGTCCCCCTATTTTACCAATTTGTAAAATCAAGGTCCCCCACCCCAATTTTGACTGACTTATCCTACGTGGCAGCCCACGTGGACTGCCACGTAGGCGCACCCCCCACCCCCCTTCACTGTTCCTCTTCCCCACCGATCCCCCCTCCACTGTTCCTCTTCCCCTCCCCCCTCCCCACCCCCCCACCTCCGTGAAGCCCCCCCAACCACACCCTCTCTCTCTCTCTCTCCTTCGCATCTCTCTCTCGTTCGCATCTCCCACCGTCGCTCTCCCTCCTCTCTCAATCACCGATCCCCCTCGTTTTCTATCTCTCTCTTCCCCGCTCGTCGCTCTCCCTCTCTCGCTCGTCGCTCTCGCTTGTCGCAGATCGCAATCGCAGTCAGAGGGAAAGGTGGGTGGTGCGAAGGTGGTGGGTGGTGCGAAGGGGGTGGGGGATCGGTGGGGAAGAGGAACAGTGGAGGGGGTGGGGGTGTGCCTACGTGGCAGTCTACGTGGACTGCCGCGTAGGATGAGTCAGTCAAAATTGAGTCTTAATTTTGACCAAATTAAAAGGGGGATCAAATTCGTCAAATTTGGAAAATAAGGGGATCAAAATCGTCAAATTAAAACTTTAGGGACCAAAATCGTGAGTTGGTCATAATAGGGGGACCAAAACTGTAATTAAGCCTATATAAAAAGGACATTATACTGATATATAAAAGAACACGGGATAAATGCAGATTGCTTTTAAATGATACTTTTACATTTTTGTATTTTAATATTTATCTATTTTTTTATTTTGACACTCCTTTTTTATCTACTTGAAATTTATCTTTTTTTTCACAGGTGCTGTCCAAACTATTTAAATTATGTCTTAATTTATTTATTAAAGGAACACAGCAGTACTCGTGCGTATGCAGGGGTATCCTATTGGTTTAAGGACTATATATCCAATATCCAACTAGCCAAGTTGGGTACTTTTTAGAATTTAAAAAAAAAACAAAAAAAATGTTAAGCATATGTCTAAGCTAATATTTTATAGTAATAAAGATACCAAGTGGCAAGACAGACCAATTGTAGCGATAGTACCCGATGCCCAATCACTTCAAGGTCACAATCCCCCAGACAAATAGAAACAAGAATCCCCCATCGGCCAATGGAATAAAATATGCCAACCCATCTATAATCTATCTAAACATGTACATCAAAACCACCAATTAAATCAGCTAAATAACCTAACCTTTTCTCCTTTTTCCAATTTCATTCATATTCATAATAATCAAACTCATTTATTTATGTATCCCCTCCCTCCGACCTAGTATATTATCTTCTTCTCTTGAGTGCATTTCCATCTTTGCCCTTCATCTTCAAACCAAGTCGACAAAGACCACACAATATAATTCAACCATGCTATTTTTCAATTTTTGTTTCCTTGCTTTCATTTTCAGGCAACACTAATTATACTATCTCCGCCACCACCAAACTTTCCTGTAGACATAGACTGGAAAGCCGACGATGATGATGATGGCGAAGAATGGCCACTAGTTGCTGAAGACTGTTGCTGTGGTGGCGACGATGGTAGTGGTAGCTTCAAAGACAAAGGTAGAGGCTCAATTGGAGTAGCTTTCTCTTTTAAATTCAAATTAGCCATTTTAGTAGAAGGAGGCACAGGCATAATTGCTGTTGGCCTAATCGGCTTGGCCAGTCTTTCACCACTCACCACCGGCAACATTCCCACTGGAGCCAAACTCATCGGAAAAGCCGTGCATGGAATACCTCCGTAATGTGAAGCATATGCTCTTGGATTTGGTGGTGACACCGCTGTTTCTTGCTGAAATTCCTCTCTTTCCATTATTGTAAAAGATTCCATCACCTAAAATTCATCAACCAAATCAAAATTAGATCCATTCTTTTTAAAGAAAACTTGGGTTTATTCTTTTTTTCTTAAGGAAGAATTAGATCTATTCTTAAAATCACATTAATAATAATTAATCAAAGTAGCAATAATTAGAAAAATAAATGATATTAATCACAATAATATATTTTTGACAAACTATAATAATAGAATTATTTTTTTTTATCAACAAAATAATAATAATTTGGTCAAATAATGATAATTACTATTACTATTATTAGTAAGTTGAAAAGAGTGAAATAAATAAAATGTTTAAAATGAAGAAAAGAAAGAGTACCGTATCGGTGGTGATATCAAAGAGGCTAGATCTCCGGCGGCGGCGGTTTTGGTTGTGACGGCGAAGAAAGTATTTCTGAGCATGACTTGCTACCTGAGTTGGAGTCCGAGTTTTAACGAAGTTTCTAGAAATCCCTCTCCAATCTCCTTTACCAACTTGTTGCAATCCCAATAAGAACATCTTATGTTCTTCCTCCGTCCAAGGAACACCTTCATTAACCAAACCAAACAAACAAAATCTCAGCCTCCGATTCAAACATAAACATCAGTTAATTAATCACTATCTTCTTTACAAAAGATTGGTCAATATCGTAGTTTATGTATTTAGTCTAATTTTTGAATCAAATACATCAACTTCTATCACTAATTGTTGTTTATAATAAACACTAAATAGAGTAAAAAATTACTGACCTCGCTTGCGTTCGCGGGTGCGGCTGGAAGCATGAACAACATCATCAGAGACATAGCCAGCATCAGCAACGTTGGAGTCTTGAGGCGGATGTTGGTCATATTGGGAGAGATTGTTCATACTAACACTCTTTCTGAAAGAAGAGTTGTTGTTGTTACCTTCAGTGAGACGCACTCCAAATAACATGATGCCGTTCTCTCCATCTGTGCATGTTCTAGAGTTGTGGCCGTTGTTGCCGCACTGTGAACACGTGCGAGACATCTTTATAAAAATAAAACTAATCAATCACCACCATGCAAGAAGATTAAAAAAGTTTTGATAAGAGAAGAGGGTGAAGGAGTGTTTCTCTTTCTAAAGAAAAGAGGGTTGAAGGAGTGTTTCTCTCTCTAAAGTTTGAGTTACGATAGCAAGAAAGAGAAGGGGTGGTTGGGGAGGGGTGATATATAGAGGCGGGTTTTGATTTGCTTTGCTAGGGTTTAATTAACCCTATTGTGCTGTGTTGTGTTGTGTTTGTTTTCTAGTAGTAGGCGCTGCCGTACATTGAACTTAACTAGGGTTATTGGTGTTCACTAAATCCCATTTTCATCCTCGATGTAGACACGCATATTGCCATATTTTTTTATTTTTATAAAAGCAATACCACATTTCTTATTATTTATTATATAAATAAAAATATTTTATTTGTTTATGCTCTTGGTTGGTCAAGTTAAATCTTGGTAGATAATTAATGGGACCAACGTGAATGACAGAAGCCATATAGTATATTTTGTATTTTTTAGGAAGTTACTTGGCTGGAGTCTAAATAGACGATAGTGATACCATGAGACTTGTTACACTTGTACGATATGCAATGCCCGATGGGGGAGGGAAAGATTTTTACCGAGTCTAGGTGAGCATTTGGCTCATTTATTTCCTTGAAGAATATCACTTGGCTATTAATTTTTGGGAAAATAAAGTCTTGTTCCTGAAAAATTAAAAAAAAAAAAAAAAAACAGATACTTGGTCCGTCCATTCATTTCCATCCAAAAAAGTTGGCTAACTTGATGATGTGTAGTGTTGACCGACTAAGCGTGTGTTTGTTAGTGTGTTTGGGATCCAATAAACGTGCATCAGGATAAACACTACAACTTGAAGTGGTGAGTTGGACTTGGGTTTGAATGGTATCAAAGGCGATATCAAACACCCATTAAGTGGAAGTTTGATGTGGCGTCAAGTTAGTTTTTTTTGAAATATGTACACCGCCTTTTATAAGTAAAAAAATCATTTTTTAGGTCAATGAATAACTAATGTATCTCTATAATATAAACCAAATACATCAGTTATTTAATAAATCTAAAAAGTGTTTTTTTGCTTATAAATAGGTTCAGAGTAGCACGTGTTTTGGTCCATTCATTTCCATTCAAATTAATCTCTCATTCCTCCAATTGAAATTATTTGATGAAGTATAATGGTTTAAAGATTTTATAAAAAATTATGTATTTGATCTACTAACAATAACTTTTAATTTGACAGTTTATTGGTGAAATTCAATGTCTACCGTGAGATTTTCCAGTTTGGATAAACAGTTTAATTAAGTGTTTATTGCCTAAGTGCTTATCATATAAGAGCTTATGTATAACTTCCGTTTCTATAATAAAAGATAATTAATGTTAAACTTATTTTCTATAAGTTATAAGCTGTTTTCATAAGCTATCCTTAGGAGCATATGAAAATTAGCTGAAAACAACTTATGAACATGTCATAAGCTATTTCTTTAAGTTCTCACAAATAGTTTTGTAAGTGCTTATACCAGTAATAAACTCAAATAAGTCGATCCAAAATGGCAAAAGTATATGCTATAAAAGGCTTTCTTTCTCCCCTAATTTTCACAAGTAACCAATCAAGATTAACATTAAAGTAAGAACAATTAAATAAATAAGTGGATGGTATCCACTATCCAATGATATTGATTTTTTCTTTCATTAAAATTTGATTTTAGGGAAATGTGTGTTCATCATAAAAGCTTTTCCAACAATACCAAATAAAAGCTCTTGGGTAGGGATCAAATAGACTTTCAGCCCATGTGCAAGTGACTGCAGCTAGTATATATAATTGACCTCGATATGGGTACGGCCGGGCTACAAAAACCTAACAATATATCATGAAATTAAATAAATATAAAACTTCCATGATTATTAATTACTAAGAAACAAAAAATATCTGGCAGTTTTTTTTACCCCCATTAAACCCCATACCCCCATATTTGATTTTAACCCAAAAATATCCCTTTTATTTTTATCAAAATCTGATCAGACCCCACAAAATTGTAAGATTCCCGGAAATATCTAAAAAAAAATGTATTTCCGGAAATATTATCAGTTCAAATTTTCGGAAATAGGGTATTTCCGGAATACAAGTTATGCTTCAGGAAATACCCACTGTTAGGTATTTCAGGAAATTCAAATTTTTAACCTTTCGGAAATACTTTTTTTGACGTATTTCCGAAAAGTTTAATTTTTTAAACTTCCAGAAATACCCTTATTTTCGGTATTCCCGGAAATTGAATTTTTAGCTTTTTTTACCAATATGGCTACGACAGATGCCCATTTTATGGATTTATCGGATGCGTTTACCACATCACAGGTTTTTCCTACTCGGGATATTGTTTCCCGTTGGGCTAGAGATATCGGAAAAGCCAATGGGGTAATTGTCATTATTATTCGATCCGAGTCGAGTGAGAATGGTAAAGGGAAGAAAAATAAGATTGTTTTTTGTTGTGATAGGCATGGGAGATGTAGTGGAGTAGATGTTGGGTGTTCTAGTAGACACAAGACCTCAAAAAGGTGTGGTTGTCCATTTAGATTGAAAGTTAAACCACTCGACCCTCCTAGTCTTGATTGGAAGGTCAAAGTTATGCGTGGAATTCACAACCATGAGCCTCTTAATACTATCATTGGAGCAGCAATATTTGGTAAGTGCAACAAGGAGGAGCGGTTAGTAGTTGAGGAGCATATGTGATTGGGAGTGAAAGAAGCAAAAAGGCTAGAGTCAATAAAGAGGAGATTTACCAACAATTTGAGTAACATTTCACAGCTGTATAGAACCCGCAATAGTCTCAGGAAGTGAAAGAGAGGAAGTAGGACTGAGATGCAGGAGCTTCTGACACTGATTCAGTCTCATCATTATATTTGTTGGACCAGACGGCTTGAAGGAACTGATATTGTTGAGGAGATCATGTGGTCACACCCTGATAGTATCAAGTTATTGAGGATGTTTCCTAATGTCTTGATTATGGACTGCACCTTCAAGACCAACAAATATGCATTGCCTCTACTTGAGATTGTTGGTGTCACTTCTACTCAGTTGACATTTTCTGTTGCATTTGCTTACTTGTCTCACGATAGATATGATGACTACACATGGATTTTGCAGAGCCTACAAGATTTGATGGTATTAGATATCCCACTTCCTCAGGTTATCCTCACTGACTGTGAGGAGGGATTGATGAATGCTATCAATGTTGTGTTTCCCGAAGCAGTTAATTTGCTTTGTCGGTATCACATTAACAATATTGTGAATGCTAAAATTAAGAAGACTTTCAAGGGAGATAGGGTGAAGTCAGTGATGAGTCTTTGGCATGCAATAGTTGACTCTGTATTTGAGGATGAATTTTATGAGAATTTGCATAATTTTGAACAATCATGTGCTGATATACCCCAGCTTATCAAATATGTGAACAAGTATTGGCTGTATCCTCACAGGGAAAGATTTTGTGGACCGTGGACGGATAAAGTGAAACACTATGGAAACACCACGACTAATAGGTACGTTAATATTTTGCTTAAGTGTTTAAAATTTAATCTTACGTATTTTTTTGTTGGTTTTGGGTTATAATATTTTGCTTATGTGTTTTACATATAGGGTTGAGTCATCCCATTGGGCATTGAAGAGGTCACTGGTTTCAAGTGGAGGTGACTTATGCAGAAGTTGGGAATCCATGCATAGGATGATCAATGCACAAATTGATAAAATTGTCGGTTCTTTTCAAAAGAGCATCAACCGTGTAGATGCCCGACACAACACTCCATTCTACAAGAATCTACACGGTTTGGTGTCTCATGAGGCATTGAATCATATAGCTCATGAGTTTGATGGCATGTTGGATGGAGTAGGGACCGATAAGACCCGTTGTGCTGGTTGTGTGATTAAATTTACTCATGGGTTACCTTGTTCTTGTGAGCTTGGGAATTTGCACCTACATGGCTGTCGAATCCCAATAGAGATGATTAACCCTCATTGGATGAGGCTGAGTATTGAGAGTATGGATGAGGAGCGGGTGAAACAAGCGTCACTTGAATGTGACATAAGCTATACAATAGAGGAGGTTTGGAGGTAATGGGCTAAGATGTCTCTTGAGGAAAGATATGTCTGGAAGAGAGGTCTTGATGATTATGTCTTCAAAAGCACTACAACCATGGTTCCACCTAAGCACAAAGTCAAGACTAGGGGTGCACCAAAGAAGAAGAAGAAAGAGTATGATGTGAAGAGAGATCCTTCTTATTGGGAGCACTGGATGCGTCTTTGAGCTCAGTTAAGAAACCCACCCAGATTTCATCACAGAAACTTCCCCAGCGGTCCTCACTACAAGTCTCCCAGTTACCATCACAGAGGTCAGCAGCTGAGCGAGCACAACATGACATCCATTTGGTAAGTCACTTTCCAGAGCATATGCATAAGTACATTGATGACATTATCAATGTGATTGGGGATGGAAACTGTGGCTTCAGATGCATTTCTGCCTCACTTGATTACTCGGAGCATAGCTGGCAAATAGTTCGCAATGATTTGATTGAGGAGATGGACTCAAATTGGTTTCAATACTCAGAGGTGATGGGTAACAACATTCAGACAGTTAGGGAATCATTAGTTGCTCTCCCACAAAACTTTCAACCTCGTGAGTAGTGGATGTCGATGCCTGACATGGGACATGTTATAGCGACTAGATATCAGACAGCCCTTGTTATGTTGTCACTTCATGATGGTGGGTCATGGACATTCTTCCCTTTGAGAGGAGCCTATGTTCCTAGTCAGAGCCGCTTGTTCTGTGTTGGGTTTGTCCATGAAATCATTGGGTTCGGGTTATGTTGAACGCTACTAATCCAGTACCTCCTATTCATCCTACTTGGGGTGCATATGCTTCAGCTGAAGCTAGATCGTGGTTATATCCGTACCTTGGACGTGTACAGTTACGGTGTTCTTTTGTCCCAGATCATGTTGCACCGACCCTCCCAGCTGATGTTGATAACATTTCCATTAAATGATTGTATTATATTATATTTTATTCCACGAGTTTATATTATATTAACTTTTATTCCACGAATTTTTTATTTGACGGTCTAGATTTTGCCGACACTATTTAACGGTCTAGATTTTGCCGACCACTTTTCATCCAATGGTGGAAGTTCACTTTAGGGTTTCAAATTCTCCTTATAAATAGACCCATTGGGTTTCACTTCTTTCATACACACAACACAAAATGATGATGGCTATGGCCAACGAAGAGTCTTCCATCACTATCATTTTTACTATTCAGGGCGTCATTGATCATCAGGGCATCATCATCAACGAAGATGATGATGTCTGTTTCGAGGGGCGAGACACATTCCAGTGTAGGTTAAAACACAGCATAACATTCGCTGCCCTGAAAGAGAGACTACTACGTAAGGTGCAACCGGAGGGTGACGAGCATGAAATAATTAGTATAATTTAACGGAAACCAGCTTGGGTTAATGGACGTGTGCACTGGTCTGCAATGGATGTCAACAACGACGATGACGTCCAAGCCATGATGGCCTTTCATGTTATCTTTAAATGGAATGGCTGCATTTATACGTCGAAACCAGAAGGACCGTCGCTGAGATCCTTCGTCGTTTCACTCCACCATCTCAGTAGTTTCTATTATGTTTTCGTTTTGTTGTTGCAATCTGTTATTTTAAATCAATGTATCAGACGTTTTTAATTAATCAAATAAATGTTTCATTTTTTGTTTTTGCACTCCGGAAACACCATATTATATGATAAATTCGGATGGCAATTTTAAGAGATTTCCGGAAATACATCAAATTGGGATAAATTCGGAAGGCAATATTGAGGGATTTCCAGAAATACCTCAAATCTAGATAAATCCGGAAGTATGTTTTTTTGATTTTCCGGAAATATCGCATTTTACGATATTTCCGGAATGTAAAATGTGTTCCGGAAATACCGTAAAATACGATATTTCCGAAAAATAAAAAAAAACATACTTCCAAATTTATTTAAATTTGAGGTATTTCTTGAAATTTTGTGAATTTAAGAAGTAGTTTCGTCCGTTTGATCATTTAGGGGGTATATGGTATAAGAAGGGGGTTAAAAAAACGCCCAAAATATCTTGGATGCATTGATCCTTGACGTTGAAAGTTGCCGGAGATATCATTGGTGGGAAATGTCAGCGAGTTAATGGAAAATACAGCTTTTTCTAAAAGTAATAATTTGAATATATTTATTTAATCAATAATGCAAATGCAAGCAAATAATAATACTTTATTATATTATAAAGAAATAGGAGAGGGATGGTGGAGAATGAAAGTGTTTGTGAACCGTAAATAGAGCATATTCGCTGCTCCTTTGATAAAGATTGGGTTGTCTCTCGTACGGTTTTAAATATTACTAGTAGCATTTTGCCTTTGGTTAAATCAAATCATCCAAAGTTGTGGGTATGGTCGTATGCTTGCTTGCTTCCATAGGATAGCAAAAACATGGACCCCACTAATCACCTACACATCTTTCTATTCACCTCAGCCTTACTATGTGGTTGTGGTAGTGACTCGTTGGTAATGGTGGATATGTGGTTGTCACCTTTTTAAAGAGCTTTGTGTTTTCAAACTTTGATAAGGTTATCTATCAATAGCGTTGAATGTTGGGTGGTGCTAAAGGTCAAATAAAGTCGTCTAAAATGAGAACACGTTAAATGGATGATTCAATTGAAAATTGTATAACTACTGTTTTGTTTAAGCACTTCACAATTCACAAAGTACCCCACTTTGCATTTACCTAATTAAAGTGCATCTTTGACAATTAAATATGACTAATTTTTTATAAGCAAAAATATTATTAAATAAATACGAATAACAAAGGGATATAGATATAAAAGATAATTAATATAAAGCATATATTGGGTATAGATGGAAAAATTAATTCATTGGGTTTGGACTCTAAAAAACTCAATAAATATAAAGGATATAGATGAAAAAAACCGTTGCCTAAACTATAGGCAACGCCCACAACAACCACAGTTTCAAAACCGTTTTTTTAATGTTATCGTTGCCAATGATAACATTAAAAAAACGGTTTTGTTCTCATTCTCTCGCAACATTGCGAAACCGTTCCCTAAGAATTTTCAAAGAATACATTTTAAAAACCGAACCTGTTTAGGGAGTAAACCGCTGCTACCAATGGCAACACTACTAAATTGTTATCGACTATAGTAAAAAATAAGAAAAATAATAATATAGATTTGAAAGTGTAAAAATCAGTAATTTAATAAAACAAAAAGTCAAACCAACAATAATATCTAAACATCTATCTTATATTTTATTTTATTTTTTGAAGAATGTAATTAAAGAGTGATAACCATTAAATTTGATAAATATTCTGTCCTCTCAAATAGATAAGTCTTTATAGCTGCCCCAAAAATATTACCAACTTACAATTCCGTCTTTCCTACAAAATAAAGAGTGATAATCATTAAATTTGATAAATATTGGGTCCTCTCAAATAGATAAGTCTGTATAGCTGCCCCAAAAATATTACCAGTGTCAAATTTTATCTCAACAAATTAACCAATTCGACTGCATCTCAATATCAGGAGTAACCTAAAACCTACATCCTATATCAAATTTGAACAAGAAAACAATGTTTTTCTATTATGTACTGATTAGTGCCACATATTGCTGGCAAGCAAAACCTACATTTCTAAGAGTTGATGGATTTGGCCTATCACAATCACAATCACTATGCTTAACCAACTTATGACAGCGCTTGGTATCCGTGATGAACCAGTTACAGTAAACGATAGACACAAGCCAGCAACAACACTCTGATCTCCACGAGGCTTTCAACTCCTAATCTTGTGATAGAAGGAAATTCCAGACATGAAGAAGAACTACACAAACTTAAACACCTCCAAAAGAAACAAAGTAGTAGTAGTAATAATAATAATAATAATAATAATAATAATAATAATAATAATAATAATAATAATAATAATAATAATAATAATAAGAGGGAGATGTTAATACTCACTCTGCCCCGCCTCCTAAATATAAATTTTCTCCGATGTATGTATATTCTCGTTTATTCTGTATATTTTTTGTTTTATGTTCTGTACCGTATCTCTGATTTGGTATCCGATCTTAGATACTAAGGCCGGTCCGATATAGTTGATAGTTGTGTTCTTGGTCAATCCAAGATTGAGCTCCGACCCGAGGTGGGGAGGTACCTGCAATAACACTCTGACGCTCAAGTTAGTCAGTGGGTCAATTGCAAGTGAGAGAATTGGAAAGTGTGTACCTTTAACGCTAGCATTGAATGCTTATTTATAGGTTTTGGGAATCAACGGAAACCATTGGATGTAGGTATTTGACCCTCACCATTGGTTGGTGGGTTTGCCTTTGGTATTGGGCCTTAGTGATGCACAATGTTGTTGTGGCCCAATCCATAACAGTTGCCCCCAAGTCGGTTTGCCCTAGGGCGAGCTCGACTTGATGCCTTGTCCGGGTTTGAGGTACGTTCTGAACTCGATCCGGTCTCGTCAGTCTGGAAAACATGCCTAGCTTCCGAGGCTGAGCTTATACTATGGTTAGTGTTTTGTCTCCAGCCTCGGAGTACTTTGAGGTTCAGGCCGCGTTCTCCTTTTTAGGAAATCGAGCTTAAGGTGCTCTGCGCGAGCTTGCATTTGGATGGCTGTTATTCGTGGCGACCTTCTGAGGCTCGGAGAAAGCGAAACCGAGTGACTCGAGATATTCTCATTATGGCGACGCTTTGATTCCAGCGCTGTCATCAATGTTATTGATGGGGCGCGTCGTTTGATGGGGAGTGGCGTAATGATGGCGCATCGATTCACGCGCCTGACTAGGTGCTACTGATTGGACGCGTCATCTAAGCCCAGACCCAATTCGTAGCCGATGAAATACTATAAATATGTGAGTGACTCACTTGTTTGCACTGGTTTCTCGCAAATTGCTCCGGGTACCGACTTTAACATCGTTATTCTGTGCTCTAGTCTCCGAGCTTCCCGTTCAACTTGCTGTGGCGAGGGTCTCTGCCTTTCATTTTATTGAGGTCGTCAGAGCACACGAACAAGTTCAGCTTCGCCGAGCTTCCAGTTTTCAAGGTTAGTGTGCTTTGCCTTATGTTTTAGCCGGTATTCCTCCTGTTTGCATGTTTTCATAAACACAGAGTGGGGGTCATAAACACAGAGTGGGGGTCGTCAGGTTGGGTTCCGACTTGGTTGTGGACCCACTGCTTCGCGCTTAAACTTGACTTGTCATGCCCCCATTTCTGCACGTGCGATCTGGCTAGGACAAAACAAACCCGCCGAGTTATCGATATAAATCGTCCAAACGTTGCCAAACTGATGGCTTCCGATCCTAGAGACTCGGAAGGAGTTCGCACCGATAACCTTAGATCGGTCGAGCCCGATGTTCACGCGGGATTTAATTCGGCTCCCAACAGCTTCCAAGCAGAAGAGCACTCTCCCGAGATTCCTGATAATGAACTGATTGAGGAAGGTCGCGCGAGCGAGGTCCGATCCAAAGACGTGGTGGTCATTGAGTCGGATGAGTCCGATGGTGATGGGGGAGAGCAAGGGAGCACCAACTCTCGCTGGAGTTCTGATGAGAGCAAGGCCGAAATTGAGGCCGAGGTTGAGGCCGAAGTTGAGGGTTTTGCCGAAAGTCGGAATAATGAAGAAGACCTTCCTGAAGGTCGGAACAAAGGAAAAGGTCTTGCTGAAGGCGATTCCGATGAGTACTCCAGCACCGGGGTCGATTTGGTTGATGTCCCCCAGCTGTTGCCTTTAAGTACTCAACGGGAATATTCCTGGGTGTCAGAATCGTTGAGGGCGATCCGATCTGTATATAAAGCCGGAGATGATATGAGCCACATTGTTAAAATAATTTCCGGGAGGAGAGGACATATTTGGAGAGAGGAAGGCATGGGAGAAGATCAGCATGTCGCCGTTTGGGCACCGGCCCTCAAGTTCATGATGTATGAGGTGACGATTGTCACTATGAACCTCTGACCTCCATTCACCGCCTTTCAGCAAGAGGTTTTGGGAAGGATGAACCTCGCTAGATCCTACCCAAATCCACCCCAATGCCCGGGTCTTCATGCGGGCTTTTGAGCTGATGTGCATTCATTTGGGGCTGAGGCCGATCTCTGTTAGTTTGTTTTTCTTTTTATTTGAAATAAATAGACGGCACGAGGAGGGGTCTAAAGATCGGTGGGAGCATGTGAGCCTCAGGGCCAGAAGGAACACCAAAATTTTCATGCTCTATTCCGATTCCCTGAAGGGAAATTGGAAAGACAGATTCTTCTTTGTTGAGCCTGTGAATGATGTGGCGATGAGTTACATCGGCAAATATTGTGATGATGGACAATCTCTGGAGTCCACTAAGTTTCCCAACGGGTGGTCTCTTTCTCACTTCAATCGCCCCCCAACTCATGCATCCCCCTCCCAGGCCCCAGTCAAACGGGTGTGATCAGACCAAAGGGGTCTGTTGCATTAAAGACACACTTAGAGCAATGTACTCTTTCGCAGAAGTAGTATAAAAGATTATCGTATCCACAGGGACTAATTAACAAGTACCAAACTAGTTGAGGTTATTTGTTGTTTAGACGAACCAATAGTTTGATGATTATAGAAACAAAATAGAAATAACTAAATAACTAGAATTAAAATACTAGATTTAATTGATGGAGAGAGGCCTAGGGTCACGATTTCACTTGCAAGATTCGATTCCCCTATGTCTAATTCTACCCGAATTCCTTTATTTTATTTAATTACCAACCCCTTTACTAAATCTATTAATCCGTTTGGTCATTCGCGATTAATATTCTTTTTCCTAAACTAACCCTTGTTTGGTCATGCAAGAATTTAAGTTGAGGAAAAGCATAAAGAACATAAAGGTTGAATGATTGGAAGACTAAATTAAAGTTTGGTCATGCATTAATTATAGCCCCAATTATCCTATAGGTCCACCAACTAATTGTAGTACGGTCGTTGGTCAACTAATTGATTATGAACATGCATGGGGTAGCTGGTGTGGTTTATTATATGCAAGTATACATAGTCACACAAGTAATAAAGTGATAAGAAAGGTCGAACCCACAGGGATTATGTATTGTAAATTTTTGTAGTTCAAAGTGTACACTTAGTGTGTCTACACTATTCAGTATTTTTGGTTTGGAGTTTTCAAAGTAAGTAAAATAATAATAAGCAATAAAATGTGTGAGAAATCAGTTGGAAAAAGTAGTTGAGATGTTTTCACCAAGTACTTTACTTCTAAGTGTTTTAATGGAGTATGTAGTGTGGAAACACTGGATGTAGGTGCATCAGTTTGTGCCTTTCAGCACTTCTCTTCAGAGTTTCATTACAAGCTCTTATGATCTTTGTTTTTTACAGTAAAGAAAGGTTTGTCAATTCCTCCCTTGCCTCCTAACAATGATCCAAGTTGCTAAATAGGTTCACTCTTGTAATTTTATTATCCTAAGGAATATGCTATCCTATGTCTAGGTTTTAGCATGTATTTAACAAAGTTTCCTTTATTAAATACTTGTCCCTATTAACTCTTGAGTTCATAAATGTAGCCCATGTCTGCTGCTACAAGTTTTACCTATTCGAAAGTGATCAATTCCAGAATAAGTTGAAAGAAGTGTTATGCAAGAGTTTAAAGTGTTTACACTACATAAACCATAATAACATATTTAGAAGTTCATTACAAGGTTAGAACATCTCAACTTAAGGGAATTTAGCTCATGTTACTCATGTTATAAAGCAAAGAATGTGCAAAGAACATAAGTAAATGAATAATAAAGCAAAAGAACTTAAAAGAGTAGAGATTACTTGAATAGAAGATCTTTTGCATTAAGTTCCCAAGTTGAAGTACAATAAAGATTTCTTACACGAATTTCTTCAAAGTAGAAGTGAAGGGAATGGTTGTCAAGCACTTCCTCACCTTCCTCTCCTTAGAAACTTGAAATGAAAATAAACTAAACCTAAACTAAGCGAAAAGATAAAGGATTTAAAGATGTGAAAGATGATAGAAGATAGATGATAGATATGATATCTATTTATAGGCTTGAAAGCTTTCCTCTTGCAAGGGGTTTCCTTTGGCGTGAAAGATCAGCTGAGGAGACCGAACATGGTTAATTTGTTGACAACCAATCAAGCAAGCTGCACAGGTTTGGTCGCTTGCATGCATAACAAAAGATGAGGTCCATTGGAGAAGTGCCACATGTCTTTTAGATAAGTTTGAGTCTTGCAACTTGATCTTTATGTGTATCGCCGACTTCAGCAAGTGGCTCAGCTCCAGGTGACTAGGCATGACGTCACAAATCAAGTGTGGAAGCATTGAAATGGTCTTTGAATGTTTTGGTATAAACTGCAGAATTTAGCAGGTGTTGGCAGTGTTTCCACTCCTTGTGTTTCCACTCCTGGTGTTGGCAGTGTTCCCACTCCTGCAGTAGCTGCACTGAACAAAAACATCAAAACCTAACAAGATTTGTGTATTTTGCCTAGATCATTGCCCTTTATCCAATTTGAATATTTAGAATGTTGTTCCTTGATAGATAAGCTATAAATATATATAAATGTTCTTGAAAATAAGCAATAACTCAAGTTTATTTGTATGAATATCTCTATATAAAATAGAGTTATCACACCCCCAAACTTAAATTGTTGCTTGTCCTCAAGTAACGACAAGAAACAAAACATAAGATTTATACAAATATGAAGACATCTCAACTCATGTTTTTCAAGAAGTGTTTGAAGTGTATTGTAATGAGCCTTTCTTTTTTGGTGCTTTTTCTTCTATTCCCTTGTTTTAAAACATTCAGAGTTATAAAAACTCATTTGTGTGAGTGTGTGGCCCATTGAGTTTCTAATTGGTTCCATAACTGAACAAAAGAGTTTTTCCTTAGCTTTTTGAAAAAGATGGAACTCTTTTGGTCACTCTTAGAGTTTTTTTCAAAATATGGCCGAGACTAACAATTTCTTCAAGTATTTAGGGGACTCTTAAGCACAACAAAGGGCTTTTGGTGTTCCAACTAGCTGAGCCAATACCTTGGTGTTTGATTTTTTTGATGATGTAATGCAGTGAGTGCAAAAACATCATTTTTGGATTGTAGGTTCACCTTATTTTGAGTGTAGGTGCCTTTTGATGTAGATGGTGTTGGCACACTAAGTGTTACCACACTTGGAACTTTTTGAGTATTTTTTGGTAGCGTACACTGCCCTCCTCACTGACCTCCACATGCATTTTCTTCTTTTTCTTGGTTTGTTTTTCTTTTTCTCTTTGAACTTTGTTCATATTTTTCAAACCAAATTGCACTTAAGGGACAGGTTCAGTTTATATGACTCGGGCAAGTGTAGCTCTTTTTTGGGATATTTTTGGTATTTTTGAGTGGTTTTGACACTTGTGGCTTGCACTCTTCAAGCTGTCATACTTTGGCCTTTGTATTCATGGAATTTCCCCCAAACTTAAGTCTTTATGGTCTTCTAAATTTTTAATGAAAATCTAATTTTGACCTCAAATTTCCAAAATTTCCTTGGCTTTAGATAGCTCTTGATCTAGCATGGTTCTTTTCAAAACTCAATTTTGTTGTGTCAAAGCATTTATAAAACTGATCATTTCTAGAAAACAAGACTTTTTTCATCATTTAAATATTGACTCATTGACACACTTCTTCAATTTTGTTGAGAAAAATATGAATTGATCATGTTTCATAATCATTTAAGTCTAAAAACAAATTGATGCACTTAATTCACCATGTTAACACAAATTATCATGCTTTGTTAAGTACATCTAAAACTTAAAACATACTAACACTACATACTCACATGCTATAAATACTTACTCAAACATATTTCTATATTCATACATATATATTAGTACTAGGTTCAAAACATGCTACAAATATAGTGCATACACAAAATACATACTATTCTCCACTCTCCCCCCCAACTTAAAAATGAGCAGTGTCCCCACTGCTCTAAGTTTAGGAAACAGGGGAGTACTAAGTTTGGGAGAAACAAACAAAAGTTTTTAACATCTAGTAATAGTTACCACATAGTATTGTACACAGTTAAAAGTAAAGCAAAATATAGTTTTAGGAATAAACATTAAAAAGTATCCTTTTACTCTTTGTTTTGGAATCTGGGGCTGGCTCTCACAGCTGGGCTATGCTTGGCTCTTGTCTTCTTTGGCTTCTTAGCAGTGGCCACATCAGAGGTAGGCACACCAGGATCATCTACAGTAGCCTCAGGCATTTCTGCCTCTTCAGGTGTAGCTTCTGCAGGAACATCTGGTGTAGCCAGTGTTTGGACTTCAGGTGCAGGTACACCACTCTGCACTGGAGTTTGCTCAGATTGCTGCTCATTTCCCTCTGGTTGTTGTTCTGCTACCTTCTCAGCTTCTTTCTCTCCTTCTTTGGGTGTAGCTTCCTCAGATACCTCTTTCTCACCAGCTTGTACCCCTGTACCCTGTGCACCATAAAGTGAGCTCATTGTCCATATCTTCTTTGTTGGAGCAGGTTTCATTGTTCTCCTTGTGTATCCCAGCATCTGTTTCTTCTCTGCTAAGGCTTTCAGAACTACAGAGATTGTTGCTGCAGGACTAGTTGCCATGACTGTTGATTTCTTTGAAGCTTCTGCAGTTGGTGTGGGAACACTAACAGACTCTTTGACAGTATCTGCCTGCATCTTCAACTCTGAACCTGCTTTGCCTTTGTCTTTCTCAGGCTCTTCAATGAGTACCTGCATTTGAATTTTCTCAGAAACAATGTTAGTTGGCTCAATAGGTTCTGTTGGTAGGGTGGGTGATTTCTGGGATGGGATGGTTGTATCTTCTTGTGCATCTTGCTTTGGATTTTCAGATTGGGGAGCATTTTCTGGTGGAGTTGTGGGTGTTTTTGGTGTTGAAGTTTGACTGGGGGAATGGTGGGCGGTGGGGGATGGAATGTTGGTTTGTGATGGTGGTGAGGGGATGTTTGATTGCTGTTGTGATGGTGGTGATGGTGGTTGGGCTTCATTTGTAGATTTCTTCCTTATTTCATACTTTCTTCTAGCACTAACTTCCAGTGACTCAGATTCATCCTCCTCTTCATCCTTTTCAATATCCTTCACAGCTTGCCTTGCCTCTTCATCTTCTTCAGTATCTTCATCACTTATTTCTTCAATTTCTTCCTCCACTCTTGGTTTCTTTCCCTTCTTTTCTTTCTCAGTATCTCTCTTTCTCTTTACTCTCCTCTCTTTCTTATCAGTTTCCTTTTTCACTTCTTCTTTTTCATCAATCACCCAATTAGGAAAAATTGGGGATTCTATTTCTGCTTCAGGGTCATCCAACTTTAATTTCAACCATTCATGCTGTTCTCTTTGAAATTTCCAGACAGCTTGGAGTTTCTGCACCAAGTGTTCAGCCACTTCCTGCTCTACAGTATTTTTAATTTTCACTGACCTCACTCTTTCTTTAACTTCAGCAGACATACCACTAGGAGGGGTTTTTCTGTAGACTTTTTCTAGATCAGAAGTAACAACTCCTTGCTTTTGACACAGTTCAGTGATTAAGCATGGGAAATATAAGAATCCAGATTCCTTGGCTTGACATTCTACAATTTCTTTAGCTATCAATTTCCCTATGTCTACATTATCCTCACATAGGAATGAATCAATAAGAATCAACCTATCTTTAGATAATGTAGAAGTGTGTGAAGTGGGGAGAATTGATGTATCAATAAATAAATGCCAACTACCAAGTTCAGGGATCAATTCACTAGTTTTAAGTTTGAATTCAGTATTTGTGAATTTCTCCCACTGAGATCCTTCTATTGCTACTCTTTCTTTGATTTTAGTCATTTGCTTCTTTCCATAAGTCTCTAGTTTTACTTCAAATGCATTACCAGTGTATGTGAGATCATAGTGCTTATTGATTCTAGCAGGGTCAAAGAAAACTTTCTTACCTCTAACCTTGGAGAAAAATACAGTACCTCCTCTGTTATTCTGAATTCCTGAGTAGAATTCTCGCACCAATTGCTCCAAGTAGTAGGCTCGGGTTTGAACAAATCTTTCCCAATGCATGTTGTTGACAGTGGAGAGGAATGAATGATGAGCCTTTGCGAAGTTGAAACCACGCTCAGGCAGGAACTTCATGTTCCAAAAGTGCTCACATCCAGGGATTCCATTGATGCTACCTGATTTTCCTTTTTTCGCATGAGTTTCCACACCGGATCCTTTCCCCGTGTTCTTAGAGGCAGCTTGTTTCTTAGCCGTTTATGATTTCGAGTGTTTGAGATTGAAAAAATGTTTGTGAGTGGAGAGGATTTTTAATCGGGTTTGTGAGAGGGACGAAGAAAATTGAAACTTAGGGTATGTGAAAGGGTTAGTGGGATTTGGTAGTTGAGGTTTATAGCCGTTAAGTTGTGTGGCCTAACATGCAAGCCAACACGTGGAAGTTTAGACTTAACACGCCACTTTCTAACCCTTGATCAGAGATGATTCCACTAAGTTGATGATTTATCAAGTGACAGTTTTCTTCTAAATTATTCTAACACCAGAGTAGGCAGTGTGGCTGCATTAAGTGTGGAAACATCTAGTGTGGGAACACTGACTACTCTGTTGTCCTGTTTTTCCTGCAAAATAACAAAACATGAAATTGCACAAAATAATAATATTAACTATATAGTGATGGGTTGCCTCCCTCAAGCGCTTGTTTTAAGAGTCTTACAGCCTGACTTGTACCTTGGTCTAAGGTTTTGCAAAGTGAGTGGTGATCTTGTCTCTCTCTACATGCTCTCCATAGTACATTTTCACTCTTTGTCCATTTACTTTGAAAATGGTATCAGTGGTTGCATCATATAGATCACATGCACCATGGGGGTAGATTTTAACTAATTTGAATGGTCCTGACCATCTTGATCTCAGTTTTCCAGGGAAGAGTTTCAACCTAGAATTGTACAACAGAACCATTCCTCCTTCTTTAAGTTCTCTCCTTTGGATTTTCTTGTCATGCCATACTTTGGTTTTAGCTTTATAAATTTCTGCATTCTCATAGGAGAAATGCCTGAATTCTTCTAATTCATTTAGCTCAAGAAACCTTTTCTCTCCTGCCTTTTTGAGATCAAAATTCAACTTTTTGATAGCCCAATATGACTTGTTCTTTAATTCAACAGGGAGATGACATGGCTTGCCATAAACTAACTTATAGGGGACATTCCTAATGGAGTTTTAAATGCAGTCCTATATGCCCATAATGCTTCATCTAAGTGTAAGGACCAATCTTTTCTATTTGGTCCAACCATTTTCTCAAGCATTCTTTTTATTTCCCTATTTGAAAGTTCAGCTTGTCCACTTGTTTGTGGGTGATAGGCAGTAGCAATCTTATGTTTCACTCCATATTTTGCAAGAAGATTTTCAATAAGTTTGTTGCAAAAATGTGAGCCTTCATCATTGATGATTGCTCTTGGAGTACCAAATCTTGAAAAAATATTTCTTTGGAGAAATTTGCTAACCGATTTAGCATCATTATTTGGCAGTGCTACAGCCTCAATCCATTTAGACACATAGTCTACAGCCACTAAGATGTATTCATTGCCAAAAGAAGGTGGAAAAGGACCCATGAAATCCATGCCCCAAACATCAAAAAGTTCTATTTCTAGAATATTAGTCCTAGGCATTTCATGTCTATTAGATATATTACCACTTCTTTGACATTTATCACAGGTTTTGACCATATAATAAGCATCTTTAAATAGAGTAGGCCAGAAATAACCTGATTGAAGTACCTTAGCTGCTGTTCTTTGGCTTCCAAAGTGACCTCCATATGGTGCAGCATGACAATGCAGGAGCACTGCTTGCTGTTCTTCTTCAGGAATGCATTTTCTAATGATTTGATCAGGACATATCTTGAATAGGTAAGGATCATCCCAATAGTATTGTTTTACTATGTGGAAGAACTTTCTTTTCTGTTGATAGTTCATGTCACATGGTACAATTTTGCTTACAAGGAAGTTTACTATGTCTGCATACCATGGTGTTGAAACATGAGGTGTGGCCACACTGAGTGCAGAAACACTGGCTGTATTCAAGGTAATTGCTAGTAATTTTTCATCAGGGAAACTTTCCTTGATTTCTTCAATTGTATCTGCATTATTACTTTCAAGTCTAGAGAGGTGATCAGCCACTTGGTTCTCTACTCCTTTCTTATCTTTTATTTCAAGATCAAATTCTTGAAGTAGTAGAACCCATCTTATTAGCCTAGGTTTTGCATCTTTTTTAGAAATCAGATACTTGATGGCAGAATGGTCAGTGTACACAATTACTTTGGTCCCAACCAAGTATGATCTAAATTTTTCAAAAGCAAAAACCACTGCTAATAGTTCCTTTTCTGTTACAGTGTAGTTCATTTGAGCTTCAATGAGTGTTTTGCTAGCATAGTATATGGTATGAAACACTTTGTTATATCTTTGTCCTAGGACTGCTCCTACTGCAAAGTCACTAGCATCACACATGAGTTCAAAATGCTTACTCCAATCTGCAGTGACTACAACTGGTGCTGTAACTAAGGCCTTTTTTAGTTTTTGAAAAGCTTCTACACAAGATTCATCAAAATTAAAAGGCACATCATGTTGCAAAAGCATACACAATGGTTTTGAATTTTTTGAAAAGTCTTTGATAAATCTCCTATAGAATCCTGCATGACCTAAAAAACTTCTAATCCCTTTGATTGTTGATGGAGGTGGTAGTTTCTCAATTACCTCTATCTTTGCCCTATCCACTTCAAGACCTTTTTTAGATATTTTATGACCAAGCACAATGCCTTCTTTTACCATGAAATGACATTTTTCCCAATTTATCACTAAGTTAGTGTCTTCACACCTTTGAAGAATTTCTTCTAAGTTTGAAAGACACAATGCGAATGTTTCTCCAAAAACAGAAAAGTCATCCATGAAGACTTCCATTGATTGCTCAATGAAGTCAGAAAAGATTGACATCATGCATCTTTGAAAGGTAGCAGGAGCATTACAAAGTCCAAAAGGCATCCTTCTAAAGGCAAAAGTGCCATAAGGACAAGTAAAGGTAGTTTTCTGTTGATCCTTAGGTTCAATTGCTATTTGATTGTATCCTGAATAATCATCTAAGAAACAATAGAATTCCTTTCCTGCTAACCTATCTAACATTTGATCTATAAAGGGTAAAGGGAAATGATGTTTCTTAGTGGCCTTATTGAGTTTTCTGTAATCCATACAGATTCTCCACCCTGTTACAGTTCTGGTTGGGATTAATTCATTATTTTTATTGGCTACAACTGTGACTCCACCCTTTTTAGGAACACATTGCACAGGACTAACCCATGCACTATCTGAAATGGGGTAGATAATACCAGCATCTAGCCATTTAATTATTTCCTTCTTAACAACCTCTTTCGTTATTGGATTTAATCTTCTTTGCCCTTCTATGCTATTTTTAGAATTTTCTTCTAAAATTATCCTATGCATGCATATTGAGGGGCTAATCCCTTTAATGTCAGACATTTGCCAACCTATAGCTTTTCTATGTTTTCTCAAGGTGTTAATTAAATCAAGCTCTTGTTCTAAAGATAGATCAGAAGTTATGATTACAGGAAGGGTATTATCCTCACCTAGAAAAACATATTTTAAATGCTTAGGTAGTTCTTTTAATTCTAGCTTAGGAGGTTGTTCAATAGAAGGTACATTTTCTTTAAGGTTGGGATCTTCTAAATTAAGAGATTCATAAGTTCTAACCCATACCTTAGGTGTAGCTTGTTCCTTGGGCAATATGCTTTCTTCAATAAATTTCTCAGCAAGCAATGCAGAAACATCAGGTGCTAGTGCATTGGCAAGGTGATCATACTGCTTGTGGAACTGCTTCTCTACCAAATGATCAAGTGAGATTGATGAACACTCTTCACTCTCCTCTGCAGGATACTTCAAAGCATTCAAGACATTAAATTTTACTTCTTGATCATTCACTCTCATGGTTAGCTCTCCTCTTTGCACATCTATCAGTGTTTTCCCTGTTGCCAAGAATGGTCTTCCAAGTATGACTGGCACTTCTTCATCTGCAATGAAATCAAGTATAACAAAATCTGCAGGAAACACAAATTTGTCAACTTGCACCAATATATCCTCAATAATTCCTTCTGGATATGCAATTGATCTATCTGCCAAAGATAGTGTCAATGTGGTAGGTTTTGCATTTCCAATCCCTAGCTTTGTGAAGATAGATTTGGGCATCAAATTGATGCTTGCACCTAAATCACATAATGCTCTTCCTGTATAGTACTTACCTATTGAAAAAGGGATTGTAAAGCTACCTGGATCCTTTAGCTTCCTTGGAATTTTGTTTTGTAAAATCAGACTACATTCTTTTGACATAACAACAGTTTCAAATTCCCCTAATCTTCTTCTTTTAGAAAGCACATCTTTCATGAATTTGGCATAGTTTGGCATTTGTTGAAGTGCCTCTATCAAGGGAACATTGATATGCAATTGTTTTAAAGCATCTAAAAATTTACTGAATTGCTTCTCCTCATGTATTTTTTTTCAATCTTTGAGGAAAAGGAGGAGGAGGGTATTCTGGTACTAACCTTGGAGTAGGAGATGTAGGAACACCAGGTGTTTCTGCATCTTGAGAATTTTTTTCATTTTTATTTTTTTCTCCCTTTTCTGTACCTTCAAGCTCATATGGTTCTGTTAGATCCTTGCCACTTCTCAAAGATATGGCTTTGACCTGCTCCTTACCTTGCCTTTGTGAGGGTGAAGCTTCAGTGTTTGATGGCAAAGTACCTACTGGTCTTTGCTGCAAAGCAGTTGCTAATTGCCCTACTTGGTTCTCTAGGTTCTTAATTGATATATCATGAGCTTGCCTAGCAGTTCTAGTTTCACTAATGAATGATCTAAGCAATTCTTCTAGAGAATTAGCACTGGCAGGTGGGTTTGATCTTTGTTGGCTTTGAGGCAGGAATCCAGGAGGAGTACTTGGTGCAGGTGCATTAGAATTGTTCCACCTAAAATTTGGGTGGTTCTTCCATCCTGGATTGTAGGTATGAGAGTAAGGGTTGTTAGTTTTATTGTAACCTACATAATTGACAGAGACAGGGTTGCTAGGACATTCTTCATATAGATGGCCTCCTCCACAATACACACAACTTGTAGTTCCTGGAGGGGCTTGTTCTATAGCTGCTGCAGTGTTTTCTTTAGGTGTTACTACACTAGATGTAGGTGCACTAGTGCACTGTTTGATCAGATTGGTTAAAGTGGCTACTTGAGCAGATAGGGCTGATATATCATTAATCTCATGTACTCCAGAGGTTCTCTTTTGAGCACTTACCCTCTCAGTAGGCCAACTTGAACCATTTGTAGCAATTTTGTCAATAAGATCACATGCTTCATTATAAGACATATTCAAAAGAACACCACCAGCTGATGCATCTAGTATCACTCTGGTTTGTGGTTCTAGACCATTGTAAAAAGTTTCCATTTGTATAATGACAGGTAAACCATGATGTGGACATTTTCTTAAAAGTTCTTTCCATCTTTCCCATGCTTCAAACAATGATTCAAATTCTTTTTGCTTAAAAGATGTAATATCATGTCTCATCCTAGCATTTTTAATAGGAGGAAAATAGTTGCTTAAGAATTTTTCAGCTAATTCATTCCATGTATGAATAGAATTGGGCTCCATAGAATTTAGCCATGATTTTGCCCTATCTTTCAAAGAGTATGGAAATAACTTAAGCCTAAATGCATCCTCACTAATGCCAGGAATGATAAAGTTACTACAAACTTCTATGAATTGCTTTAAATGTTCATGGGGATCTTCATGTGGAGATCCACCAAATTGACCAATTGTTTGCAACATTTGAAACATCATAGGTTTAAATTCAAAATGAACAGCATCAATTTGAGGTCTAGCAATACTAGTTTGTATGTGCTGCTGGTCATATTGAGCATAGTCTCTCATAGGTCTATCTCTATCATTAATCATACCTATTGGTCCCATTTGAATGAATTGTTGTCTGTGATCTGGTCCACCTTCAGTTTGTTGATGTGAATTAGGTCCTCCTCTTACTGAGGCATCTTCACTGTGGTGAGACATTGTTCTGCAGTCTTGTTGTCTTTGTCTTTGTTGTCTTAGAAATCTCCTAAATCTTCTCTCAATTTCTGGATCACAATCAAATTCTGGTGGTCTATCTCTGGGCATAAACTAGTGTTTCCACACTGAGTGTTTCTACACTAAGTGTTTCTGCACAGAAAACAGAATACCAGTAGTACTAATAAAACACTAAATTAACAATCTAAACAACAAAATTTTACTATAATCCCCGGCAACGGCGCCAAAAACTTGGTGTGGTTTATTATATGCAAGTATACATAGTCACACAAGTAATAAAGTGATAAGAAAGGTCTAACCCACAGGGATTATGTATTGTAAATTTTTGTAGTTCAAAGTGTACACTTAGTGTGTCTACACTATTCAGTATTTTTGGTTTGGAGTTTTCAAAGTAAGTAAAATAATAATAAGCAATAAAATGTGTGAGAAATCAGTTGGAAAAAGTAGTTGAGATGTTTTCACCAAGTACTTTACTTCTAAGTGTTTTAATGGAGTATGTAGTGTGGGAACACTGGATGTAGGTACATCAGTTTGTGCCGTTCAGCACTTCTCTTCAGAGTTTCATTACAAGCTCTTATTATCTTTGTTTTTTACAGTAAAGAAAGGTTTGTCAATTCCTCCCTTGCCTCCTAACAATGATCCAAGTTGCTAAATAGGTTCACTCTTGTAATTTTATTATCCTAAGGAATATGCTATCCTATGTCTAGGTTTTAGCATGTATTTAACAAAGTTTCCTTTATTAAATACTTGTCCCTATTAACTCTTGAGTTCATAAATGTAGCCCATGTCTGCTGCTACAAGTTTTACCTATTCGAAAGTGATCAATTCCAGAATAAGTTGAAAGAAGTGTTATGCAAGAGTTTAAAGTGTTTACACTACATAAACCATAATAACATATTTAGAAGTTCATTACAAGGTTAGAACATCTCAACTTAAGGGAATTTAGCTCATGTTACTCATGTTATAAAGCAAAGAATGTGCAAAGAACATAAGTAAATGAATAATAAAGCAAAAGAACTTAAAAGAGTAGAGATTACTTGAATAGAAGATCTTTTGCATTAAGTTCCCAAGTTGAAGTACAATAAAGATTTCTTACACGAATTTCTTCAAAGTAGAAGTGAAGGGAATGGTTGTCAAGCACTTCCTCACCTTCCTCTCCTTAGAAACTTGAAATGAAAATAAACTAAACCTAAACTAAGCGAAAAGATAAAGGATTTAAAGATGTGAAAGATGATAGAAGATAGATGATAGATATGATATCTATTTATAGGCTTGAAAGCTTTCCTCTTGCAAGGGGTTTCCTTTGGCGTGAAAGATCAGCTGAGGAGACCGAACATGGTTAATTTGTTGACAACCAATCAAGCAAGCTGCACAGGTTTGGTCGCTTGCATGCATAACAAAAGATGAGGTCCATTGGAGAAGTGCCACATGTCTTTTAGATAAGTTTGAGTCTTGCAACTTGATCTTTATGTGTATCGCCGACTTCAGCAAGTGGCTCAGCTCCAGGTGACTAGGCATGACGTCACAAATCAAGTGTGGAAGCATTGAAATGGTCTTTGAATGTTTTGGTATAAACTGCAGAATTTAGCAGGTGTTGGCAGTGTTTCCACTCCTTGTGTTTCCACTCCTGGTGTTGGCAGTGTTCCCACTCCTGCAGTAGCTGCACTGAACAAAAACATCAAAACCTAACAAGATTTGTGTATTTTGCCTAGATCATTGCCCTTTATCCAATTTGAATATTTAGAATGTTGTTCCTTGATAGATAAGCTATAAATATATATAAATGTTCTTGAAAATAAGCAATAACTCAAGTTTATTTGTATGAATATCTCTATATAAAATAGAGTTATCAGTAGCTAATCCTACTTATGTGATAAAAATAATAGGACAATATTAACTGAAATAAAAACACGAATTCAGATATGAAATTAGAACATAAAAAGGTCTCTAAACATGCAAGATCCACCTAAGACCCTAGAAGAGGATTTAGCTATCCAAAGTCATAAAGAACAACAAAATAGGAATTAGAGTCATGAATTACAGAAATAAAAATAACTCGGAAGTTAGAGAAATTCTTATTCTGAATCTCCAGTCTCCTTTTCCTGCTCCAAACCTCTCTCACGGTGTCAAGAACGGGTACCCAAAACCTCCTCCTCTCCTTGCCGGCACTACTGTTGGTGCGTGGCTTCTCTTCCTCCTTCCAATTCACGTTGGCGGCTACCTCTTTTATAATTGAAGCATAGGTTTCCCTTAGTTCATCAATTTGTTGCGGCTTGTTAATTTTCCTTCCTTTTCAATAGCTCATGTGTTGGGCTTTCCTTCTCTCTTGGGCCCAACTTCAATCCAATTTGGCCATGAGACATGATCTGCAAGCCCTTCTCATTCTTTCAATTTCCAGCCCATATATATATATATATATATATATATATATATATATATATATATATATATATATATATAACCTTTAAGTGGCTCTAATTTGGATTCTTATTCTTTTTCTTATTTTCTTCTTTTCTGCAGAATAAAGAGCAAATTAAGTCAGTAATTTATATGATTATATATAATTGTTAACAATTGCTCTAAAAATGATCCAAAAGTATCTCTAAAAATGTACTAAATTGGAGTTTATCAACTCCCCCACACTTAACCTTTGCTTGTCCTCAAGCAAATTTTCTGGCTCAACAAAATTTTCAAATAAGTAATAGAGACAGCCAAACATGAGACCGAAAATTAGAAGCACAATGACAGAATATAGACAAATAGCACATATGAGATGTCAAAAGGTTGCCCAATTAGAGGCTCATGTCCCTGAAAATTACATTATTGTGAACAAGGGCACTCACTCACAATCTCTCTAAGTGTTTAGGGACTAGGGAAAATATACACTCAAGTTTCAACAAAATGCACATTACCATATGTTTGTAATTTGACCAAATCTCCACTAAATAGTTCACATGCATGCAAAAGATTGGGTTTCATGGGTTGTAATGGGGCCAGGGTGAATTCATGCAGGGTAGGAAATAAGAAGAAATGGATAATCAAAGGGCTAAAAAAAAGAAATAAATAGTAACATTTGAAACCAAATAGGGAGTTCCCATCTAATTTACAATTTTTGTCCAAACTCCAAATTAATTTCACTTTCATTCTTCACTATTCTTTTTCTATTGAGTCGACTCTTTTTGATTTGCTTTTTGCTCTTGAGTGGACTCTTTTTTTTTTGGATTTGCCCTTTGGCTCTTTCATTCTTTTGATGTGTCTTTTCCTCCTTCTTGCTTTCTTTCTTCTCTTTTTTTCTTTTTCATTTTTCTATATTTTTTTCATGAGAAAAAGGTAAGTACATGAAAACTCATATTTTGTTTCCTTTGTATGATAATATTCTTGTAAGCACATGATCCACTCCTTTTTTTTTCTTCATCTTGACAAGATAGACAACTAAAGTATAGGACGAAATTGCAATTTTCAATAGTTGCTCCACATTTAATTCCAAGTGGTTACCACAAACACAAAAAAAAGGAAAATTATATCTGGGTACCAAAGAAAAAAATATAAAAAATAAGCTCAAAGGGGGCAACTAAGGAATAAATTCAACAAACAACTCTGAGGCCAGAAAAATACCTAAATTCCCCAAATCTTTTTACATGATGAAAATCAATTTTCGCCTTGAAATGGTCAAAAGACAAATTATAGAATGTGGCAAATTGGGAAACACACTCATAGAAAGAAAAGGGGTAAAAATTTATGATTTAGTATCAATCCCCTTATGAAGGCTCAGATCTCACATTTAGAAGCTAGTTCACAAAAGGTACTCAACATGGACAATTGCTAATTATCAGCTTCCTAAGGACAACCCCACGGTTACAATTAAGTACAAGTCTGTCAAGTAAATTAATTATGGGATCCCCTAAATGCAAAATCTCTATATTTTTTTTCAACTTGAAGCATAAGTCGCTAAAATAAGCCAGAAAAAATGCTATCAACATATATAGTGGGTATGTGCATTAATAGAGATGAATTGACAAAGTTAAACCCTCCTCCCCCACACTAGCATAAAGCATGGTCCTCAATGCAAAATATCAAATTGGCACAAAAATAAATAAATGAGAGAGTAAGAGTGACTTTCCTGAGAGAGCTTGTAGTCTGAGTTTATTCCTAAAAACAAAACAAAACAAAACAAAAAGAAAATGAAAATAATTGAAAATAAAACACAGGTTGCCTCCTGCGAAGCGCTTGTTTAACGTCGTGAGCCTGGCGATAGATAGTGCTTAATCAGGTGGCTCTCCAAGAGCAAATTTAACATCTAATGCAGTGCACCTTCTTAACTTTCTAACCCTGTGGTTCACATTATTCTTTCTTTTTCCACGTGGTGGATGAACTTCGAAGGATGGTGAAATCTTTATTTTATCTCCATCCACCATTATGCTAGGATCCTACAACATAAGATTTTTTTCCAAAAGGTCCTGCATCTTTAATTCACTAAAAATGTTAGTTTCAACCACATCATCAAAATAAGGAGAAGTTAAAGAAGAGAAAATTGCATTGGAATTTAAAGCTTTAATAACATCATCTTCTTTACCATTCCTTAAAGTTACATTTCCCCGGTGAACCTCAATCACAGCATCACCAATGGTTAAAACAATTTGCCCAAAAATGGGCGCTTTCTCCTCTTTCTCCAAATCCATAACCATGGGATATTTTGTTTCAATTTGACTCCCTTCAGTAGGAGCTACTATTTTGATTTGACTCCCTTCAGTAGGATTCTCCTCATCTTTCTTGAGAGCTTCTTCCTCCAGATTATATTCCATGGAGACACATTCATCTCTCGTAGGAATACTTTCTTTGTATTGCTCAGCTTCTTCATTTTGGGTAGACTTAGTTTGTGAAGGAATTTCTTGGGCCTCTTGAGATAACAAAGCAATGAGAGTTGAGATTTGACCCTCCAAGCTTTTAAATTTGTTGTTCAGGGCTCCAATTTGACCCTCCAAGCTTTCAAATTTGTTGTTCATGGCTCCAATTTGACCCTCCAAGCTTTCAAATTTTTCATTTGTCTGCTGCATAAATTTGGCCAAGACCTCATTGACATCCGACTTTTCCTCCTCTTGCCCTTGCACTTGTAGTGACTCATAATTATCCCAGTGGGAGGAATAAGGAGGTGGCTCATAGTCATCCCAATAGTCTGAATAAGGTTCATAAGGAGGAGGAGAAGTTTGAATCTGGCATTGAGACATATACCAATATGACTTCTCTAAATTTCTTTGTGCCTCTGCCTCTCTAACGTAGTCTCCAAGAGTTTTAACCATGATTTAGACTTTTCTCTGCAAAACAAGGTAAGTTGCAGTGGACTCTTGGAAAAGTATTAGTAACTTCTTTTTATATATATATATATATATATATATATATATATATATATATATATATATATATATATTGATAAGACAAAGAAAAAAACAAAAGTTAAAATTAAAGCAAAAAAATGTCTAAAGCAACAAAAATCTCTTTTGTTTAATGTTGCTAAATTAATCCCCAGCAACGGCGCCAAAAACTTGTTGCATTAAAAACACACTTAGAGCAAGTGTACTCTTTCGCAGAATTAGTATAAAAGATTATCGTATCCACAGGGACTAATTAACAAGTACCAAACTAGTCGAGGTTATTTATTGTTTAGACGAACCAATAGTTTGATGATTATAGAAACAAAATAGAAATAACTAAATAACTAGAATTAAAATACTAGATTTAATCGATCGAGAGAGGCCTAGGGTCACAGTTTCACTTGCAAATTTTGATTCCCCTATGTCTAATTCTACCCGAATTCCTTTATTTTTTTTAATTACCAACCCCTTGACTAAATCTATTAATCTGTTTGGTCATTCGCGATTAATATTCTTTTTCCTAAACTAACCCTTGTTTGGTCATGCAAGAATTTAAGTTGAGGAAAAGCATAAAGAACAGAAAGGTTGAATGATTGGAAGACTAAATTAAAGTTTGGTCATGCATTAATTATAGCCCCAATTATCCTATAGGTCCACCAACTAATTGCAGTACGGTTGCTGGTCAACTAATTGATTATGAACATGCATAGGGTAGCTAATCCTACTTATGTGATAAAAATAATAGGACAATATTAACTGAAATAAAAACCAGAATTCAGATAAGAAATTAGAACATAAAAAGGTCTCTAAACATGCAAGATCCACCTAAGACCCTAGAAGAGGATTTAGCTATCCAAAGTGATAAAGAACAATAAAGTATGAATTAGAGTCATGAATTACAGAGATAAAAATAACCCGGAAGTTAGATAAATTCTTATTCTGAATCTCAAGTCTCCTTTTCCTGCTCCAAAGCTCTCTCACGGTATCAAGAACGGGTACCCAAAACCTCCTCCTCTCCTTGCCGGCGCTACTGTTGGTACGTGACTTCTCTTCCTCCTTCCAATTCACGTTGGCGGCTACCTCTTTTATAATTGAAGCATAGGGTTCCCTTAGTTCATCAATTTGTTGCGGCTTGTTAATTTTCCTTCCTTTCCAATAGCTCACGTGTTGGGCTTTCTTTCTCTCTTGGGCCCAACTTCAATCCAATTTGGCCATGAGACATGATCTGCAAGCCCTTCTCATTCTTTTAATTTCCAGCCCATATATATATATATATATATATATATATATATATATATATATATATATATATAACCTTTAAGTGGCTCTAATTTGGATTCTTGTTCTTTTTCTTATTTTTTTCTTTTCTGCAGAATAAAGAGCAAATTAAGTCAGTAATTCATATGATTATATATAATTGTTAACAATTGCTCTAAAAATGATCCAAAAGTATCTCTAAAAATGTACTAAATTGGAGTTTATTAGGGTCTCCCAAGGTGTCAAAGAAAGGCCGTCATGAAAAAGATGGCTCAAAGAGACGCTGATCTTCTACTATCCCGATTGATGACGACTTTTTGAGAAAGAACCGTGAGGAGTACCGGGTTGATCCGGTGGAAGCCGCAGCGAAATTCTTTAGGAATTTGGCCGACGTCTCCAAAATGCAAAGCGAGGAAGCAGAAGCCCGAGTCAAAGGTGATTGTGGGAAAACCGACGTCTCCTTCCCTTGCTGTTTTTGTCGCTTTATGTTAATAACTTAGCTTTGTATTCTTTTCATTTCAGGGGCCCTGAAAGGGAGAGATGACGAGCGAGCTCTGAAGGAAGCGTAAAGGAGGAAATATGAGTCGCTCTCTTCCACCCAGGCAACGGCTCAGAAGGACCTCTCCGATCTTCGGAATGAGAAAAAAGATCTTGAAAACCAGCGGGACTCTGCTTCCAACAAGGCTAAGGAGCTCGATCTTCAGATTTCTGAGCTTGAGAATATAGAGAAAGAAGCTGCGGAGTTGGTTATGACTTTGAGGAATCGGATCTCCGATCTTGAGGCCGCTATTCAGAAAGCTCGAGAAGAGGGGACCGACCCCCAAAGTTAGGTTGCAGATCTCCAGGAAAAACTGAGGCAGGCTGAAGAGAGAGCTCGGAAGGCCCAGCTTGAAACTGCTGATATAGCGGAGATGGCTCTTGGGATGGCAGGGGAAGGCTTTAACAAAGCTCTTGACCAAGTTGCCTTGGTTCACCCTTCGCTTCCTCTTGATAGAGAGGTGCTGAGCGTTGATTATTCTTTGGAGGGGACTGAGATCGTCAAGACCGACTCCGCTTCCAATGAACGTGTGATCATTTACTCTCGCCGATCCGACACTTAAACCATGACTGGGGGTAGATGTTTTCGGGGTTCCGGGTGGAACCGCTTTGACTAAGGTTTCGGGTTCCAGGCGGAACCGGCATTTCGCCTTGTAATTTTTGAAAGTCTTTTTGAACTTGAGGACCCGGCCGTATCCGGAGTGGTCTGTAATCTTTTACTTTATTTTAGCTGCTCGCATTTCCGGTTTTTATTTACCTCGGTTGCGTTTTATTTTTTGCACTTGCTTTTTTCTTTGCTCAAGTAACGTGCGTCGCCTTCAGGGTAGGTTACCGGGACTCGGCCCAGATCGAACTCGCCCTTAAGGGTGATGGCAGCCTCGGCCATCGGTCTTTGCTCAAGTAACAAGCGTCGCCTTCAGGGCAGTTTACCGAGAGTCGGCCCAGATCGAACTCGCCCTTAAGGGTGATGGAAGCCTCGGCCATCGGTCTTGGCAAACTGAATCCCCAAGACCTCTTCGGCTCCTTGAACAGTTTACCAGGACGCGGCCCAAATCGAACTTGTTCAAAGAGAGTCTGCGACGGCCTCGGTCGGAGGTTGTATTGAACGCTGGGTACCGGGTTCCGGTCTTATAACAAGGGGTCTCGTGCGTAATCGTTAGACTGGGCTCCCTTTAACCTCGGAACACCAGATTTTCAAATTAGTGGTCATAATGAAGAGTCATGAAGGTCTTTTTAGATGAAAAATATTCCTACATCGGCATACATAATACTTTTCAAAGCGTAAATTAACTGTAATACTGCTTCAACTTGGCAGCGTTCCAAGTTATTGGGATTGCTTTTCTTTCTAAAGTTTCCAACTGGAATGCGCCGTTACCGGTTTTGGAGACGACCCGGTAGGGTCCTTCCCAGTTCGGAGCAAGCTTCTCTTGAGTGGCATTCCTTAAGCCGACGCTGGCCCTTCGGAACACCAAGGTGCCGACTTCGAAATCTCTCGGGACAACTTTAGTGTTGTACCGGGTTGCTATCCTCTGTTTGATCAGTGCTTCTTTGAGAGAGGCTCGCCCTCGAACCTCATCGACGAGGTCGAGGTTCTCCTTTAGAGCCTGGTCATTCTCTTCAGGCGATTTTGGGTGAAGAGTCCTCCAACTAAGCTCTCCGATCTCAACAGGAATTACCGCCTCGCTCCCGTATGAGAGTCAGAAAGGGGTCTCCCCGTTGAACTCTGCGGGGTGGTTCTGTAGGCCCACAACACATAGGGTAGTTCCTCAACCCATTTTCCATTGGCTTCATCAAGCCGCTTTCTCAATCCATTGAGGAGTACCTTGTTAGCGGCCTCTGCCTGCCGTTCGGGGGTGCTCTACCGAGGTGAATCGGTGTTTAATCTGAAGATCGGACATGAGTTTCCTGAAGCCCTTGTCAGTGAACTGGGTTCCGTTATCAGTGATTATTACCTTGGGGATCCCAAATCTGGTCATAATATTCTTTTTGAAGAACTTGATGCAATTCTTTGCGCTGATAATGGCTAGAGGCTCGGCTTCAATCCATTTTTGTGGAGTAGTCTACAACCACTATTAGGTACTTGACCTGATCAGGGGCAGTTGGGAACGGACCTAAGAGATCTATCCCCCACCACGCGAAAGGCCATGGCGAGTTGAGACTAGTGAGCTCGGCAGGAGATGCTATATGAACCTTGGCATGGACTTGACACTTCTTGCATTTTTTGACATAGTTTCTTGCATCGGTTTGCATGGTTGGCCAGAAATATCTTGCCCTTAAGGCTTTCCGAGCTAAAGACCGACCTCCAAGGTGTTGTCCGCAGATCCCTTCGTGGATCTCGGTCAAGACATAATCTGCTTCCTCTCCTTCAACGCATTTTAATAATGGCGCAGAGAGGCTTCTTCTGTATAGTGTTCCATCGATTATGGAGAAAGACGAGGCATTCCTCATGATTAACATGGCTTCGCGGGAGTCCAGAGGCTCGTCTCCCGACTTGATATACTCCATTATTGGTGAGATCCAACCTTTACTTTCCTCAACTACATTGATGGAAAAAGCAGGCTCCGGGTTGGGGAGAACGCTGGGTTCGCTTAGCGTTTCCTGGATTATTGATCGGTGATTTCCCGGAACTTTGGTGCTGACGAGCTTGGAAAGAACGTCTGCTCTGATGTTTTCCGTTCTGGGAACATGCTTAACCTCTGCAAACACGAAATAGGAAAGCAATTCCCGCACTCGGGTTAAATACTTCTGCAAGCCGGATCTTTGGCTTCGTATTGCTTTCCGATTTGCGAAGCTACCAACAACGAGTCCGTGTTTAAAGAGAGCTGAGTAACTCGGAGGCCTATGGCAAGTCGGAGTCCTGCTAAGCATGCCTCGTATTCTGCCTGGTTGTTTGAAGTTGGGAAACCAAAGGTGAGGGATACCTCGATTACAACGCCCATCAGGCTTTCAAGCATTAGCCCCGCACCGCTCCCCTTTGGATTTGAGGATCCATCTACATGGAGCGTCCACAATTCGCCTTCAGGGTCGGCCGGGGTCATTTCAGTGACAAAGTCGGCAAGTATCTGAGCTTTCATGGCTGGCCTGGTCTCGTATTCGATGCCGAACTCAGAGAGTTCTACTGCCCATTTAATCATCCGTCCTGCTAAGTCAGGTCGGTGTAAAATCTGTCGGATCAGGTGATTCGTCCGTACCACGACCTGATGAGCGACGAAGTAAGGTCGGAGGCGGCGCGCCGAGGTGAGTAGAGCAAAGGCGATTTTTTCTATTTTCTGGTATCTAACTTCTGATCCCTGTAAAGCTTTGCTCACAAAGTATACTGGACTTTGACCAGTCCCTGTTTCCCAAATGAGAACGACACCAATTGCTTCCTCCGAGATTGCTAAGTACAGGTATAAGGTTTCCCCCGGGTTTGGCCGAGTCAGGATTGGTGGTTCGGTCAAAGCCTTTTAAGCTGGGAGAGGGCCTCATCCCGCTTTGGGGTCCATTAAAACTTTGCTTCCTTCTTAAGCAGCTTAAATAACGGAAGCGATTTGAACGCAGCATTGGAAATGAAACGAGATAGCGCAGCGATCATCCCGTTAAGCTTTTGAAGATCTTTCTTGGTAGACGGGGTGCGCATCTCTGTTACAGCTCGATATTTGTCCGGGTTGGCTTTAATGCCCCTTTCTGTGAGGTAGAAACCAAGAAATTTCCCAGCTCGGACTCCGAAAGTGCATTTTTCCGGGTTCAGCCTCATATTGTGTTTTCGAATTTCTGCAAAGATCTCTTCAAGGTCGGCTATGTGGAGGCTTTCACCTTCTCTTTTTGCGATCATGTCGCCGAGGTAGACTTCTACGTTACGTCCGATCTGCTTTCGGAAAACCCTGTTCATCATTCTTTGATAGGTAGCTCCCGCATTTTTTAAGCCAAATGGCATAACCCGGTAACAAAAATTACCAAGGTCAGTCATGAAGGCGGTCTTTTCTTGGTCCGGGGGGTGGGGGGACATCAGAATTTGATTATATCCGGGATAGGCATCCATAAAAGATAGTAAGCGACAACCTAAAGCATTATCGATGAGACGATCAATGCTAGGAACAGGGCAGGCGTCCTTTGGACAGGCCTTATTAAGATCGTTATAATCAACACACATTCGCCATTTTCTATTACTTTTCTTAACAAGTACAAGGTTTGAAAGCCAAGTTGTGTACTTGACTTCCTTTACAAAATCGACTTTAACTAAATCATCCACGACCTTAGCTGTAGCAGCTGCTTTCTCCTTGCTTTGAGCTCTCTTGCGTTGGGCAACCCACTTAGCCCCGGGGTTAACAGCTAGCTGGTGACAGGCGACTTTCGGGGGAATCCCGGGCTTGTCCTTCGCCGACCAGGCGAAGAGATCGGCATGAGCCTTCAGACATAAAACGAGTTTTGCTTTAACTTCCTCAGAGAGGTCGGATCCGATCTTGACAGCTTGGGTTGGGTCATCCCCCAATTGGATCTGCACGAATTCACCATCAGGTTGGGGTCGCCTGATTTTCTTCTTCAGCTCTCGGGTTAGATCGTCATCGCTCTCCTCTTCGGAGCTGTCAGGGTCTACCTCGCATCAAGATCTGTGACATTGACCTCGGTAGCTGTGCCGTTTCTTCTCTTTTTGGAATCCTTCCGGGCTTCTACTTCTTCGGGGTAACCCCCTCCTCTGAGGCTTGCCTATCTGGTTTCACGTGCAGATAGAAGCACCTCTGGGCGGACTCTAGGTCGGCATCAAGGGTAATTACTTTGTTGCACAAAGAGTAGAATTTCATCTTCAGATGAACTATTGAGGTTACAGCTCTGAGCCTTCCTAGAGTCGGTCTTCCGATAATACAGTTGTAGACCGAAGGGCATGACAAAACTAGGAATTTGGTCTTGACCGTCCTTTCGAATGGTTCTTCGCCGTAGGTGACCATTAATTCCAAATAGCCGAGTGGCTTAGTCCGGGACCCGTTGAATCCCGAAAGGTAAGATCCCCTGTAAGGGGTGAAGTCCTCCTCAGAGATTTGCAGCTTTCTCACAAGGTCGATAAAAATGATATCTGCCAAGCGTCCCTGATGGACAAGGATTCTCCGTGATTGGCCAAGACCGCCCTGATCAAAAGTGGTACATACTTGTTGGGTTTACCATATAGCAAGTCTTGATCGCCAAATGCCAAGACAGGTCGGTCTGGGGTCGAGGTTACTGCCGAGGTGGAAGCAGCACACATAATCTCCTTCCACTTTCTTTTCATAGTCTTGCCTGAAGCTTCGACGGGGTATCCACCAGAGATGACCATCATTACCGGCCGACCTTTAGACTTTCGGAAATCGCGCTCGTCTTCCTAGCTTTCCTCTCTTTCTTGACGAGCCTTACCCTTCTTTTTAGGGTCATCCTTCTCTTCTTTAACCTCTACCTCCTGCCGAGGTGCTTTGGCCACGTATTGACTCAATTTCCCTTTCTTGATCAGATCCTCAATGTCGTCTTTCAGAGCATTTCAGCGATTGGTGTCATGTCATTTACTTCGGTGATACCGACAGTACTTGTTAGATCGCTGCCCCGGTCTGTGCGGGAGTGGATCAGGAAACTTAACTTCCTTAAATTCTGCATTCATGCATTCTGCTAAGATTCTAGCTCTTGTTTCATTAAGATCGGAATAATGCTGGTGACGGTTGCGAGACCTGGGTTTACTATCGTTCCAGGCCTCCTTCTCATTTCGAGGCTTAATCATTCCAGGGCCGGTGTCCTACTTTCTCGCAACCTCTCCTTCTTCGTGGTCGATGTACTTCTGAGATCGCTGGAGGAACTCGGCATAAGACTCGGTTTGATTTAATCTGACATCGATTTGGAAAAGACTTCCTTCTCGAAGGGCGGCTTCCATGAAGAAAAGTCGGAAAGAGTCATCGAGGTTCCGGACCTGAGCGCCTTCCTTGTTGAACCTCTCAATATAGTCCCGGAGAGACTCGTTCTCCCCCTGTCGAATTGCTTGCAAAACTTTCCGAGATTTCGGCTTCATTTTGGAGTGGACGAAATGGGCAGAAAATAACTTGGCTAGCTGGTCCCAAGAGGATAGTGAGTTCGGTTTGAGGGCTCTGAACTAGTCCAAAGCCAACTTCTCAAGGGTGAGAGGGAAAATCCGACATTTGATTTCCTCTGGGACTTTCCGTGCTGTCGATCTCTCCCTCGGAGGAGCTCGCTAGTCAGGCGCCTAACTGGGGACCTTCGAGAGTGAGGGCGCCGACGTTCATGCCCCGGGGTTCTTTCCCGGCTTATAGAACGTCGCATCGGAGAAGAGGATGCCAAGGACGAGCTTCGGCGCGGAGAGTCCTCAGGATAATAACTGTCGTCCTGCGTCTCGCTTGAGGAAGTTCCAGATCCTCGTCTTCCTTTCCGACGAGGTGGTGAACGGTGGTGGTTCCTCCTCCGTGATGGAGATCGGTGACGCCTTTGACTAGATGTTCTTCTGTTGGGAGAATGGTTTTGAGGAGAGTGTTACCAAGTGGCTTCAGTCTCAAGAGGGGGGGGGGGTGAATTGAGATTTAACTTTTCAGATCTTTCGAAAACGTTTTTCCCCTTTTCAATGACTTAGATCAATTTTCGCGTAGGTTAAGTGGAAGCGAAGGAATTAGAATATAAAGCAGTAAAGTAGAATAACAGTAAAGTAGGAAAGCAGTAAAGCACGCAGAGATTTATCCTGGTTCGGTCACCTCCTAGTGACCTACGTCCAGTCCTCACACCCTTGTGAGATTTTCCACTAACCAAAACAACAAGGCTTTCAGGTGCCTTGGAAAACCTTTACAGACTCAGGCACTCTCCTCCTAGGATACCCCACCTATAGAGAGCCCTCAGATCTATTATAACAATAACAAGAGATACCCCACCCTTGTTACAACAACTTCCCTAGAAAGATACCCCACTTCCTAGTACATGCAGCTACCCCTAGAGAGATACCCCACTCTCTAGTACAAATTATAACAACAATATAACAGTAATGTAAATACAGAAATACCTCTTAGTGTAGGCAGATATTACAACTTGAAGGACACAACCCCAACTAACTCTTAACGTAGGATCAGCTCTTGACGGACCAGCGGTGCGAGAAGAACACAAATAAAATATAAGAGTTTTTCAGAAATGATAGATCGTGAGAATGGGTTGGTTGATGAATGGAGGTGGTGAAGCCTCTATTTATAGATTTTGAAAATCCAGATCTCACGTTGAAAAAGTTTAAAGGAATCGATTCTTTGTTAATTGGAAAGGATCTAGGAATCGATTCATTTGCTTGATCTGATCTAGGAATCGATTCTGATTTGTTTTGTAAAATGGATGGCAATCGATTATTGGCTTACAGGCAAGCTAGGAATCGATTATATAGATTAAAGAAGAAGGTTGAAATCGATTTTTATTTAAATAAGGAAGCAAGGAATCGATTATGTGCTTAACCATTGATTTAGGAAATCGATTTTGAGCTTTAGAGAAATACTAGGAATCGATTCTTTATCTTTGAAACAATATAGGAATCGATTCTTATCATTAGGAAAATAGTTGGAAATCGATTTCTTTGCTTTTAATAAAAACAATATGAATTGTTTCTTTGCTTTGAAAAAATAGTTTATGAATCGATTTATATACTTAGTAAAAATAATATGAATCGATTGTATGCTTTCATATTGAGTTAAAAATCGATTTTGATATTTAATAAAAAATAGTGTGAATCGATTTTATAGTTTTCTCAAAAACCTTTTTATGTTTACGTATGCATGCATGCATTTTGAGAAAGCTTTGGGACGAGAGACTTTGCGAGATGAGCTGACCTTCGTAAGAGCTTTACATTTATCCTAAGACTCACCCAAGACCCTAAGGACTACCCTTATACTTAAGGACTACCCTTAAGCTTGAATCTTCAATACTTTGAGCTTGGTTGACTTGGATTGTGACTTTTGAATATATGATACTTTTTATCAGCTTTGCTTTGACACTCTCATTCCTTTGGCCATCAACTTGGCTTTGTCTTTTTCATCATCAAAACTAATCCTGCAATATTAGATAACCTGCAACACAGGTATCCACATTCTCCCCCTTTTTGATGATGACAAAACATTAACTCATCTCAAGGTGGGAGGTTAGTTCAAACAGATAATATATATGATACTCCCCCTATCATGATGCTCCCCCTGACTTATTGACTAGATGCATAATATGCAAGTTCTATATGCTCATATGCAACCCTATATTTCTCTCCCCCTTTTTGTCATGATCAAAGAGGGTCAATATATGATAAAGTTTGCGAACGAATGTCACAGCTATTTGACAAGATAAAAGAGCCATTGCTGATTTGTAGGTGATCATCAAAACTTGAAGAAAAACATATTTGAGGCCATGAAGAGAATATTTTATCAAACACAGGCAAAAGCTAATTATGAGTCTCAAAAAAACTGTGAAGCAGTTGTTTTAAGCTTTGTACATTTCATGCTGCTTAGTTTGAAAGTTGGTGATGGCAGCCAGAATATGGGAGAAAAATTTATTTTAGTTGAGCAACGATTGTGAGTATGTATTCTGAATTTTAATGCCAAAGCCAGCAATTTATTGTGACAGGAGAAAATGGATTTCGGGAAAAGGTAGCATTTCAGCTGCTTTATAAAACGCTTTTTGAGCACGCAGAAATTCGTAAGTCACAAATTCTCTTAAATATTTTAAAAGATCACTTGAAGAATATTTTATTGAAAAATTCATTTGAGTAAATAAAGAACCAGGTTTTCTTTTGCAATGGATTTGTGAAAATATCAACTAGCTGATTTTGACGATTCAACTAACTCAATCACACTATCGCCTTTCTAACCATAACCTCTAAGAAGGTGATGTGATAATTCTACATGCTCAGTTTTAGAGGGATGATCAGAATACTTTATTTGTTTTCATGCCTTGAAAAAAATGTTCCCTTAGAGATGCATGAAATGCGGTTTAGAGATCAAATTGTTTCACAAGTCACATGTTTGACTAAGTAAACTATGATTTAAGCACATTTTCAGTTTAGAGGTGAATAAGACTTTTCTAACCTTTACCAGTGATTCTCCCTCTATTCATCACAAGTCACATGACAGATTTTTCTCCGAGGTGAGAGTTGATAACTTTATTGTGTTTCCGGTCATGTGCTTTGAGTCTTTGCTGTCAAGGTATCCACATGTCCCCATACCTTGCAGCGTACCTGCAATGATCTAAAACAAGGTTCTAGGTACCCAAATCTCTTTGGGTCCTTGTGGGTTAGTGTTTGGTATGGTTCCTTTGGGAACCCACACCTTTTTATTTATTTTACCTCTTGCCCTGCAAACAGAAGCTGTATGTCCAGGTTTACCACAATAATAACATGTAATATAAGGTCTAGTGGAAAATTTTGGTTTATAATGAACATGCCTTTCTATGGGTTTGTTTCTAGGGAATCTATGATGCACATTTTGTAAACTAGACAATTTCCCAACAGTCCATTCCAGTTCATGAATTTTCTTTTCAGTTTCAACACATTTATCACAAGTATAATTTTCTTTAAAGCATGCAAGGCTATCATTTTCTTTTCTAAGCTCTGACTTTTCTTTAGTTAAAGCAGTAACAGCATTTTCAAGATGAGTGATAACTTTCTTAGATTTATCTAATGCTTTAGCTAGTTTTAAGGATTTATCATGCAATTCAGTAAATGCTTCATATAATTCATCATAGGCATCTTGTAAAGATTCAGAGTTAGAATATACCTCAGTTTCACTTTCGCTGTCGTGGTCGGCCATGAGAGCAACTTGATCTTTTTCACTTTCTGAGCTATCTGATGAGTTCCTGTTTTCCCATGCTGTGTAGGCTTTTCTACTCCTTTTTCCTTTGGATCCCTTTTTCTCATCTCTTGGTCGTTTTCTTTGTAATTTTGGGCATTCCAATTTTATGTGTCCGGGTTTCCCACATTCGTAGCAGGTTAAAGGACTTAAGTAGTTTTGTTTGCATGAGACTTCTTTGGTTGGAGAATTCTTTTCTAGAGACCTCCTTATGAACCTTTTGAATTCTCTTACCATTAGGTCTATATTCTCATCCTCTTCATCACTTTCACTTTGCGAGTCATCACTGTCGTCGGATGAACTTGAACTTGAAACTTTAAAAGCTAGGTTTTTCTTTTTCTTGACTTTTCCTTCATTCTCTGCTAGACGAGTGAGCTCTAACTCGTGCTCTAGTAGTTTCCCAAACAGGGTGGCGAGAGTCATGCTAGTCAAGTTTCTTGACTCAGTTATTGCAGTCACCTTTGGTTGCCATTCTCTGCTTAGGCATCTTAGTACTTTGTTGATCAAGTCTTCGGGAGAAAATGATTTTCCTAATGAGCCCAGTTTGTTCACTATGTGAGTGAACCTTTTCTGCATCTCTGATATTGTTTCACCTGTATTCATTCTAAACAATTCGTACTCTCTGGTAAGAGTATTTATTCTTGCCCTTTTCACTTCACTTGTACCCTCATGAGTAACTTGAAGATTATCCCACATTTCTCGGGCAGTTTTACAGTTTGAAACTCGAAAAAATTCATCAGCACTCAAAGCAGAAGTAATAATATTTTTAGCACGAAAATTAAGTTGCACTTTTCTTTTCTCATCATCAGACCATTCATTTCTACTTTTAATTGTAAGAATACCATCTACTAAGTGTGTGGGAACGAAAGGTCCTTTTTCCACAGCATCCCAAACATCTAAGTCTACCCCTTCAATAAAAATTCTCATTCTTTCTTTCCAATATGCATAGTCTTCTCCGTTGAATCCCGGAGGACGGAAAAGAGATGCACCCTCTTGCGTATACCAACCTGAAGCCATTTCTCTTGAAGCGGCTAAGCTCTTTATACAAGAGTCTAGCTCTGATACCACTTGTTACCAAGTGGCTTCAGTCTCAAGAGGGGGGGGGGGGGTGAATTGAGATTTAACTTTTCAGATTTTTCGAAAACGTTTTTCCCCTTTTCAATGACTTAGATCAATTTTCGCGTAGGTTAAGTGGAAGCGAAGGAATTAGAATATAAAGCAGTAAAGTAGAATAACAGTAAAGTAGGAAAGCAGTAAAGCACGCAGAGATTTATCCTGGTTCGGTCACCTCCTAGTGACCTACGTCCAGTCCTCACACCCTTGTGAGATTTTCCACTAACCAAAACAACAAGGCTTTCAGGTGCCTTGGAAAACCTTTACAGACTCAGGCACTCTCCTCCTAGGATACCCCACCTATAGAGAGCCCTCAGATCTATTATAACAATAACAAGAGATACCCCACCCTTGTTACAACAACTGCCCTAGAAAGATACCCCACTTCCTAGTACATGCAGCTACCCCTAGAGAGATACCCCACTCTCTAGTACAAATTATAACAACAATATAACAGTAATGTAAATACAGAAATACCTCTTAGTGTAGGCAGATATTACAACTTGAAGGACACAACCCCAACTAACTCTTAACGTAGGATCAGCTCTTGACGGACCAGCGGTGCGAGAAGAACACAAATAAAATATAAGAGTTTTTCAGAAATGATAGATCGTGAGAATGGGTTGGTTGATGAATGGAGGTGGTGAAGCCTCTATTTATAGATTTTGAAAATCCAGATCTCACGTTGAAAAAGTTTAAAGGAATCGATTCTTTGTTAATTGGAAAGGATCTAGGAATCGATTCATTTGCTTGATCTGATCTAGGAATCGATTCTGATTTGTTTTGTAAAATGGATGGCAATCGATTATTGGCTTACAGGCAAGCTAGGAATCGATTATATAGATTAAAGAAGAAGGTTGAAATCGATTTTTATTTAAATAAGGAAGCAAGGAATCGATTATGTGCTTAACCATTGATTTAGGAAATCGATTTTGAGCTTTAGAGAAATACTAGGAATCGATTCTTTATCTTTGAAACAATATAGGAATCGATTCTTATCATTAGGAAAATAGTTGGAAATCGATTTCTTTGCTTTTAATAAAAACAATATGAATTGTTTCTTTGCTTTGAAAAAATAGTTTATGAATCGATTTATATACTTAGTAAAAATAATATGAATCGATTGTATGCTTTCATATTGAGTTAAAAATCGATTTTGATATTTAATAAAAAATAGTGTGAATCGATTTTATAGTTTTCTCAAAAACCTTTTTATGTTTACGTATGCATGCATGCATTTTGAGAAAGCTTTGGGACGAGAGACTTTGCGAGATGAGCTGACCTTCGTAAGAGCTTTACATTTATCCTAAGACTCACCCAAGACCCTAAGGACTACCCTTATACTTAAGGACTACCCTTAAGCTTGAATCTTCAATACTTTGAGCTTGGTTGACTTGGATTGTGACTTTTGAATATATGATACTTTTTATCAGCTTTGCTTTGACACTCTCATTCATTTGGCCATCAACTTGGCTTTGTCTTTTTCATCATCAAAACTAATCCTGCAATATTAGATAACCTGCAACACAGGTATCCACAGAGAGGACCGATCCGGGATGTCGCGAGCTCGGATCTTGGCAATTTCAGCTTCCTGCTGGGAGTAGCGCTGACTCCTCTGCTGGTCAGCCGCGGCCTGTCTTGCCAACAGTTGGACGAGTACGTTGTTGAACAGCGTCGACCGGTATGGACAGTCTGGGGAGGAGGTGGGAGTTGGTTCCTGGCGGAGCTTATGGGAACCATTGCTCTGGACGAGTTGTGGTCGTGAGCCGAGCTACGGGGCGGAGTGACTGCTACACCTTCGGGTGTTTCCTGCTGTTGATCGGGTCTTACTATAACACTTGAGACGTTCCTCTGACGTAACACTGGAGCCATCGCTGACCAAGGAGATGGGGGAGGGACTAGAGTATAAGATCTCCCACGTGTGGTCGCCAATGTTCTAGATCTGTACCGTATCTCTGATATGGTATCCGATCTTAGATACCAAGTCCGGTCCGAGATAGTTGATAGTTGTGTTCTTGGTCAATCCGAGATTGAGCTCCGACCCGAGGTGGGGTGGTACCTGCAATAACACTCCGACGCTCAAGTCAGTCAGTGGGTCAATTGCAAGTGAGAGAATTGGAAAGTGTGTACCTTTAATGCTAGCATTGAATGCTTATTTATAGGTTTTGGGAATCAACGGGAACCATTGGATGAAGAAGAAAGCCAGTCCTGCAAACCAAGTTGTGTCAAATAATAAAATTCTTCTCCCATCATTCTCTCTCTTCTCCCTCTTGAAATTGAAATTTCAGATCAGACCTTCATTATCTTGCAAAGCTCTCAGTCCCTCCTTTTATTCATATATGTCACCCTAAGGCAAAGAAAATCATAGATCAGATATCAGAATGGAATGGGTGATGTCGTGGAGTTGGAGGAAGGATAATGTGGTGTGGAATGGGTTGTGGTGTTCAAGGAGGATGTTTGATATTATTTCGGCATCGTTTACGTCGTGGGTTGAAGAGGAGAAGTATCCGGATTATGATATAGTGACTTGCTTTTTCCACCAGCACACCTGGGTTTAGGGTTGGTGCCCCCATTCTTTCTCGTCACTGAGTATCAGGTACGGTTCTTGCTTTACATTAGTTATTTTTTGTGCATTCAATAGTTTGGATCTGAACACACTGTAGTTGGCATTCAACTGGTTTTTTTTCCTGGTATTCATCTTTTTGCATTTTGATATATTTTGAAATCCTTGGTGTTAAGGTTTTCGAGCATCAAAGTGTTGTGTTCATGAAACATATTAAGGTGATTGATTTTAAGATTTAGGAATTACCCCTTATTGTCTATATAGTAATTAAAAAGATATGTTTTCAGATTATTTGTTTTCAAACTAGAAACGATATGGTAAAATTGTATAAACATCGTTTTAGGATTTTGTTAGGGAGTGCAACAAGGATAAATATATATATCTACATGATCATTGATCTCCAATAATTAGCAAAGATGCCAACCTCTTCTTATATATGGCCTCAATCACAGGTTGCCATATATGAGACTTTCTTAGATTTGGGTGTACGTACCAATTAATTTAAAGGCCACAAAATTTCAAACGGGGTTTTACCAATATTACAAAATAGGAAACATGGGGAATCTAACAGGTAAGCATACATAATATATATATATATATATATATATATATATATATATATATATGGCATCTTTCTTTTCTGTAGATTCATTTCAGGCTATTAATATTCTGATGCTATTTTTATTAACAAAATCATGAAAGAATTGGAATGTAACACCCCGATATTTACTAACTTGTAGAAACATCGAAATGCACCACTTGGCATACATCAGAGTTACTTCCTGTCTGAGATATTGAACACGACTAAAAATTTTCGATAATAAATTATCGAACGCGCTTACATAACTTAACATAATCTGAAATACGTGCCTTACTACTTCTCATGCCTAGTGTTCAATACCAAAAATAGAAAGTTGCGGAAGCGATTTACAACTTGTAACAATAATAAGTCGTACAATCGAAGATACAAGTCAGACAGTAGAAAATACAAAGCAGATAAACTAAACATCGGAATCTCCTTTAGGTTGCTCCATAACCGCCTTATCGCCTTTAACTTTCCCTGAAAACCACAAATCATAAAGGGCGAGATAACATTATCTCAGTGAGTTCTATCGAGACCCCTTACTAACTCTCTCGGTTCATTATGCTTGATTCATAAAGCCGTAGTCCCTAAAGTTGACTACGTGGAAACCTAAACGTGTAACTCGCAGCCCTCCTAAGCGACATACGAGAAACACACATAACAATGATTCTTAGCATATCACCGGCAACTTTATTTGAAAGCTACCGGCAAACCCATTCCCTGACCATTCTCTATCAGGGACAAACGTTGACGGGGCCTAGGTTTTGGGGCTCATGACTTCCCCTTCCACTAGTACGCTAATCTCCACCCGCATTGGGCCGTCTACCCGCATTGGGCCGTCAACAATCAATAACATGAACATAACATAACATTATTATTATTACCGTTATAACCTTAGTGATCTCACTCGTGACTACTAAGCTTGTTATCCTGACTTATAGACATCTACAGTTAAACCACCTACATTCATGTATCTCAAACACAATCAACACTACCCGCATTGGGTCGTCACATAAACAATATACCCGCATTGGGCCGTCTACCCGCATTGGGCCGTCAACAATCAATGTACCCGCATTGGGCCGTCACATAAACAATATACCCACATTGGGCCGTCTACCCGCATTGGGCCGTCAACAAACAATGTACCCGCATTGGGTCGTCACATAAACAATATACCCGCATTGGGCCGTCACGTAAACAATATACCCGCATTGGGCCATCTACCCGCATTGGGCCGTCAACAAACAATATGTACCCGCATTGGGCCGTCACATAAACAATGAACAATTCATTGAAAAACATAATCCACTAAAGAAGCAACAATTCAAACATTATAATTCAGCAACCGTACCTAAACTTTGAGAATTTATTTAACCTATCAAATGGCCACGAAATTTAGCAAACGACCCCTCTACGGAAAGCTAAGGACGTCTAGTTTCTGACTATGTTTTTAGAATTGTGGAATGATGGGTCAATAAATATAGTTTTAGCAAATAACACAGTATGTTCTGAAAACAGGATTGCCACTGTGACCTAAATTGCGATCATTCTAAAATGAACAAAGCCCACTCAATTAACCTGGAACCTGAGCCTAACAGTAGATAATTAAGTCTAGTTTCCAAAGAAATAGAAATCATTCGAAAAGGAGTTCAATTAAAACCACCATGCCCAAAACATTTACCCTATGTCCAGATTGTTCCCAGAATTTTACCCTAACTTGTGGAGCCTATAACTTGAGTTACATAAATTCCAAATTCAACCAAATCAGAGCCAAAGTAACGAGCATTCAGTCTAGTTTCTAAAATGATAGACCACATGATTTTCTAGTCAGTAATTCGTTCCCAGTAACTGAAGTACTGAACCTACTCCAGAACATCCAAAAATAGTGAAATTAGCAATACAATTAACACCAAGCAAGCACCAAATTAATCCAACACATGTTTCAGTCACAACAAACATCATAAACAATCCATAACCAACACTTTCATACAATCAATCACATCAAACATGCATAATCTCGAATAATAAATCGCATAGCTCCTCGTTCAAAGTACCCTTTTTTGCAAAACGGTTTTTAACATACAAGTTCACAAATAAAAGGAAAGAACCAACATGCATGACCATTATTTTGAAATTAAATCCCTAGTGAGTATAGAACTCACCTTTGGCGATGAAAATCGCACATCTAACGAAACTCCGAGAGCTCGAACGAACCGAAACACGCGAACTCTTCCGAATCCGCTCCAACGAACACGAAATCGACCCCGGGCAAATCCTCAAACTTGACCAGTTACTGAAGCATCCCGAAAGCCGAACTACGTCGAACCGCTTTCCAACTTTGAACTCAGCTACCCGAAATGCTCCTGCTGTTTCCATCAACAAAGTGCCATTTTGCAACGGACACAACTCAGTCAATTCTCAACCAAACTTAGAAAAACATGTGCCTGTTGTGAAGGGAATTTTATCCAGTTTCTGAGGGTTTAGGTTTCACACACATGAAACCAGTATCCAGAGAGTTATGAGGGAAACAAAGGAACTGGGTTAAAACTGAGGCTGATTCAGAAACGAAACTTGAGAACATGATATCTCCCTCCATACCTAATGAGATCGGACGATTCTTGTGGCTATGTTGATGAATTTTGAGTCTAGTTTCCAAAGAAATAAAAAGGAACTTAATCTGAGGTCAGTACAGGGAGTTACGAAGACAACACTGAAGGGTGCCAAAACGGGTTTTTGCAGCACTTGTTTCTTCATGATGAACTTGTTGCATCTTAAATGGTGATTTGGTTTGGAGGAGGGTGATGGTTCTGAAATCAGTATCATTGTGTAGAGGAGGAGAAATGGAGAAGAATGGTGGTTTGGATTGTGACATGCATTGGAGTTTCGGAATTCCTTTTTCCCTCTTCCTCTTCCTCTCACTCGCAACCCTCTTCTTCTCTCAAGCCTCCATTCTTTTTCTTTTCTGAAATGAGGTATTGTTTTCTGTTTTGGGGGTTCAGCTGGGGTTAAGTGACAAGGTGGAAAAGAAATTTCTACCCCTCAGCTACTCATCCTCACTTAACTAGTCCTTATAGAACTATTTCACCATAACTAACTTACTTAGCAAATTGTAACAATCATGCACACATATAATAAATCATTTATGTCACCCTTTCTTAATAATATAATAATTCACTTTCTCATAATAATTAATTATACTAATCATACTCATCTTAGCTAATTAATCAACTTGACCTCTTGCTAACATCTATTAACCGACTTAGCTAAAATTGGGGATGTTACAATCACCCCAACTTGAAAGATTTTGTCCGCAAAATCGTCCAAACTACCCAATGAACATTACCCCTGAAGCTTTATCTACCTGCATTCTCCGGCAAAAGTCAAACCCTAACTCCTCTTCGAGACACTTAAAGGGATTCACCCCAACTTGGATTGATCATAGGCAATTCTATCTTCGTACATCAACTATCGAAGGAAACCATGATCGCATCAAAGAGTTTAGGAAAAGAAGCAAGATACAATTTCAAAACGGTTTTTCTCTTTAGTGCACTCATGTTTTCGTTCATACTTAATGCAACCCGAACTCTCTACATGACCCTATGGTTGAACCGGTTTCAAGAATTAAACGGTCGCCCACAGCTCCTTCGAACCATCACTGATGCCCACCTATTGTTCCGGTACGACGTCTGTAGCCCTCTGCTCCTGTTGCGCGCTCTAATGATATGAGAAGGCTAGAAATCCTATGGTTTTGGGTTTCGGACATCTTCGGGGATGAGGCAACCAATAGTTATCATTCTCAGTAACTCACATGAAACATTGAGCGGATCCTGACTCAACACTTCACATAATATACTGAGAGGTTCTAACAGTCAAGCGTCCAAGTCCCTAACTGACTCGATCTAAAAACCTCTTGACCGCAAGGTCACTAAGCCCGACTAGGTCGAACTGCCCTGATACCAAATGTAACACCCCGATATTTACTAACTTGTAGAAACATCGAAATGCACCACTTGGCATACATCAGAGTTACTTCCTGTCTGAGATATTGAACACGACTAAAAATTTTCGATAATAAATTATCGAGCGCGCTTACATAACTTAACATAATCTGAAATACGTGCCTTACTACTTCTCATGCCTAGTGTTCAATACCAAAAATAGAAAGTTGCGGAAGCGATTTACAACTTGTAACAATAATAAGTCGTACAATCGAAGATACAAGTTAGACAGTAGAAAATACAAAACACATAAACTAAACATCGACATCTCCTCTAGGTTGCTCCATAACCGCCTTATCGCCTTTATCTTATCGGTTCATTATGCTTGATTCATAAAGCCGTAGTCCCTAAAGTTGACTACGTGGAAATCTAAACGTGTAACTCGCAGCCCACCTAAACGACATACGAGAAACACACATAACAATGATTCTTAGCATATCACCGGCAACTTTATTTGAAAGCTACCGGCAAACCCATTCCCTGACCATTCTCTATCAGGGACAAACGATGACGGGGCCTAGGTTTTGGGGGGCTCATGACTTCCCCTCCCACTAGTACGCTAATCTCCACCCGCATTGGGCCGTTTACCCGCATTGGGCCGTCAACAATCAATAACATGAACATAACATTATTATTATTACCGTTATAACCTTAGTGATCTCACTCGTGACTACTAAGCTTGTTATCCTGACTTATAGACATCTACAGTTAAACCACCTACATTCATGTATCTCAAACACAATCAACACTACCCGCATTGGGTCGTCTCATAAACAATATACCCGCATTGGGCCGTCTATCCGCATTGGGCCGTCAACAAACAATGTACCCGCATTGGGCCGTCACATAAACAATGTACCCGCATAGGGCCGTCTACCCGTATTAGGCCGTCAACAAACAATGTACCCGCATTGGGCCGTCACATAAACAATATACTCGCATTGGGCCGTCTACCTGCATTGGGCCGTCAACAAACAATGTACCCGCATTGGGCCGTCACATAAACAATGAACAATTCATTGAAAAACATAATCCGCTAAAGAAGCAACAATTCAAACATTCTAATTCAGCAACCGTACCTAAACTTTGAGAATTTATTTAACCTATCAAACGGCCACGGAATTTAGCAAACGACCCCTCTACCGAAAGCTAAGGACGTCTAGTTTCTGACTATATTTTTAGAATTGTGTAATGATGGGTAGATAAATGCAGTTTTAGCAAATAACACAGTATGTCCAGAAAACGGGATTGCGATTGTGACCTAAATTGTGATCCTTCTAAAATGACTAAAACCCACTCAATTAACCTGGAACATGAGCCTAACAGTAGATAATTAAGTCTAGTTTCCAAAGAAATAGAAATCATTCGAAAAGGAGTTCAATTAAAACCACCATGCCCAAAACACTGACCCTATGTCCAGATTGTTCCCAGAATTTTACGCTAACTTGCGGAGCCTATAACTTGAGTTACACAATTCCAAATTCAACCAAATCCAAGCCAAATTAACGAGCATTCAGTGTAGTTTCTAAAATGATAAACCACATGATTTTCTAGTCTGTAATTCGTTCCCAGTAACCGAAGTACTGAACCTACTACAGAACATCCAAAAATAGTGAAATTAGCAATACGATTAACACCGAGCAAGCACCAAATTAATCCAACACATGTTTCAGTCACAAAACATCATAAACAATCCATAACCAACACTTTCATACAATCAATCACATCAAACATGCATAATCTCGAATAATAAATCGCATAGCTCCTCGTTCAAAGTACCCTTTTCGCATAACGGTTTTTAACATACAATTTCACAAATAAAAGGACAGAACCAACATGCATGACCATTATTTTGAAATTAAATCCCTAGTGAGTATAGAACTCACCTTTGGCGATGAAAATCGCACAACTAACGAAACTTTGAGAGCTCAAACAAACCGAAACACGCGAACTCTTCCGAATCCGCTCCAACGAACACAAAATCGACCCCGGGTGAATCCTTAAACTTGACAAGTTACTGAAGCATCCCTGAATGTATCTCGAATCAACCCGAACTACTTCGAACTGCTTTCCAACTTTGAACTCAGCTGCCCGAAATGCTCCTGCTGTTTCCAGCAACAAAGTGCCATTTTGCAACGGACACAACTCAGTCAATTCTCAACCAAACTTTGTAAAATAGGTGTCTATTGTGAAGGGAATTTTATCTAATTTCTGAGTGTTCAGGTTTCACACACATGCAACCAGTATCCAGAGAGTTATAAGGGAAACAATGGAACTGGGTCAAAACTGAGGCTGATTCAGAAACGAAATTTGAGAACATGATATCTCCCTCCATACCTAATGAAATCGGACGATTCTTGTGGCTATGTTGAAGCATTTTGAGTCTAGTTTACAAAGAAATAAAAAGGAACTCAATCGGAGGTCAGTATCGGGAGTTACGAAGACAACACTGAAGGGTGCCAAAACGGGTTTCTGCAGCACTTGTTTCTTCATGATGAACTTGTTGCATCTTAAATGGTGATTTGGTTTGGAGAAGAATGGTGGTTTGGATTGTGACATGCATTGGAGTTTCGGAATTCCTTTTTCCCTCTTCCTCTTCCTCTCACTCGCAACCCTCTTCTTCTCTCAAGCCTCCATTCTTTTTCTTTTCCGAAATGAGGTGTGTTTTTCTGTTTCGGGGGTTCATCTGGGGTTAAGTGACAAGGTGGAAAAGACATTTCTACCCCTCAGCTACTCATCCTCACTTAACTAGTCCTAATAGAACTATTTCACCATAACTAACTTACTTAGCAAACTGTAATTAAGAATCATGCACACATACAATAAATCATTTATGTCACCCTTTCTTAATAATATAATAATTCACTTTCTCATAATAATTAATTATACTAATCATACTCATCTTAGCTAATTAATCAACTTGACCTCTTACTAACAATCTATTAACCGACTTAGCTAAAATTGGGGATGTTACATGAAATGGGATGAAGGAGTCAAAATTCTTATGTTATACTAAAGAGAACAATTACTTCTCCGGCTACCTAAAATAGATAGCTGATGTCACAGATGCATGTCTTAATAAACCAAAAATATAAAAAATTGTAATTAGCAAAGGTATCTTTCTTGTTCAAGTCTCAAACCATAATAATTCCATAGAAAATACGTATATATATATATATATATATATATATATATATATGTATAGGATTAGTGTATACCATCCAAGTCAAGGTTTATGGAGGCTTCTAGCTAGTGTTTGCAGGACTCCAAGATCCTCAGCATGACCAATAGAGTTTTTCTTGAACAAGTATTGCTTGCATTTTCATGGCTCCAGTTTTCATGCCCTTCACTATCCCTCTCATATTCTGACTCTCAATTTCATTTTTATTTTTTAAATTTTTAAATCAAAAATTTTACCTTACTATTGTGCGAAAAGTAGGTGTGCAAGTGTAAACAATCGCAACAAGTAATATATTGATAAGTAGAGATCGTACCCACAGGGATTGATGTTAATTTTAAAGTTTAATTGATTAACACTCTAATGAAGTAAGAAAAATAATAACGGTATGTTTTTGGATGTAAAAAGTAAGGAAGTTGTGTGAAAACAGTAAAGAAGTTCAAGTGTTTGGTAAAATGAGTTGGACACTGCTCTTTGCTAAGTAAATCCTTTAAAGTAAAGTACTATAACATTGGACCCTATAGCGCTAAGTGCTGTAGCATATGATGTTGTGCGTTTCTGTCACTGACGGCAGGTTTTTGTTACAAGACTCTTATTTCAAAGTTCTAAATAAGTCCACCCCCGTATAATGAAGAACCCACAGTGTTCACCTTATGAACTATTGCTCCCATATGTCTAGTGTTAAGCCAAAGTTGTTTAAAGGTTTTTAAACAACCCTTCGTTCATATCAACCTTTGAGTTAAAATCGTAGATCATGTCTGTACCTACGAATGTACCCATTTCCGTTGGCCAATCCCAAAATAAGTTTGAAAGCATTAAAGCACAAAGATTGAAACGCAAACATCACAACATTATATTAACAACACTAAAAATTCATTACAAAATTCAAAGCAATTCAACTACAAGGTGTTTAGCTCATGATGAGCATCATCAACACAATACAAACTACAATGTTCATATCACCGAAAAGAACAAGAAGAGTCACGGTTGCAAAAGATACAAAACGTGACTTCCTATTCATAAACGGCTGATGACGCTATAGCACAGCTTCACAGCGTAGGGAAATGATGATCTTTACTTGAAAAATAGAAGCTTGATATGAAGGATTAATGGAGGAAGAATGGTGTCAAGTTTTTCTCCCTAAAAACTCTCCAAGTCTCGAATGCATGAGCTATGTGGAGAAGATGATAGATATATTTCTTTATTAACCCCAAAAAGTAGCTTTCCAAAAAGGTGGACTTGACATATCTCACCTACCAAAAGTGATCTTTCAATAACAAGTGGACAAGTGTCCACGCTAGCCACTAGTGGGCATCCGCGTCAGGTCCTAGGAGCAGAGGGAAGATATGTTGACTTGACATAAAGCAATAGGCGCCAAAATGCAACTTTTCTTTTTGATCTTCAGCTGACCCACCGTCATATAGCGCTATAGTGCTTAACGCTGTAACACTGAACAAAGGCATTAAAATTCTCACAAAGGCACCCAATGTGCCAAATGATAACAAATTAGTTTCTAACCCTTCTTTTCTCTAAATAACTGATATTTACTAAATAAAGCTGGAATATAGCTTGAGAACTACTTGCATGAATTTAAGTACTAAGAGCATAAATAAGTCATATAAATATGAGTTATCACTTACACGTTTAAAGAAATGGTGCACTTGAAGGAAAGAGATGGTGATTGTTCAACTAGTAATGTAATGATGTCATTTAGTTGGTGACAGTTCATTTAATTTGTTGGTTTAGCATTTAATTTAATTGCAGACCATTGAATTACCGCGAGAGACAACACAGACCATTAAGCATTTTCCAAAATGAAAGTATATTGTTAGCATACACCTAATTGCTTTAGCATCATGACCAGAGATCAGACCTAAACTCAACAAAAGTTTGCTATTTTTTTCATAATACAATTTGCATACACCTCTTTTTTCTCTCCTCCTCAAATCTTGAAAGATGAATCCTTATAAATTGCAGCTCAAAAGAACCCCAACCGTTCCCTTCTTTAATTCAATCAATTTTGCTATTCATATGGCCTCTGATAAAACCCAAATGGAGATGAAAGACATCCGCACATTTACTCCTTTACCGCAATATGAAATTGAAGTTGAACAAGGTGAAAGTGAACCCTTGTCACTTTCCGTGGACTCTTCAGCACCAAATCCTACCAACAACAAAGTCACAAAATTAAACCACTGCCAACAACTTGTCAAAAGGATGACAACATTATCCTTGGGGCAAAGGAGTAAATGTGATGATGTACTCATCCTTTTGACAGGTTGGCAGTGGTTCACTAGCTGATTTGTGACTTTTTTGTTGGTAGGATTTGGTGCTGAAGAGTCCACTGAAAGTGACAAGAGTTCACTTTCACCTTGATCAACTTCAGTTTCATACTGCGGTAAAGGAGTAAATGTGTAGATGTCTTTAATCTCTATTTGGGTTTTATCAGAGGCCATAGGAATAGCAAAATTGATTGAATTAAAGAAGGGAATGGTTGGGGTTCTTAGGAGTGGGAATGGTTGGAGTTCTTATGAGCTGCAATTTATTAGGATTCATGTAGCGACCGAAAAATCTGAAGGAGGGATTCTTCGTCATTTTGAAAATGAAGCCTCCATCCATATTTATTAAATAGGAAAACATTGAAAAAACCTTTATTTTCGGGTTCGGGGGTCGATTATGTGTGGGAAAGGTGTTAGCACCCCACAACATCCTTTCAAAAAAAAGGTTACCATTTAATTTAATGTGTAGAAAAAAAAGTTAATTAAAATAAAAACACTCTAATTTACCCTTTTTATTATTTGGAAAAATGAAAAGGAAGACCTAATAAAAGTTTTAGTTTTTTTGTGCTTGACAGGAGTGGGCCCCTGCTCCTACGTATCCCCAGGTGCGATGGGGAAATCAAAGCTACGTAGTTCTTCGTAGAAAATGTTTGTGTGTTGGTGTTTTTTAGGTATTTTGAGATTGTGATATGTATTCGTAATGACTAAACAAGTAAAACTCAGAGTGGTCGTCACTCCTAGCCTATTAAAATATATAGTTGTTATTGTTGATCAAACAAGTTAAACTCAGAGTGACCGTTAATAACAACCTACTTTTATGTTTGGGAAAATGTTTATTTGTTGTTTGGGAGAAGATAGGGTTGTGAAAGAAAATGTTTATTTGTAGAAAAGAAGTTTAAAAAAAGAAAAAGAAAAAGGGGGTGCATATTTAAAAAGAGGTGTGAAAAAAAGCAGGAGGTTGTATTTTCAAAAAGGGAGGTATAAACAGCGAGCCCAATCCGTATCTGAGGCCCAGATTGCGAATATGGGCTTTTAGTGAGGGAGTTATGACAAGGAAAAGGAGGGGTGCCATTATAAGCCAGATTAATAAACATTTAATAGGCAGGTTGATGAGGTGCTGAGGAGTCAAAAAGGACAATCAGCAAAAGGACATCAATTAAGGCAAATTTAGGGCACAAAAAGGACAGTAATTGAGGAAGAATCAAAAGGACAAAGGATAGCTATTTGAATGGGGAAAGGACAATAGGTAGCAATGGAGGAAGGACAACATCCAAGGAGAGAAACCCTAGCTAGGGTAGCTGCAAGCTGCGCCCCTCTTTTCTTTTTTTAAAACTTTGTATTTTAATTTTGTATTATTTTTTTTGCTGTTTATATAACAAAAAAAACCTTTGACTATTCAGCTTCTTCATTTATTTTTTGTACCAATAACAATAGACTAAATAATAATAATAACTGTAAAAATAAAATAAAACGAGCGTCAAAACAAACATTGCACGAGAGTGCCAAGGACATGCGCATGATACAACGAGCATAAAACTTTTTTTGGATTTTTGATTACTCGGACAAAATTAGGCTGTGACAATTCATCTTTCAAGATTTGAGGAGAGAAAAAGAGGTGTATGCAAACTGTATTATGAACAAAATAGCAAACTTTTGTTGTGTTGTGTCTGTTCTCTGGTCATGATGCTAAAGCAACTAGGTGTATGCTAACAATATATTTTAATTTTGTAAAATGCTTAACGGTCTGTGTTGTCTCTTGCGGTAAATCAATGGTCTGCAATTAAATTGAAACACATATTTACAGAGTTCAACTCACAATCAGTTTCTTCTTTAGTTCAAACAACTTTTCAAAATTACTCTTAAGGGGCTAACCTTTCAGATTCACACTCACACACACACACACACACACCATTGCTTGTCACAACATCTAGAATCATTACAGCTCAATTGTGAGTGTGTGATCTCTAAACTTAGCTTAATTCCTAGCTAGGTTCAGAATTTCTCTTAGCCTTGGAAAGAATGGCATTCTTTTTGTCAAGCCAAAGAATTTTTCAAAAGAGAGAGTAGACTAACAACTTCACATAAGAACTGAGGGGCTTCAAAGCACAACAAAGGGCTTGATTAGGCATTTCAGATCTCTGACCAGTGCACTAATTATTGGTATGGTGATTTCTCTACGCTATAGCGTTAGATGCTATAGCACTGGCAATTTGATGAACAGATGTAGCTACAATATCCTCATTACTGAACTCCTTTATTTTTTTATTTTTATTTTTTACATTTTTGGAACAGTTCAACATTTGTTTCGGGCAATTACAGCTAATTACAATGTACAAGACCATTTGGCAATACATTTGTACGCTTTAAGATCCTATAGCACCGACCATACTATGATCTTCATACCTAGCCTTAATATAACCGATGTACCCCCAAATTTAGCTTCAAAAGCTGCTCTCAATTTTTAGTAGAAACTTTACTTAACCTTGGTTAACCAGGACTAACTTCAGCATCAGATAGTCCTTAACTAACTAAGTTTCTCCCTAAGTTTAGAGTTTGGTGTAGATCAGCAGTAATAAGACTAGTCATTAATCAAGCAAGGTTACAATACACTTATGCACTTAATCATCATTAAAATTAGCCCAAAAGAACAATTTCTCATATTGCTAGACAAGAAAATTCAACTGATCATGCATTTCACTCATAATTACTTAACAAAATAACATAACATGCAAAGGTTCTCCCCCAACTTAAGACTCAGCAGTGTCCCCACTGCTCATGCATACTACAAGGAGAGGCCTATGGCTAAAACTCAACAGAATTAAAAACAACAGAAGTAAAATCCTAAACATATTGTTAGATGCAGGAACAGACGCTATAGCATCTAACAGGTTTATTCAAAGCAGGAAAACAGGCTATATTATTATTATTATTATTATTATTATTATTATTTTTCTTTTTTAGAAGGGTTGGGCTACTTCTTTGCTAACCCGGACTTGAGTCTGTTGCTTGCTCTGGTGGGTTTGCTGCTGGATGCTTTGGGCTTCTTCTTTGGTGATTTCTTTGTTGCTACGTACCACTTCAGTCTCCACATTGGTAGCCATCTCTGCAAGGTGTTTTGCTGCTTCTATCGCTGCATCAGGCTTTTGAGGCACCTCCTCAGCCATTGCAGTAGTTCCAACAGGCTGGTCTTCAGGCGTTGTAGCATTAGCCGCTAGAGCATCATCCTGCACTTCATCAGCTGGACCTTCTTCTTCAATGTCAGCAAGCTTAACACCAGGATTTCTTCTGGCCACTGTGTATGAGAGAACCTTCCTTTGAGCAGTCTTTTCTTTCATTTTAGGTGTGATAGCACTAGGTGCTATAACACATGTAGACTGGTCAGCAGATGCCTCTTCCTTGCCAGCATCTGTCTCAGTATCTTCATCGGTGAAATCTTGCAGCTTTGCCTTTGGATTTCTGTGGGCCCTATGTTTAACCCTTGGCTCCTTTGAGGGTGTGACACCAGATGCTGTCACACCAGTTTGATCTGCAGATGTTGTAGCATCAGCCGCTACAGCATCAGATTGGTTACTGTCTTCTTCTTGTTGGGGTTATTGGGGTTGCTCTGGCTCTTTAGCAGGCTTCTCTTGTGGTGATGGTGATGGTGATGGTTGGGTTGGAGGTATCTCTAGCTCTAGGTCAGTGTGTTTTTCTTGGATGGGTGATGGGCTTTTTGGGATTAGGGTGGGTTCTTTTTCAGGCATTGTGGGTGGGATGGTTGGTTAACTGATGACTGAGGTGCTTCAGGGATAATGGTGGGGTTTGATGGTGGTGTGGGGAATTTTGGTGGAGATTTCTGGGTATGATTTGAGCTAGGGGTAGGGTCACAGTGAATTTCTTCCCCCTCTTCACTTTCAGTGGTCTCCTCAGTTGATTCCTCATCCTCCTCTTCACTCATTATCTCCTTCATTATTGTTCTTGTTTTCTCTTCATCGTTTTCACTAATCATCTCTAACTCCTCGGAGGCTAAAATATCTTCCTCTTCACTACTCGCCTTCTTCTTCTTTTTGGCAGGGATTTGCCTCTGCTTCTTACTGGGCTTCTAGCTCTTTTCTTTCTCTCCTGCTTGGGATCTTCCTCTTCCAACTTTTCTTCTGGCTCTACTTCCATTAGCCAATCTGGGAACTCAGGCGGTTGCACAGTAGATTTCCCTTTTGTCTGTTCAGCAAACATGGCCTTCTCCCATTCAAATTTCTCCTTCACGAACTAGCAGAGAGACTGTTGCTGCAGCTTCAAACGTTGTAGCGCTACAGCATCACCTAATGCTATAGCAGCAGGCTTTTTCCTGGGTTTGAAAGTTGAAGGGAATGCCCCAGCATGTGATTTTCTTACCTCTTTTGCTTCTACCTCCACCTCAACATTGATGCACAGCTCTGTGATTAGACATGGGAAGTAGATGGTTCCCTCAGTTTTGATTCTACACTTCTGAATCTCCCTTGATATGATCCTCCCAACATCAATTAGTTCTCCTGCCATGATTGCATCCAACACGATCAGCCTTTCCTTTTCCACATGTGTGGTGTGTGATGTTTGTAGAAGGGAGTGCCTGATGAAATTAAACCACATGTTTGCTTCATCATGCAGATAGGCCTTTTTCAACTTGTACTCATCCCCAAATTTCTCTTATTTAGAGCCTTCTACACAAACTCTTTCTCCGACTCCTTCCATTTCAGCTTTCCCCCAAGTCTTTACCTTGTTTTCCAGCGCCTTTCCATGGTAGCCCAAGTGGAACAAGTCATTAATGGTTCTGGCATCAAACTTCACGGTTTCACCCCTAACCACTAAGTAGGTTTGGGGTTTTCCCTCCTTAGGCTTTGGAATTCCTTCCTAAAATTCTCTAACCAACTAAACCACAAATTACTTGCGATGCGCAACGAACTGCTCCCATCCCAACGCTGTAACGGTTGACGTGAATGCCTGAGAAGTTTTGTCCACTTTGAACCCTCTTTCAGTAATAAACTCCATGTTCCGAAATTTCTTGGAATCATCAACAATGGCGACAGTCTTTGAAGAGCTTGGCTCTGGGTTCGAGTGTTTTCCAGCTGGTTTGGATGCGACCTGTGTTTTGGCCATGGTTACGGGTTTTGAGATGAGATTGAAGAAGATGAAGTTTTAGGGATTTTGGGATTAAGATGAGAAAGCAAAGGGATTTGTAACTGGTGAGAGAAATGGTGGAGTGTTTGCGCATGTTTATTGATGGAAAAGAGAGTTATGGGGAGTTTATATGAGAGAGTTAATGGAGGTGACCGTTGTGGCTTGAGTGATGGAGAGAGAGAGAGAGAGTGTTTGACTTGACAGAAAACGTGCGCAAAGTAGTAGAGTTAAGACTGCTGAGTGCCAGATCACACCTTGCACTTTTTGAGAATTTTGACTTTTTAACAAAGCCACGCAATAGACGCTATAGCATCAGTGACACTATAAACGCTATAGCGTCTACTGCTACCACAACAACATCTACATGATATCTTTCTCATTCCACAAAATTCACTCCTGCACAAAAGAAAAATTAAAAACCCAAAATTGTTAGATCAAATCGATTGGTTGCCTCCCAAGAGCGCTTGCTTTAAGAGTCTTCAGCCAGACTTCCTCTTTTGTTAGAGGTCTTGAAGTTCAATGGTTGTCTTGTCCCTAACCACATGTTCACCATGGTATTGCTTCACTCTTTGACCATTCACCTTAAAGGTGGTGTTGGTTGCTTCATCAAATAGGTCTACAACTCCATGAGGATATATCTTTAATAATTTGAAAGGGCCTGACCATCTGGACTTCAATTTCCCAAGAAACAGTTTGAGTCTTGAATTGAACAATAACACCATTCTTCCTTCAACCAGTTCTCTTCTTTGAATCTTTTGGTCATGCCAAGCCTTAGTTTTCTCCTTGTAGATGACTGAATTCTCGTAGGCAAAGTGCCTAATCTCTTCAAGCTCATTTAGTTGCAATAGCCTAGCCTTCCCTACCCTGTCATGGTCAAAATTGAACTTTTTAATGGCCCAATGTGCTTTGTGTTACAATTCAATAGGGAGGTGGCAAGCTTTGCCATACACAAGTCTGTAGGGTGACATTCGCAATGGTGTTTTGAAGGCTTTCCTATAAGCCCATAAAGCATCATCCAATTGTAGTGACCATTCCTTCCTTGTAGGACCCACCATCTTCTCCAGCATCCTCTTGATCTCTCTATTAGACAATTCTGCTTGCCCACTTGTTTGAGGGTGGTAAGCAGTAGCAATGTTATGCTTGACTCCATATTTTGCCAAGAGAGTCTCAATTAGCTTGTTGCAAAAATGAGAACCCTCATCACTGATTATAGCTCTTGGAGTTCCAAATCTGGTGAAAATATGTTCCTTTGAAGAAATTTGCTCACTGTCTTGGCATCATTGTTAGGTAAAACAACAACTTCCACCCACTTTGATACATAGTCCACTGCTACAAGTATATATAGATTGCCATGAGAAGGAGGGAAAGGTCCCATGAAATCCATTCCCCAAACATCAAAGAGTTCAATCTCTAAGATGTTGGTTAAAGGCATCTCATGTTTGTTAGAAATGTTTCTTGTCCTTTGGCATCTATCACATCTCTTAACCAGCTCCTGGGCATCCTTGAAAAATGTACGCTAGTAATTCCCTAATTGTAGCACCTTTGCAGCTGTTCTGGTTCCTCCATAGTGCCCACCACAAGGTGCAACATGACAATGCTATAGCACTTGGTGTTGATCTTCTTCTGCAAGGCACCTTCTCATCAATTGGTCTTGACATTTTTTGTAAAGGAAGGGTTCATCCCAATAATACTGTTTCACTGTGTGGAAGAACCTCTTTTTCTGCTAATAATTCATGTCTGTAAGCACCACCTTGCTAGCCAGAAAGTTCACAATATCAGCAAACCAAGGTGCTGTAGCATCAGACGCTATAGCGTTTGGTGTGGTAACATTAGCCACTACAGCGTCAGATGCTGCAACAGTCACTGCTAGCAACTTTTCATCTGAAAAATATTCTTTGGTTTCTCCCTCTTCTGTACCCGCATTTTCTCTTTCAATTCTAGACAAATGGTCAGCAACTTGTTTCTCCACCCCTTTTTATCACGTATTTCCAAATCAAATTCTTGGAGGAGGACAACCCATCTAATTAGCCTTGGCTTTGCATCTTTTTTGGAGATCAAATACTTGATGGCAGAGTGGTCTATGAAAACAATTACTTTTGTGCCAACCAAGTATGATCTAAACTTATCAAATGCAAAGACAACAGCTAATAGCTCTTTTCAGTGACTGTATAGTTTAATTGAGCTTCAACAAGTGTTTTACTAGCATAATAAATTGAATGAAAAACCTTGTCATACCTTTTCCCCTCACAGCTCCAACAACATAGTCACTGGCATCATACATGAGCTCAAAAGGCTTACTCCAGTCAGGTGTCACAATGACTGGTGCAGTCACTAAAGGTTTCTTCAATTTTTGAAAAGCTTCCAGGCATGGTTCCTCAAAGATAAAAGGTGTGTCATGCTGTAGCAGCTGACACAGAGGCTTTGAGATTTTGGAAAAGTCTTTGATGAACCTCCTGTAAAATCCAGCACGACCAAGAAAGCTTTTGACACCTTTAACACTAGTGGGAGGAGGTAATTTCTCAATGACTTCAATCTTTGCTCTGTCCACTTTCAATCCTTTGTTGGAAATTCTGTGCCCCAAAACAATCCCCTCTTGCACCATGAAGTGGCATTTTTCCCAATTGAGAACTAGGTTTATTTCCTCACATCTGATCAGAATCTCCTCTAAATTGGCCAAACACAACTGAAATGTCTCCCCAAATACAGAGAAGTCATCCATGAAGACTTCCATGGATTTTTCAATGAAATCTGAGAAGATTGCCATCATGCATCTTTGGAAGGTTGCAGGGGCATTGCACAGTCCAAATGGCATTCTTCTAAAAGCAAAGGTGCCATAGGGACATGTGAATGTTGTTTTCTGTTGATCCTTAGGAACTATTTCTATTTGATTGTAGACAGAATAACCATCTAAGAAACAATAAAATCCCTTTCTTGCAAGCCTGTCCAACATTTGGTCAATGAAACGGAGGGGGAATTGTTGGTATCAATTCATTCTTGTCATTTGTGATCACTGTCACACCACCTTCTTTAGAACACATTGCACAGGACTCACCCATGCACTATCGGAAATAGGGTAGATAATGCCTGCATCTAGCCACTTGATAATTTCTTTCTTCACCACCTCTTTCATAATAGGATTAAGTCTCCTCTGCCCTTCAATGTTGTTCTTGGAATTCTCATCCAAGACAATTCTGTGCATGCAGATAGTTGGACTTGTGGATATCTTGTACTACAGGTAACTTACATTGCAGGTTAGGTTTTGATGATGAAAAAGACAAAGCCAGAGTTGATGGCCAAAGTTGATGAGAGGGACCAAAGGCAAAAGGTGGTGAAAGTGACAAAGTATCAAAGTCACAATCCTAGACAATCAAGCTCAAGAATTGAAGTCTCAAGATATAAGGGTAGTCCTTAGGGTTTGGGTGTGTCTTAGGAAAAAGTGTAAGTGTTAGACTTGAGAGTCTATAAAGTAACCTTAGAGGGGGGGTGAATAAGGTTATAGGTGATTAATGGATTCTTTTTTTAATTTAAAAACTTTTTCGATATTGGTTTGGATTAAATGCGGAATAATAATATTTGACCAATATAGAAGGAGAAGAGAAGTAGAATGAGATGATGGACAGATCAATATTGTATACAGCAATAAAATAGATAATAAGAAGAAGGATATAGAGAGATCTGGATAAGATTACAATATGATATGTTTGCACAGTTATATTGAGAATATGATAATATTAGTATTATAAGCAGTTATATCAAGTATATGATAATATCAATATTATAAGCAAATAAAGTGCAAAATATAAAGAGATAGAGAAGAGAGAGAGACACAGCAATTTAGCGAGGTTCGGGATAAAACCCCTACGTCCTCGGCCTTAGGCTTTTCAACCCTTGGACTTAGTAACCACTATATTGAAGAGAGTTTGATACAAACAGTCGACCCCAATATAAGTGAATCTCAATTCCCCTGAATTGAGAACCCAAGCACTCTTGCTAAGGATTTCTAAACCAACTCAATAACCCTATTGAGAGACCCAAGTACACAGCCCAGGATTTCAAAACACCAACTCAATCACTTGATTGAGAGACCCAAGTACAAAGCCCAGGATTTCAAAAACACCAACTCAATCACTTGATTGAGAGACCCAAGTTCAAAGCCCAGGATTTCAAAAACACCAACTCAATCACTTGATTGAGAGACCCAAGTTCAAAGCCCAGGATTTCAAAAATACCTTGAAATAAAATAAATTACACAATAGAGTTCTATGATCCAATCACTTCAGAGAATGAGTCAGTTTAGAAACTGAGAGAGATGAATGATCTTAGGATATTATAGATGCTCTATAATATGAGGGATGATCTTGCTTTTGCAACCACTTCAAAATTGATATAACAATAGAAGTTGAGGTTGCTTGAAAGCTTTTAAAAATATAGATATGATTTTGAAAAAACAAAGCTTTTTGAAAAACAAGATTCAAAACAGTTGGAGCACGGGATCTCAGATCTAGATCTATAAACAGCTTTTGAAAAAAGATATAACAATTTAAAATCAAAAGCTTATAAAAATAAAACAATGAAGAGCAATAGATCTATAGAGATTCGAATATGAGAGAGCAGAGAAGAAATTGTGAGATGAAGATCTGTTGGAGGTGGTTTGAGAAGTGAAATCAGGCTCTTATTTATAGTGATAGGTGAGGTTCGAATTTTTGCAAAATCATTTATGGCTTGAGATAATCGATTGTTTCATGTAGTGCAAATTGGTGATAATCGATTATGGCTCAATATGGAAGGTAAGGAATAGGCTCATAATCGATTATCCTTTGTAGTGGATTTGAGCAAGTAATCGATTATTTGCCTTCAATCAGGACAATAATCGATTATGGTATGGAGTCCATTTGAGTCAATAATCGATTATTGGTTCTAAAAATGGAAGGAGAGGAATGCATCATAATCGATTATCCTTTGTAGTGGAATTGAGCAAGTAATCGATTATTTGCTTGCAAACAAGGTAAATAATCGATTATGGTATGAATTTGGTATAGGATGGTAATCGATTATGCTATTCAAAAAAAGTTAGGAATTGGTTCCAAGCTTTCCACAAAATCATTTTTAGGGTTTAGGTTTCCACCATATGCATGCATGCAATTTTAAAATATTTTTTCAAAAACTATTTTTATGCATCATGCATGTTTTGAAAAGTCATCTCTCTCAATAACTAAAGTGTCATACATTTTAGGTGATAGGACCTTACAAGGTGTCCTAAAGAAGACTTAGACACAAATTAGGGTTTTGAACTTTATATGTTGCTTCTTCTTCAAGCTTCTCCTTTTTTGAATCTTCTTCCTTTTAAATTAAGTCCTGCACTTTGCTCAATGTGAAACATTAGTAGATATATGTAATTTGTTATCATTCAAAATAAAGGACTGTTTTACCCTTGGTTCAACAAACTCCCCCTTTTTGATGATAACAAATTACATTATGCATAGGGATTAATAATAATGAAAATTCTTTAAAAAAACTCCCCCTAAGCATAAGCATATATTTTCTCCCCACATATAATAGTAGCTTGCATATTTTCTCCCCCTTTGTTTTCATCAAAAAGGAGGGGGGGGGGGGGTGAATACATACAACATAAACTTGCATAATAAATAAGCAGCATTTGCATAGCATATGAAAAAACAGTAGTTCATGCTATGCTCCCCCTTACTTGGTGATCCCCCTTAATAATTTTAGAATGCAAGGCTTTAGTAAAAAGAGGGTGGATCATCATGGTTTTAAAAATATGATACCCAAGATAATCATCCTTGGTTCAACAATATAGGTATCATTTTTAACAAAAGAATTATGTTGCATCACAAAATCCAGCACAATAGAGAGAAGAAAAAAAACTTTGATGCACACAAAAAATTTGTTTCACAGAAGTGATAAATTATTCTTAAGGTGAATAGAACTTTTCCAATCTAACCTTCACCAGTGATTCTTCCTCTATTGTTGTTATCACGAATCACATGACTGCTGTTTCTGAGTATTACGAATCTTTTTGTGTCTCCAGTCATGAACTTCGAGTCTCTGCTATCAAGGTATTGATCTGACCCCCATACCCTGTAGCACACCTGCACTAAGATCAAGTAGAAAATTTTGGTACCCATTTCTCTTTGGGTCCTTTGGGGTTAGTCATCAAGGGGTTTGCTTTCACAATCCACCTTGGTTTCTTCCAAGTAGGTACAAGGGTTCCAAGCTCACATATTTTACGGATGGGGCATGAAGAGGAGCTATGGTTTCCCTTTTGGCAATATGTGCATTTGAAGATAGTAGGTTTATGATTAGAGGTAGAAGCTACAAAGGTGATATTTTTGTTTGAGCTGGAGGTGGTGGAATTACCTTGGTACCCAATACCTCTCCTATCAACATATTCATGTTGGGAGTGAAGTAGCTTGGTTAAGGTCTTTTCACCAACCTCAAACTTTTTCAAAGATTCTTTCAAAAATTCATTTTCAACCTTGGTTTTTTCAAAATTTTGTTTAAGCTCAAGAAACTCAAGGTTGACAGATTTATGTAATTCATTCTTTAATCGATCTACTTCATTTTCAAGTGTCTCAATTTGAGTGAGCATGCTTTTGTTACTCTTTGCCAATTTCTTAGATTTTAACAAGAGAGTTTCATGTTCAGAATAGAGAGCATCAAAAGCCTCACTTAAGTCGTGACTACTATACGCACCATCAGATAGATCATCATATAGAAGAATCAGAAAGACTAGAAGAGTTAAGGCTTACCTTAGATGAGTCATTTGCCATATGACAAACACCATTTGCAATTTGCTCTTCTTCGTATGTGTCACTATCAGAGCCAAGACAATCCCATATAGTAGCCTTGGGTGTTTCACATGCCGTGAGACAGATGGCATTTGCAACTTCCTCTTCTTCACTGTCAGAATAGTTGTTCCATGTAGCCTTCTTAGCTTTCTTGGATTTCTTTGAGTTATTTCTCTTTTCAAGTTTGTTGAATTTCATGAATTCTTCAAATAATTCAGCCATGTCTTCATCATCAGATTCTTCACCAGACTTACTTTGTTTCCTTGCTACTTTAGGAGTTTTAGCAGCAAGGGCAAGAGATTTCACCACTTCCTTTTCTTGATTCTTTTTAGTAGCCAATACTACCTCAAAGGCTAGCAATGATCCAATAAGGTCTTCTTGAGGTAAAGTGCCAATGTCTTTGGCTTCGGTTATAGCACAAGTCTTAGGGAAGAATTCACCAGTTAAGGATTCAAGGATCTTTCCATTCAAATCCTTGTTGGTGTATTTCTTTCCTAAGGCCCTCAAGTTGTTTACAATTAAATTTAATCTCTGATGCATTGCTGCGACAGACTCACCTTCTTTCATTTTAAAACTTTCATATTCAGAGGTGAGAATTCTAATTTTAGTATCTTTTACCTGGCTTGTCCCGACATGAGTGGCTTGTAGGCAGTCCCAGATTTCCTTTGCACTTTGACACCCTTTTACTCTACCATATTCTTCTTCACAGAGAGATAGATGAAGGATATTCATGGCCTTTGCATTTAGGGATATCTTGTCAAGCTCAGATTTTCTTAACTCACTCAGGTCGATGGTGTAGATGTCTTCCACCGGTACTTCTTCAGCTTTGCCGGTGGCTTGAATTTTTGAAGTGTCACCATCAGTATTACCTGGTTTTGTGATCTTGATCTTCATCGGGATTAGAGGACCATCCACTATGATTCTCCATAGAGTGAAGTCAATTGCCTGCACATGACATTTCATACGACTACTCCAGTAATCATAATTAGTACCATCAAATAGAGGAGGCCTATTAGAGGACATTCCTTCTTTCATGAAAGAACCCATAATTACAGATATGTAAAGGATAAATTTAGAATTGCGAGATGTAAAGCTCTAATATGCAATTCCTAGCTACTGATACCACTTGTTAGACTTGAGAGTCTATAAAGTAACCTTAGAGGGGGGGTGAATAAGGTTATAGGTGATTAATGGATTCTTTTTTTAATTTAAAAACTTTTTCGATATTGGTTTGGATTAAATGCGGAATAATAATATTTGACCAATATAGAAGGAGAAGAGAAGTAGAATGAGATGATGGACAGATCAATATTGTATACAGCAATAAAATAGATAATAAGAAGAAGGATATAGAGAGATCTGGATAAGATTACAATATGATATGTTTGCACAGTTATATTGAGAATATGATAATATTAGTATTATAAGCAGTTATATCAAGTATATGATAATATCAATATTATAAGCAAATAAAGTGCAAAATATAAAGAGATAGAGAAGAGAGAGAGACACAGCAATTTAGCGAGGTTCGGGATAAAACCCCTACGTCCTCGGCCTTAGGCTTTTCAACCCTTGGACTTAGTAACCACTATATTGAAGAGAGTTTGATACAAACAGTCGACCCCAATATAAGTGAATCTCAATTCCCCTGAATTGAGAACCCAAGCACTCTTGCTAAGGATTTCTAAACCAACTCAATAACCCTATTGAGAGACCCAAGTACACAGCCCAGGATTTCAAAACACCAACTCAATCACTTGATTGAGAGACCCAAGTACAAAGCCCAGGATTTCAAAAACACCAACTCAATCACTTGATTGAGAGACCCAAGTTCAAAGCCCAGGATTTCAAAAACACCAACTCAATCACTTGATTGAGAGACCCAAGTTCAAAGCCCAGGATTTCAAAAATACCTTGAAATAAAATAAATTACACAATAGAGTTCTATGATCCAATCACTTCAGAGAATGAGTCAGTTTAGAAACTGAGAGAGATGAATGATCTTAGGATATTATAGATGCTCTATAAGATGAGGGATGATCTTGCTTTTGCAACCACTTCAAAATTGATATAACAATAGAAGTTGAGGTTGCTTGAAAACTTTTAAAAATATAGATATGATTTTGAAAAAACAAAGCTTTTTGAAAAACAAGATTCAAAACAGTTGGAGCACAGGATCTCAGATCTAGATCTATAAACAGCTTTTGAAAAAAGATATAACAATTTAAAATCAAAAGCTTATAAAAATAAAACAATGAAGAGCAATAGATCTATAGAGATTCGAATATGAGAGAGCAGAGAAGAAATTGTGAGATGAAGATCTGCTGGAGGTGGTTTGAGAAGTGAAATCAGGCTCTTATTTATAGTGATAGGTGAGGTTCGAATTTTTGCAAAATCATTTATGGCTTGAGATAATCGATTGTTTCATGTAGTGCAAATTGGTGATAATCGATTATGGCTCAATATGGAAGGTAAGGAATAGGCTCATAATCGATTATCCTTTGTAGTGGATTTGAGCAAGTAATCGATTATTTGCCTTCAATCAGGACAATAATCGATTATGGTATGGAGTCCATTTGAGTCAATAATCGATTATTGGTTCTAAAAATGGAAGGAGAGGAATGCATCATAATCGATTATCCTTTGTAGTGGAATTGAGCAAGTAATCGATTATTTTCTTGCAAACAAGGTAAATAATCGATTATGGTATGAATTTGGTATAGGATGGTAATCGATTATGCTATTCAAAAAAAGTTAGGAATTGGTTCCAAGCTTTCCACAAAATCATTTTTAGGGTTTAGGTTTCCACCATATGCATGCATGCAATTTTAAAATATTTTTTCAAAAACTATTTTTATGCATCATGCATGTTTTGAAAAGTCATCTCTCTCAATAACTAAAGTGTCATACATTTTAGGTGATAGGACCTTACAAGGTGTCCTAAAGAAGACTTAGACACAAATTAGGGTTTTGAACTTTATATGTTGCTTCTTCTTCAAGCTTCTCCTTTTTTGAGTCTTCTTCCTTTTAAATTAAGTCCTGCACTTTGCTCAATGTGAAACATTAGTAGATATATGTAATTTGTTATCATTCAAAATAAAGGACTGTTTTACCCTTGGTTCAACAGTAAGCTCTTACGAAGGTCAGCTCATCTCACAAAGTCTCACGTCTTAAACGTTTTTCAAAATGCATGCATGCACACACATAAACTCAAAAACCATTTTGAAACCACTTTGAAAAAGAAAGAAATCGATTCACTATTTTTTGTAAACATTAAAATCGATTTCTAACACAATATGAAAGTGCATAATCGATTCCTTCCTTTCCCTATGGAGCACATAATCGATTCCTATGGTTTAAGGAAGCACATAATCGATTCATCCATGTTTTTTGGAAAGCTAATAATCGATTCCCTCCTTAGTCTCTTCAAGCAAGGAATCGATTACAATGCTAATTCCTTTCAAGCACATAATCGATTCTTCCAGGCAAAGAATCGATTTCAACACTTCCTTCATTCAAGCTGATAATCGATTTCACAGTCCCTTCTTTCAAGCAAATAATCGATTAGCTCATTTCCAAAAATAGCTCAACATGCATTCACATAATCGATTATTCATTTTAGTTAAATCAAGCAAACAATCGATTATCTTATTTCCAAAAATAACTCAACATGCATTGCCTATAAATAGGCGCCTCATTGTGTTCATTTCCAACCAACCCATTTCACGAATTCAAAGTTCATTTTAGAAAAAACTCTTCTTATTTTATTTTTGCTCTTCTCGCACCGCTGGGGTTGCATTCTTCAAGTTGTTGGATCTGCCTATATAGAGGTATTTTGGTATTTACATTGTAATTGTTTTATTGTTTCGATTTGTACTAGGGAGTGGGGTATCTCTCTAGGGTAGCTGTTTGTACTAGGAAGTGGGGTATCTTTCTGGGGCAGCTGGTTGTAACAGGGGTGGGGTATCTCTTGTTATTGTTGTAATAGATTTGAGGGCTCTTCATAGGTGGGGTATCCTAGGAGGAGAGTGCCTGAGTCTGTAAAGGTTTTCCAAGGCACGTGTAAGCCTTGTTTTGTGTTAGTGGAAAATCTCACAAAGGTGTGAGGATTGGACGTAGGTCACTAGGAGGTGACCGAACCAGTATAAATCTATGTGTGCTTTATTGCTTTATTTTCTAATTCCTTCGCTTTCACTTAACGTGCGCGAAAATTAATCTAAGTCATTGAAAAGGGGAAAAAGTTTTTAAATCTCAATTCACCCCCCCCCCCTCTTGAGACTGAAGCCACTTGGAAACAAGTGGTATCATAGCTAGACTCTTGTATAAAGGGCCTAGCAGCTTCAAGAGTAATGGCTTCAGGTTGGTCGACGCAAGAGGGTGCTTCTCTTACCCGTCCTCCGGGATTCAACGGGAAAGATTACGCATAGTTGAAAGAAAGAATGAGAATATTTATTGAAGGGGTAGACTTTGATGTTTGGGATGCTGTGGAAAAAGGACCCTATGTCCCCACGCATATGGTAAATGGTATTCTTACAATTAAAGGGAGAAATGAATGGTCTGATGAGGAAAAGAGAAAAGTTCAACATAATCTGCGGGCTAAAAACATAATTACTTCTGCTTTGAGTCCTGATGAATTTTTTAGAGTTTCAAACTGCAAATCTGCTCAAGAAATGTGGGATAATCTTCCAGTAGCTCATGAGGGTACTAGTGAGGTTAAAAGAGCACGAACCAACACCCTTATCAGAGAGTACGAGCTGTTCAGAATGAATACAGGTGAAACAATACCGGAAATGAAAAAGAGGTTCACTCACATAGTGAATCAACTAAGCTTGTTCGGAAAGTCATTCCCTGCTGAGGATCTAATCAACAAAGTTATGAGATGTTTGAATCGAGAATGGCAACCCAAGGTAACTGCTATAGCTGAATCGAGAAATTTAGCTACGATGTCACTTGCCACTCTATTTGGAAACCTTCAAGAGCATGAACTAGAGCTCACCCGGCTGGCTGAGCACGAAAATAATGACAAGAAAAAAAAAAGCTTGGCACTGAAAGCATCTAGTTCAAGTCAACTTTGTGAGAGCGAAGATTCAGACAATGAGGATGATGAAAATGAAGAAAGTATGGCTCTTATGGTTCGAGGGTTCAAGCGGTTTACGAAACAGAAAAATTATTATAAAAAGAACTTCAACACTAAGAGGAGAGAAAATTCATCCGGTCCTCTTACTTGCTATGAATGTGGGAAACCCGGGCATATGAAGGTGGAATGTCCTAATCTACAAAGAAAGGAATCAAAATTTGAAAAGAGGACATCCAAACAAAACAAAGGGAGAAAAGCCTACATCGCATGGGAAGATAACTGCAAGGATTCATCAGATGAATCAGAGGATGAAGAAGCTCAAGTTGCATTAATGGCTGATCATGACAGCAACGACGAAAATGAGGTATCTTCTAACTCTGAATCTTTACAAGATGCTTATGATGAATTATATGAAGCTTTTATTGAATTGCATGATAAATCTTCAAAATTAGCTAAAGCACTAAGTAAATCTAAGAAAGTTATCACTCATCTTGAAAATGATATTACTGCTTTAACTAAAGAAAAATTAGAGCTTAGAAAAGAAAATGATAGCCTTGCATGCTTTAAAGAAAATTATACTTGTGATAAATGTGCTGATTTTGAAAAGAAAATTCATGAATTGGAATGGACTGTTGGGAAATTGTCTAGTTTACAAAATGTGCATCATAGATTTCCTAGAAACAAACCCATAGAAAAGCATATGTTCATTACAAACCAAAATTTTCCACTAGACCTTATATTAAATGTCATTATTGTGGTAAACCTGGACATACTACTTCCGTTTGTAGAGCAAGAGGTAAACAAACTATAAAAAAGGTATGGGTTCCCAAAAAGACCATACCAAGCACTAACCCACAAGGACCCAAAGAGATTTGGGTACCTAAAACCTTGTTTTGATCTACCACAGGTATGCTTCAAGGTACAGGGGTCTGATTGGTACCTTGACAGCGGATGCTCAAAGCACATGACTGGAGATATTACAAAGTTCTTAACTCTTACCCCCAGGTCAAGCGGTCATGTGACTTATGGCGACAACAACAGAGGAAGAATCCTCGGTGAAGGTAAAGTTGGTAAAGACCTATCCACTGCTATTGACAATGTGCTTTATGTTGAAGGTCTTAAACATAACTTATTAAGTATTAGCCAACTATGTGATAAAGGAAATAGAGTAATATTTGATTCAGGTTCATGCGTCATTGAGGATAAAATAAGTAAACAAGTTAGAATGATAGGAAACAGAGTAGAAAACATATACATGATGAGTCTTGATAGTGTTACATCCCATAATGCATGTTGTCTCATTAGTAAGGAAGAAAATTCTTAGTTATGGCATCATAGAGCAGCTCATATTCATATGGATCATCTTAACAAGTTAGTGTCTAAGGATCTAGTTAGTGGTCTTCCAAATATCAAGTTTGAAAATAATAAACTGTGTGATGCATGCCAAAAAGGTAAACAGGTTAAAGTGTCTTTCAAATCAAAGAATATTATGTCTACTAGCAAACCACTGCAGCTGTTACACATGGATCTATTCGGTCCCTCAAGGACAAAAAATTATGGTGGAAACTACTATGCTTTTGTTATAGTAGATGATTATTCAAGGTTCACTTGGACACTCTTTCTCGCAAATAAGAGTGATGCATTTGGAGCATTCAAGAAGCTTGCTCGTAGTATTCAAAATGAGAAAGAATTGAAAATCATCTCCATTCGATCCGATCACGATGGAGAGTTTGAAAATGAAAGGTTTGAAAGCTTGTGTGAAGAACTTGGTATTAATCACAACTTCTCAGCACCTAGAACTCCTCAACAAATTGGAGTCATTGAAAGGAAGAATCGATCATTGGAAGAACTTGCCAGAACAATGCTAAATGATCTCGACGTCCCAAAATACTTTTGGGCGGATGCTGTAAGTACTACTTGTTATGTTATGAATAGAGTTTTGATTAGGCCTATTTTAAAGAAAACCCCCTATGAACTCTACAAGGGGAGAAAACCAAATATTTCACACTTACACACTTTTGGTTGCAAATGCTTTGTATTAAATAATGGAAAGGATAACTTAGGAAAATTTGATGCTAAGGCTGATGAAGGAATTTTTCTCGGTTACTCTTTATCTAGCAAGGCCTTCAGAATTTACAACAAAAGAAATAAAGTAATTGAGGAATCTGTGCATGTTACATTTGATGAGACTAACCCCAGAGGGCTGGGAAAGGTTATTGATAATGTTGCAGATGAACCGGAAGAATCAAGGCTACATGATAAGGAGAAAGATAAAGAGGAAGGGACTAAGTCCACTCCTCAAGAAAGAACTGAGGAAGAATCAAGCAATGAGCTACCAAAGGAATGGAGAATTCCCAGGGACCACTCGCTTGAAAACATTTTAGGTGATGTATCAAAAGGGGTAACTACTCGAAACTCTCTTAGAAATGCGTGCAATCATATAGCTTTTGTCTCTCAAATTGAACCTAAAAACCTAGATGAAGCTATAGAAGATGAACATTGGACTATTGCTATGCAAGAAGAGTTAAATCAATTTGAAAGAAACAAAGTATGGGATTTTGTCCCCAGGCCTGAAAAGAATCAAATAATAGGTACAAAATAGGTGTTTAGAAACAAACTAGATGAATCGGGCATAATTGTTAGAAACAAAGCTAGACTATTTGCTAAAGGTTACTATCAAGAAGAAGGAATAGACTATGATGAAACATATGATCCCGTAGCTAGATTAGAAGCTATTCGCATGGTACTTGCTTTTTTTTGCATCAGTTATGGATTTTAAATTGTATCAAATGGATGTGAAAAGTGCATTTTTAAATGGTTTTATTCAACAGGAAGTGTACGTTGAACAACCACCTGGCTTTGAAAATTATGAAAAACCAGATCACGTTTTTAAACTCAAAAAGGCTCTATATGGTCTGAAACAAGCTCCTAGAGCTTGGTACGAAAGATTGAGCAAGTTTTTACTCAATCATGATTTTCAAATAGGGAAAGTTGACACTACACTTTTCATAAAAAGGACAAAAGATGACATCTTACTTGTGAAAATTTATGTGGATGACATTATTTTCAGTGCTACTAATGAATTGCTTTGCAAAGAATTTTCGAGTATTATGCAGAGTGAGTTTGAAATGTCAATGATGGGAGAACTCAACTTCTTCCTCGGGCTTCAAATAAAACAAACCAACAATGGCATCTTCATTTCTCAATCAAAATATTGCAAAGAACTACTTAAGAGATTCGAAATGGACAAAGCAAAAGAAATGTCCACTCCAATGAGCACTTTATGCTACTTAGACAAAGATGAAGAAGGTAAACCGGTAGAACTAAGCAAATATCGAGGTATGATTGGCTCTCTTCTCTATTTAACTGCTAGTAGACCGGATATCATGTTTAGTGTTTGCATGTTTGCTAGGTATCAAGCAAATCCAAAAGAGTCGCATTTAGTAGCTGTCAAAAGAATAATGAGATATCTTGTAGGCACTCAAAATGTCGGCCTGTGGTACCCCAAAGGCGCCACATGCAGCCTTATAGGATATTCAGACTCTGATTTTTCAGGTTGTAAATTGGATAGAAAAAGCACTAGTGGAACATGTCACATACTAGGTAGTGCATTAGTCTCTTGGCACAGTAAGAAACAAGTCAGTGTCGCATTGTCAACTGCTGAAGCAGAATATGTTGCAGCAGGAAGTTGCTGCGCACAAATCCTCTGGATGAAGCAACAACTTCTTGACTATGGTGTAGAATTAGATCATATCCCAATAAAATGCGACAACACCAGCGCTAACAATCTTACAAAGAACCTCGTTCAGCACTCTAGGACCAAGCATATAGAGATTAGACATCATTTTCTTAGAGATCATGTCCAAAAAGGCGATTGTGTGATTGAATTTGTAGAATCGTCAAAACAGCTAGCTGATATTTTCACGAAACCTTTACAAAAAGAAAGCTTCTTTTTCATTCGAAGAGAACTTGGAATCATTGTTTCCTCTTCTATTTGAATGAAACAAATGCTGTTTCGACTCGCAAACTTTATCATATGTCGACCCTTTTGATCATGACAAAGAGGGGGAGAAATATAGTGTTGCATTAAGCATATAGCTAGAATAAGCATAACATTGTCATAGCATATAATATTGTCATCTTAAACATATAGACACTACAAGAATAATGGGATTTTCCGGCCAGGACTTTTCGGCGGATTTAATCCGCCGGAAAAGATTCCGGCGGATTTTAGGACTTTCCGGCAGATTTTATTCGCCGCAAACTTTTCCGGCGGATTTTGGGGTATTTCCGGCGGATTTTTTGGCATTTGCGGCGGATTTTTAAAAAAAAAAAAATTTAAAAATTTATTATTTTTTTTTTAAAAAATTTCAAAAAATCCGCCGCAAAAGCCAAAATTTTTTTTTTTAAAAAAAATCCGCCGCAAATGCCAAAAAATCCGCCGCAAAAGCCAAATTTTTTTTTTTTTTAAAAAATCCGCCGCAAATGCCAAAAAATCCGCCGCAAAAGCCAAAAAGAATTTCAAAAAATCCGCCGGTAATTTCAAAAATCCGCCGGAAAATTCGGAGGGAAAAAATTTGCCTATAAATACAAATTTCTCCTACACTCCTCTCATTCTCTCATTTCACTCTTTATTTCATTCTCATTCTCTTCTATATTTCTCTACATATCTCTCTTCTATATTTCTTATACTCTCATCTCCATAAATTTCTCTACATATCTCTCTTCTATATTTCTCCTTCCTTCTTCATTCTTTTTCATTCACTCCTTAATTCTTATTTCTTCTTTATTCACATTCTCTCCTATATCATTCTCTTCTAATATTCTCTTTCATTCTTATTCCTTCCTACTTCTACATTCTCATTCATTTATTTATTTTCATTCTTTTCTATATCATTTTTTCTCATATTCTACTTCATTTTCATTTTTTCTTACTTTTTATTAAAATACAAATTAAATATTAAAATTCGAAAAAATTGAAAAACAAATTCAAAAATTCAAATTTTTTACCGCCAGATTTTTAAAATTTTTTTTTTTGGATTTTGCGGCCGATTTAAAATTTTTTTTGGCTTTTGCGGGGGATTTTTGGCAAAATTTTCGAAAAAAAAATTTTTTTTTTTTAAAATCCGCCGCAAATGCCTTTAAAATCCGCCGGAAAATTCCAAAAAATTTTTTTTTAAAAAAAATCCGCCACAAAATGCTTTTCTGGCGGATTTTCCGCCGGAAAGCGTTTGCTGCGAGCTGGCTACCGGCGGCAAAAATCCGCCGCAAAGTCCAATTTTGCGGCGGAAATATGGCTTTTCCCGCAGATTTTGCCCGCCGGAAAATCCTGTTTTTCTTGTAGTGAGAGGGAGAAATATTGTCACCTTGCATATAGTAAATGAAACAGGGGGAGCATCAAGTAAGGGGGAGTATAATCACATATATATATATATATATATATATATATATATATATGTATGCATTCATTTCCTTGATGAACTAACCTCCCACCTTAAGATGAGTAAAGTTTTTGTCATCATCAAAAAGGGGGAGAATGTGGATATTTTGTACTACAGGTAACTTACATTGCAGGTTAGGTTTTGACGATGAAAAAGACAAAGCCAAAGTTGATGGCCAAAGTTGATGAGAGTGACCAAAGGCAAAAGGTGATGATCTCTCGCAAGAGTTAGTTGTGGTTGCATTCTTCAAGTTGTTGGATCTGCCTATATAGAGGTATTTTGGTATTTACATTGTAATTGTTTTATTGTTTCGATTTGTACTAGGGAGTGGGGTATCTCTCTAGGGTAGTTGTTTGTATTAGGAAGTGGGGTATCTTTCTGGGGCAGCTGATTGTAATAGGGGTGGGGTATCTCTTGTTATTGTTGTAATAGATTTGAGTGCTCTTCATAGGTGGGGTATCCTAGGAGGAGAGTTCCTGAGTCTGTAAAGGTTTTCCAAGGCACGTGTAAGCCTTGTTTTGTGTTAGTGGAAAATCTCACAAGGGTGTGAGGACTGGACGTAGGTCACTAGGAGGTGACCGAACCAGTATAAATCTCTGTGTGCTTTATTGCTTTATTTTCTAATTCCTTCGCTTCCACTTAACCTGCGCGAAAATAAATCTAAGTCATTGAAAAGGGGAAAAAATTTTCAAAAGTTTTTAAATCTCAATTCACCCCCCCTCTTGAGACTGAAGCCACTTGGCAACAGGACTAGTTCCTTGAATATCAAACATTTGCCACGTAATTTCTTTCTTATGTCGCTTTAGGGTAGTAATGAGATCATGCTCTTGCTATTTTGAGAGGTCAGAAGCAATGATCATAGGTAATGTGTCATTTTCCCCTAAATAGACATACTTCGGGTGTTTGGGAAACTCTTTGAGCTCAAGTGAATGTGGTTGCTCAATGGAAGGAACATTCTTCTTGAGGTTTGACTTTTCTTGCTCAAGTGACTCATATCTTCTAGCCCAAACCTCTTTCACATTCATTTCTTCTTCTTGAATTGTTTCTTTTTCAACAGGTTCATATTTCTCATTATTGTCCAAAATCTTTTCCAAGTGGTCATTGCTTTTGTGAAAATGTTTTTGAACCACTTGGTCAAGAGAGACCACAAATGAGCATTTTCCTGTATTTGCTTTAGGATATTTCAAATCATTCAGTACATTGAATTTAACTTCTTGATCATTGACCCTCATGGTCAATTATCCTTTCTGCACATCAATCAATGTCTTTCCAGTAGCTAGGAATGGTCTTCCTAAGATGATAGGTACCTCCTTCTCTGCATCAAAAGCAAGAATAACAAAATCCATAGGGAAAACAAATTTATCAACTTTGATTAGAACATCCTCTACTATCCCTTCAAGATAGGCAAAAGCCCTATCAGCTAACTAAAGAGTAACAGAGGTAGGTCTGACAGTTCCTATACCCAGTTGTGTGTATATGGATTTAGGCATCAAGTTAATACTTTCCCCTAAGTCACATAAAGCACGACCAGAGTAAAAATCTCGAATGGAACAAGGTATTGTGAAACTACCAGAATCCTTTAGTTTCCTTGGGAGTTTGTTTTGCATGATCATGCTACATTCCCCAGCCATTGCTACTGTTTCAAATTCCCTCAGTCTCCTTCTTTTGGTGGGGACATCCTTCATAAACTTGGCATAGTTCTGCATTTGTTGGAGTGCCTCAACCAATGGAACATTGATATGCAATTGTTTCAGCACCTCTAGAAATTTGTTGAATTACTTGTCCTCCTGTGCCTTCTTTAACCTTTGTGGGTAAGGAGGATCAGGGTATTCTGGAACAAGCTTAGGTGATGGAGCAGGTGCAACATCTGATGCTATAGCGTTAGATGCTATAACGTCTGAAGATTTTTCTTTTTTTTTTCTTTTTTTCATTTTCTTTTTCTCCTTCACCTGTAGCAGTTGATGACCCTTGCAAATCTTTCCCACTTCTCAGAGATATAGCCTTGACATGCTCCTTCCCTACTGCATGAGAAGTTGAAGCTTCTGTAGGGGAAGGTAATGATCCACTAGGCCTTTGGGTGAGAGTAGAGGCTATCTGTCCAACTGGGTTCTCTAAATTCTTTATAGAAGCTTCATGAGTTTGCAAAGTTGTCTTACAATCACTCATGAAGGCTTTCAACAGAGTTTCCATAGAGTTCTCCATAGCTGGGGCAGCTTGTCTTTGATGTTTCTGAGCAGAAAATCCTGATGGTACAGAAGGTGTATTTGAGTTTGTTGCTACAGCATTATTACCACCCCATCTGAAGTTAGGGTGATTTTTCCAGCCAGGATTATAAGTATTTCAATAGGGGTTATTATTCTTGTTGAATCCCACATAGTTTACAAATATAGGATTGCCTAGACATTCTTCATACAGGTGCTCTCCTCCACAATAAACACAACTAGTTGAACCTGGAGGAGCTTGTTCAATGGCAGCCACAGTTGGTTCAGCTGCTGCTGTAGCAGCATATGCTGTAGCGTTAGAGGTATTCATGTTTTTAATCGTGTTGGTGAGAAAGGCCACTTGTGCTGATAGAGCTGAAACTTCACTGATTTCATGGACTCCAGCTACCTTCTTCTGTGGAGTTAGCCTCTTTGTTGGCCATTGGTAACTGTTGGTTGCAATGTTGTCTATCAATTCACAAGTTTCATTGTAAGAGGTCTTCAGTAACACACCCCCAGAAGAAGCATCAAGCATAAGTCTGGTATGTGGGTCCAATCCATTATAGAAGGTCTCCATTTGAATGATCACGGGTATACCATGATGTGAACATTTCCTCAACAACTCCTTCCATCTTTCCCATGCTTCAAACAGTGATTCAGATTCTTTTTTGTTTGAATGCAGTAACTTCATTTCTCATTCTTGCATTTTTACTAGGTGGAAAATATTTTGCCAAATTTTTTTCAGCCATTTCATTCTAAGTGTGGATAGAGTGAGGCTCTAGAGAAGTTAACCAAGCCTTTGGTCTATCCTTCAAGGAATATGGAAAAAGTTTTAGCTTAAATGCATCATCACTAACTCCTGGAATGATAAAATTACTGCAAACCTCCAAAAATTGTTTTAAGTGCAAATATGGGTCCTCCTGGGGAAAACCACCAAACTGACCTACTGTTTGGAGTATTTGGAACATCATGGGTTTAAATTCAAAATGTGTTGTTTGAAGAACAGGCCTGGCTATGCTTGTCTCCATACTTTGGGGATCAAACTGAGCTTAGTCCCTCATAGGTCTGTCCCTATCATTTACCATGTCTACAGGACCTTGGTTGATGAATTTTTGTTTATACCAGTCTTCTTGATCATGCAATGTGGGAGTGGGTGGCCCTCTACCTCGACCACCTGGGTCAGATCTACCTCTACCTGAATTGGTTCTACCACCATGTGTGGTACCTCTGCCAGAGTTTGACCTAACGCCTTGATCAAACATTGTAGGTCTAAGTTGTCGTAATCTCTGAAGTTGTCTCAGTCTCCTAAATCTCCTTTCTGGTTCGGGATCCAACTCAAATTCTGGTGGTTGTGACCTGGGCATGCGCTATAGGACCTGTTGCTGTAGCACCAAGGAACAAACACGAGAGTAAAATCTTCACTAAATGCTAAAAACTTAAAAAATAAAAATTAAATGCAATCCCTGGCAACGACGCCAAAAACTTATTGTGCGAAAAGTAGTTGTGCAAGTGTACACAATCACAACAAGTAATATATTGATAAGTAGAGATCGTACCCACAGGGATTGATGTTAATTTTAAAGTTTAATTGGTTAACACTCTAGTGAAGTAGGCAAAATAATAACAATATGTTTTGGGATGTAAAAAGTAAGGAAGTTGTGTGAAAACATTAAAGAAGTTCAAGTGTTTGGTAAAATGTGTTGGACTGCCCTTTGCTAAGTAAATCCTTTAAAGTAAAGCGCTATAACATTGGACGCTATAGCGCTAAGTGCTGTAGCATATGATGTTGTGCCTTTCAGTCACTAACGCCATGTTTTTGTTACAAGACTCTTATTTCAAAGTTCTAAATAAACCCACCCCCGTATAATGAAGAACCCATAGTGTTCACCTTATGAACTATTGTTCTCCTATGTCTAGAGTTAAGCAAAAGTTGTTTAAATATCTTTAAACAACCCTTCGTTCATATCAACCTTTGAGTTAGAATCGTAGACCATGTCTGTAACTACGAATGTACCTATTTCAGTTGGCCAATCCCAAAATAAGTTTGAAAGCATTAAAACACAAAGATTGAAATGCAAACAACACAATATTATATTAACAACACTAAAAATTCATTACAAAGTTCCAAGCAATCCAACTACTAGGTGTTTAGCTCATGATGAGCATCAACAACACAATACAAACTACAATGTTCATATCACCGAAAACAACAAGAAGAGTCACGGTTGCACAAGATACAAAACGTGACTTCCTATTCATAAACGGCTGATGACGCTATAGCTTGATATGGAGGATTAATGGAGGAAAATCGTGTCAAGTTTTTCTCCCTAAAAACTCTCCAAGTCTCGAATGCATGAGCTATGTGGAGAAGATGATAGATATATTTATTTATTTCCCCAAAAAGTAACTTTCCAAAAAGGTGGACTTGACATATCTCACCTACCAAAAGTGATCTTTCAATAACAAGTGGACAAGTGTCCACGCTAGCCACTAGTGGGCGTCCGTGTCAGGTCCTATGAGCAAAGGGAAGATATGCTGACTTGACATAAAGCAATAGGCGCCAAAATGCAACTTTTCTTTTTGATCGTCAACTGGCCCACCGTCATATAGCGCTTAACGCTGTAACACTGAACAAAGAAATTAAAATTCTCACAAAGGCACCCAATGTGCCAAATGATAACAAATTAGCTTCTAACCCTTATTTTCTTTAAATAACTGATATTTACTAAATAAAGCTGGAATATTACTTGAGAACTTGCGTGAATTTAAGTACTAAGAGCATAAATAACTCATATAAATATGAGTTATCACTTACACGTTTTAAGAGATGGTGCACTTGAAGGAAGGAGATGGTGGTTGTTCAACTAGTAATGTAATGATGTCATTTAGTTGGTGACAGTTCATTTAATTAATTGGTTTAGCATTTAATTTAACTGCAGACCATTGAATTACCGCGAGAGACAACACAGACCATTAAGCATTTTCCAAAATGAAAGTATATTGTTAGCATACACCTAATTGCTTTAGCATCATGACCAGAGATCAGATACAACACAACAAAAGTTTGCTATTTTGTTCATAATACAATTTGCATACACCTCTTTTTTCTCTCCTCCTCAAATCTTGAAAGATGAATCCTTATAAATTGCAGCTCATAAGAACCCCAACCGTTCCCTTCTTTAATTCAATCAATTTTGCTATTCATATGGCCTCTGATAAAACCCAAATGGAGATGAAAGACATCAACACATTTACTCCTTTACCAAATATTAAATTGAAGTTGAACAAGGTGAAATTGAACCCTTGTCACTGATTTGTGATTTTTTTGTTGGTAGGATTTGGTGCTGAAGAGTCCACTGAAAGTGTCAAGCGTTCACTTTCACCTTGTTCAACTTCAGTTTCATACTGCGGTAAAGGAGTAAATGTGTGGATGTCTTTAATCTCCATTTGGGTTTTATCAGAGGCCATAGGAATAGCAAAATTGATTGAATTAAAGAAGGGAATGGTTGGGGTTCTTATGAGCTGCAATTTATAAGGATTCATCTTTCAAGATTTGAGGAGGAGAGAAAAAAGAGGTGTATGCAAACTGTATTAAAAAATAAATAGCAAACATTTGTTGTGTTGTTGTGTCTGTTCTCTCGTCATGATGCTAAAGCAATTAGGTGTATGCTAACAATATACTTTAATTTTGGAAAATGCTTAATGGTCTGTGTTGTCTCTTGCGGTAAATCAATGGTCTGCAATTAAATTAAATGCTAAACTAACTAATTAAATGAACTGTCACCAACTAAATGACATCATTACATTACTAGTTGAACAACCACCATCTCCTTCCTTCAAGTGGACCACCTCTTTAAACGTGTAAGGCAATTAAGGTGTTTTATTTTGATTTTCGATTTAAATTTTTAAAAAATAAAAATGAAATTGAGAGTCGCTACACAAACTCTTAAGAAACAGAGGACATTACGTACCCCTCTAGTGGAAGTTATGTGTGGCCGGCCATTTACGAAACCCTTCTCCTGCATTTTCATTTGGTGTATACCTGCATATTGAGGTATGAATGAAGATTCAGAATATGAGAGGGATAGTGAAGGGCATGAAAACTGGCCATGAGAATGCAAGCAATATTTGTTCAAGGAAAACTCTATTGGTCATGTTGAGGATCTTGGAGTCCTGCAAACACTAGCTAGAAGCCTTTGTAAACCTTGACTTGGATGGTATACACTAATCCTAAATATATATATACACACACGTATTTTATATGGAATTATTATGGTTTGAGACTTGAACAAGAACGATATCTTTGCTAATTACAAATTTTTATATTTTTGGTTTATAAAGACATGCATCTATAACATCAGCTATCGATTTTAGGTAGCCGGAGGAGTAATTGTTCTCTTTAGTATATAATAAAAAAAAATTGACTCCTTCATCCCATTCTAATCCTTTTATGATTTTGTTAATAAAGATAGCATTAGAATATTAAAAGCCTGAAATGAATCTACAGAAAAGAAAGATGCCATAGTTATATATATATATATATATAGATATATATATATATATATATATATATATATATTATGTATGCTTACCTGTTAGACTCCCCATGCTTCTTATTTTGTAATATTGGTAAAACCCATTTGAAATTTTGTGGCCTTCTAATTAACTGGTACGTACACCCAAATCTAAGAAGGTCTCTTATATGGTAGGGGTGGACATAACCACCGAACCTGGTCAACAAACCGCATAACCGAAGATGAAAAATCGAAGTGGGTTGGTTTGCTGCGGATAAACGGGTTGAGGGTTGAAAGAACTGGGCTTGTATGGATCAAGGCGGACGGATGCGGTGTGGGAGCCCAAATCCAACGATGATCACACCCGATCGACCCAATAGGTATATTTTTTTTCAAAAATATTTTTTCGCTATGCGACATCGTTTTACGAAAATTAAACGCTAAAACGAAACTCTTCTCACACGACCTCTCAGTTCTCACATTTTCACAACACTTCATTTCACTCTATCAAATCGTGAGAGTGAAACCCTAGCGCAGCTGCGCTGTCCTCTCACCATCGTCGTCGCCGTCGCGAAGCCAGTGCCATCGTGCTCCTGTGCCCGTTACAGCCTCTGTTCGTCGTCTTCTACACATCTTCAGCGGTGCATTACACATCATATAAACATGTTCTACACTAGTAAGCCTTTTTAACACTATAATCTGTCTCTCTCTCTGTATCTCTTGTTTTATTCTTCTATTTCTCCTCCAAATCTTTGTTTTTTTTTTAGATTTTAGGTTTCTATGTGGTCTTCTTTTTTATTTAGGGTTTGCAGTTTGTGACTTTCATTTTTTAGGGTTTATAGTACTAGATTTGTCTCGTTTTTACTTTATTTCTCTGTTTCCCCTCCCAATCTTCATTTGTGTGTTAGGGTTTGTGTCAATATTAGGATTTCTGGCTTTCAGGTTAGGGATTTTCGTTTTTAGGGTTTTCATTTTAAGTTTCATGGGTGTAATTTCTATGTGTGCCTTTAATTTGTAGTGTTGACTTTGAGTTTGGATTTGTGTTTAGAGTTGAGTTTATATTTGTGTTATTGCTTTTATTTGTTGTTACATTTTGATTTCTTAGGGATTTTCGTTTTCTGGGTTTGATGGTAACATGTTTAATTTCAAGTTTAGGGTTTCTGAGTATTAGTTTCTGCTTTGAGGGTTTCAGCTTTTAGGGTTTTCCTTTTTAGTTTTTGAGTATTAGTTTTGGCTTTGAGTTTGTATTTGTGTTTAGATTTGAGTTTATATTTGTGTTTTGTCTTTTCATTTGTTGTTACATTTTGATTTCTTTTGTTTCCAGTTAGGGTTATTTTTGTTTTTATTTTCTGTTTCTGACTCAATTTTCAAATGATAACTTTATTAGGAAACAGGGGTGAGACAAATCAGATGCATAACAGTAAAGGTGAGTGGTCTTATAATTTTTCTGAAAGTTTTTTTACAAGACTTCATTTATGTTTCTGTTATTTATTTATCTTTGGCCTTTGTTTACTAATTAATCTTCATTTGTTGTTGATTAATTAATTTAATGCTTGGGACAAGGAAGGAGCAAGAAACAAGCAATCTGTGATGTAGGAGGTAGACTACGTGGTATTATTTGAAGCAAGCAATCTGTGAGGTAGCAAGAAAAAATGCTTGGTTGTATGTTAGTTCTTTATACATTACTTGTTTATATGCTACTTGTTAGTTGTAATTGTTTATATGCAATCTATGAGGTAGCAAGAAGAAATGCTTGGTTGTATATTACTTGTTTATACATTACTTGTTTATATGCTAATTGTTAGTTGTAATTGTTTATATGCAATCTGTGGGGTAGCAAGAAAAAATGCTTGGTTGTATGTTACTTGTTTATACATTACTTGTTTATATGCTACTTGTTACTTGTAAATTGTATGCTATTGAGTTGTAATTGTTTTATTAACTATATGTAAGTATTCTTCTAATACACTTATACTTATTAGTTGTTAAATCAGATATGGTGGTATGTTTGCACAAAATAATAATATTTTTAAAGCATTATTAACATGAATAAATCAGATATGCTTTATGATTTTGTATGTTACTTGTTAGTTGTATGCTTTATATATTTGTTGTATGCTTTATTAATAATGTTTTAATGGTATGTTATTGAGTTTCAGTAATGGATCAGTTAGGTCAAAACCCTCCTCCTACACCAGAAAATGCCACACCACAAAACCCTCCCCAAGCTGCCACTGGGCAAGGAGCAGCTGCTGCAGTTGTAGTTACTCCTAAACCTCCTCTTGGAAAGAAGAGGAAGCCAGATGCAAACAAAAAGAGGACAACTTCTGAAGTCTGAGATCATTTCGTTAGATTACCAGACGAGATAGAACCTATGGCAGCTTGTAAGCCACATAAAGTACCGTTGCGACTCTAAGATTCACGGTACATCTAACATGAAGGCTCACATTGACCGCTGCCCCTCATATCTTTATTCTCTTGTTAATGAATCCAAACAAACAACTCTTACCTTTAAACCTGGGGAAATTTTAGTTTAGTCGGCTCTAGCACAAGATTTGATGTTGATGCTTGTAAAAAGGCGGTTGCTATTTTTGTAATAGTTGATGAGAAACCATTTAAGGTGGTAGAGGGTGATGGATTTAGGTTTATGATGAGTCGAATGCAACCCCAATTTACTGTCCCATCTAGGAGAACTTTTGTTAGGCACTGCTATCAATTCTATCTTGAAGAGAAACAAAAATTGAAAAACATTTTTAGATCTGATTGCTCAAGGGTAGCACTTACCACCGATTGTTGGACCTCAATTCAGAATCTGAATTATTTAACCCTCATTGTACACTTCATAGACAGGATTATAAGCTTTTGTGTTGTTCCTAACCATAAGGGAGAGACAGTTGGTAGGGAAGTAGAGGAAGGTTCTTAGAGAATGGGGTATTAGGAATGTGTCCCCAATTACTGTGGACAATGCAAGCTCAAATGATGTTGCTGTCGCCTATTTGAAGAAAAAATTGAACAATATGAAAGGGTTGGTGGGGGATGGACAGTTTTTTCATGTTAGATGTTGTGCTCATATTCTTAATTTAGTTGTGAACGATGAATTGAAGGACATGAGCACCTCTATTTCTAGCATTAGAACAGCTGTTATGTTTGTTAGGTCTTCAGCTCAACGATCTGCCAAGTTCAATGAATGCAAGGAATTTTCTAAATGCAGCTGAAAAGTATCAGCCAGCCTTTGATAAACTAGAATATGAAGATTCGAGTTATTCTGGCTTCTTTGGGGCTGCTGGAATTCCTAGTGCATCTGATTGGGATAATGTTCGTGTGTTTGAGAAGTTTTTGAAATTGTTCTATGATGCAACTTATAAAGTTTTCTCAGCCTCACAGTGTGTTACTTTGCATGCTGCGTTTTCCCAACTCTCTTCCATCCACATTGAACTTAATAATTCTGCCTTGAACCTAAACACAATTCTTGCTAACATGGGTATGGAAATGAGGAAAAAATATGACAATTATTGGGGGAAAATTGAAAATATTAATCAGCTTCTCTATTTTGGAGTTATTTTTTATCCTAGATATAAGTTGAGCTATGTTGAATGGTCATTTCAGTCAATGTATGTTTCAAATCTCACCTTTGCTACTGAAATTCTCAGTTCAGTTAAAGATAATCTTTTTAAGATGTATAGTTGGTACAAGGATGCATATGAATTGAAAAATGGTGTTGGGCAGCAAGCTATTAGTCCTTCAGTAGGTGGTGAAACACCTGTTGTTTCTGAAATACTCTCAACTCAAGCAAGGGAAAGTGCATTTAAGCAACATTGGAGAGAAAGGGATTCTATTGATAAGCAAAATGAATTGGAGAGGTTTTTGGGTTAACCTAATATAGATGCATCAGCCACATTTGAGATTTTAGCTTGGTCGAATCAAAACTCAAATCGGTACCTTGTGTTATCTACCTTAGTTAGAGATCTTTTGGCCACACCAGTTTATACTGTGGCATCTGAGGGTGCATTTAGCATTGGAGGGAGGGTTTAAGATGCATATAGAAGCTCCTTAAGCCCAGAAATGGCAGAAGTTACAGAAATGGCAGAAGTTCTTATATGTATTCAAAACTGGTTGAAACCTTCTTTCTTCCAGTTTAAAAACCTCAACATAGATGAAGAGTATGAAGATTTTGATAACATTGTGGCATGTATAAATTAAATTATTTTTGGTCTTTTTGATAATATTTGATTTCTAATTCTATATAAGTTAATATTTGTTTTTTATGTTCTATAGAATTTCAAGGAGGGGTTTCTGTGGGTGATGGAGTTGCTGGAGTTAACTCATCATCTCAGTCACAACCAATTAATATTGGTAGTGGCTAAGAAGAATTTCAGTTAGTCTCTATTACACTATTAACTAAATTATTGCTTCATTTTGTTATGAATGTATTAACAGCTTCAATTTTTAACATTTGCAATCATAACTTTTTTGATTTTTTGGAGTCACATGGCTCACATCTCTAAATACCAACTATTGCATCAACTATATAGCAACCTGGTTTGTTCTTTTGGAGTCTTTGATGACTTACTACATGATCCAATGATCCAACTTCTTGCCAGGGAACTTCTGTTTTGGGTATGGGTGAAAGTGATGGATTCCTAATTACTCTCTAATAGATTCTTGCATTCTGTTCTTATGTTATAATTACTTTGTATCTGGATGTTTCTGATTCATAAATGAAGTTCATTTTGTTGGAACTTTGGACATTGGTCAAGATTAAAAAGAGGCTTATTCTGCTGCTGTATCTGGTTGGATTTCTCTTATTCTGCTGCTGTCTAAAACTGATATGGTAAGCTGTTTTATATTCAGTAGCCTAATTTCAGTTCAGTGGTGCTGTTTTATTGAAATGGCCTAAGTAAAAATGTTAGTGCTACTAAGAAAACTGTCTTGTTCAGTAGCCTAATTTCAGTTCAGTAGTTCTGTTTTATTGGCGGATTCGGTTTTGCGGGTGCCAACCCTAAGTAAACTGTCTTGTTTTTCAGATTCTGGAAAAGTATCCAAAGTTATTTGGGGTGTTACTTAGGCCATTTGGCTGTAAGTAACAAGATTAGTGCTACTAAGTGGTTGATTTGTTTATTATTACTGGATTAAGTTATTATTACTGTTTTAACTAATGAAGGTTGCTGATTTATTATGCAGATTGCATATTCTAAGGGTTTGTGAACTTTGAAGTTGTAAACTTCATTAAGCTTCCCTAAAGAAGCTTAATCTTCTCTAAAGAAGCTGTAAAATTGCCCTTGCATGGGTGTATCTAGTAATCTACTTGGTGTTAAAATCAGACTTCCTAGGCCCAATACTGTATTTAGAATTTTTAAAACAGCAAAAAAAACTATGGATAAAAAAACTAGTTTAAAATAAGCAATTGGGCCAGTGAAGGCCCAGCCCGCAACTACCCACCCGCCAAACCGTTGGTACCCGCAAAACCGAATCCACCAAAAACCGTTTATTGAAATGGTTGGATTTGGGCCTCCCAATCCAATCCGTGGATTGCTTCGGATGGCCCTGTTTGGGCCCATAAGAAGAGGTTGGCATCTTTGCTAATTATAGGAGATTAATGATCGGGCAGATATATTTGTCCTTGTTGCATTCCCTAACAAAATCCTAAGACGATGTTTATACAATTTTACCAAATCGTTACTAGTTTGAAAAAAAAATCTGAGCACATATCTTTTTAACACCTATATAAGGGGTAAATCCTGAATCTTAAAATCAATCACCTTAATATGTTTCATGAACACAACACTTCGATGCTCGAAAACCTCAACATCAAGGATTTCAAAATATATCAAAATGCAAAAAGATGAATACAAAAAAAAACCAATTGAATTCCAACTAGAGGGTGCTAAGATCCAAACTATCGATCACATATATCTTTTTAAATATTTTTTCCTTTTGTTCGTCTGCTCCTCCACTCGTCGTTTTTAAATCTTTTCTTCTTCTTCCTCTTCTTCTTATTATTATCATTCAAATTATTTCACGCTTTTTTCAACTGATTAGAATTGTTGTTTGCTTTGCTTTGTAATGGCATAAAGTAGATAAAAATGAATTATTTTAATAAGTGGTATTTTGTTGCAGTGCTTGTTTTCTTGACATATGGCATTTGTTTCCTTAGAAGTAGCTTTCATATTTGTGTATAGTAGAGGATTACGGAATGCCACCATGTTCTATATATCTAGAAACGAGAAATTTATAAAAATAACATTTGTTTTAATTAATATAGTAAAATTATAGTTCTTATAATAAGAAAACTAAACAAAAATAAAAAAATACTTATTGAGAAGAAGTGATTAAAAATATTAATAAAACAAAAAATATATAGAATAAACGAATACATACATCGGAGAAAAATTATATTTAGGAGGCGGGGCAGAGTGAGTATTAACATCTCCCTCTAATTGTAACTAACTAGCAAATTAAGCCCTAAACCACATACCAACCACAACTGATCAGACCTAACAAAATTATGAGAGTGAGTAATAAATTATATATATATATATATATATATATATATATATATATATATATATATATCCCATTTTACTAACGGAAATTGGATGATGAACCATTGGTTGTCATGCTAATGGAAACCCTATCCTTTGCAATCCCCGTGTTATCAATGTAAGCAAGATCGCAAGTTAACTCGCTGAATCGTGGGATCGTACGAGTCATAGAGGGGTTACCGTGCTCAGTGTCGACCAGAATAGGAGGTTGCAGAATCGGAGGTGGCGCGGTGGGATCGTTCTCGCCGTTTTCTGGAAATCGCCGTAAAAAACCCTAAACGATGAAGCTCTGAAACCGGGTCGGCTTGCTATTGGAAAAAGCCCAGAAATGTTTGAAACGTTGATAGTTTGAAACCGGGTCAGCTGCTAATTAAAAAGGCCCAAACAAATTTAAACTCTAATATTTTAATTGAAAAACCTAATAATTTTTTAATTTAAGTAAACTGAAATACGCACAGAACGTGAAACGTTTCTTTCTTGCGCAACACTGCCCACTACGCAGAACACGTTCAAGAAACACCAACATTCTAACTTGCTCTTCTCATGCTACTAAGCTCTGTTCTCTCTTCATCACAGCAACTAATTTTTCTTCTATTCATAATCCATCCTTCTTCTCAATTTTAATGGCATCCGGCAGTGGCCCGCGCTCACCTCCTAACGTGGCTCCGGTCGGTGCTGCTGAAGGTGCTGAGAATGCTTTGCCATCAATTCCCGCTGCCGGTGGCAACCGACTAGTGCCTAAAAATGCCACGGGACAGAAAACTGATGTAGCATGGAAGCATTGTGTTTTGGTTTGTGCAAAGACTAGACGGGTGAGGTGCAATTAGTTTAATTTTTATGCATAAGGACATATAATTATGTATATAGGTATATTTTTTTGCCTATTATGATCATCGAGTTACGATTTTTCAACACCCCAACGATCCTGCTCTGACTCTCAAATTTAATAACGTTGCATGTTTTGCAGCGACCCAAAAGTTGAATGACAGTATATGAATATGAGTCATTAGTGAGTATTGTGAAATCAGCAAGAATAGTAAAACAACACAAGACATCATGCTTCAACCCAACATATAATCCTCTATGCCATGAAAGAAATGTGACCATAAATCACAAAAAGTATTCGCACCAAGAAAACAAACAATAAATCTTACAAACCTGAGGAAGAAGGCATTCATTTAAAAAACGAAAAATTTGAAAAAGAATATAGGCCTATCGAACATAAAACACTAAAATTGCTAATGTGACTCACAAATTGCTTAACACTTGAAAACCAAGTGATTCTAGAAATGGCAGGAATGGGTGCCACAATCAATTTCAGATAACATAAATACTAACTCTAACAATGTAAAATACAAGCTGGAGTCTTACTCCTTCAACTACTAGCTGCGCTCTTCCTATTAGTCGGGTATAGGCTTCGTTCTTCTCCCATGGGCCATTGGTCGAGTGATTGGGCTAAGAAACTACATGGGTCGACTTAACGGAGTTCGAGTCCAAATTTCCATTACAATCTAGAAGCAAAACACATAGTTATCACAATGATCATCATGAATAATTCCATGTCTACAGAGAGCACCCCGAGTGGGTAGGCGATCCAAGAGGACCCTCCAAACAAAAACTGCTTGGAGGGGATTTTTGTCCTCCAATTCCTTTTCAACACCTTGGAAGAATTGGAAGCGCACTACAAGAAAATGGCTTATTAGCATCCATTTTTTAGCGTCGGCTGCGACACCCATTCTAATAGCGTCGGATTTGCGTTGGTCAGACCCACGGTAGCCCACAGAATTTTTTTTCTCTTAAAAGAAAAATTAGCGTCGGTCATGGCGGACGCTATATTGGATTTAGCGGACGCTAATTTTTTAATATTTAAAATACTATAGTTAGCGTCGGACGGCGGACACTAAGTTTCATTTACTTTACCAAAAACCCTAATTTTTCACTCTTTTTTCCCTCTGTTACCCTCTCAGTCAGCCTTTCCCTCTCTTTCCCTTTCACTCGGCGCTCTTTCCCTTTCAATCACAAGCGACCATCAATCGTTCCCTAAGCTCAATTGTTTTCAGTTCGTAATCGTTCTTCAATCTCTGTTCTCATCCTTAGTTCGTGAACCTCTCTCGATCTCAGTCTCTACCTCTATCGCTCTCATGCTCAAGGCCACACCAACCTCTCTCTGAATCCATGCTGCCTCTGCAATCGAAGGTTTTTCACTACTTCTTACCTCTCTCTATTACTCAGTATCTAAGGTATTTTTCTGAAATGGTTTTAATTTTGAAAAGGGTTTTTTCTATTTGATTAAGGGTTACCTAAGGGTTCTGCAATAAAAATTAGGGATTTCTTTTAGTTTTTGGTTTGGATATGATTTTGTTGAATATGTATTCAAACTGTGTTGTTTATCTTCTCTTTTGTTTCAAGGTTACAATGTTGGTTTGTTAGGGTTTGTTATCGATCTTGATTTGGTGTTGGTTATTGAGTTTGGAAACTGATATTTAAGTGTATGGAACTGGATTATAGTTATGATTTTAAAGCCTTATCTCCTTTGAATTATAGTGATGATTTTAGTTTTGTGAGTGGAAATAATGATTTATTAGCACAAATAATGAATTATGTAAGGGCCTCATTTCTAGGAACTAAAGTGTCATAGGGTAGCAATTTTTCCTCCTCATTATTTACTTGTGAGCTGACTATATTAACACCAGCTCCCATTCAGTTTCAGAAGCCTGTCGCATTCGCAATTGCTTCATATCCACCCATGTTTTGGAGCGAAATGGCAAGTGAGTCTGTGGTGGTAAATCTTGTTTGGACTCAAAATCAGCGTCTCCTTGCCATATTGGTAGTTGTTCACACTCCTTTTCTAACCTCTTCTTCGAAGTGAATGCATCCTCGTTTATTTACTGTTGGATCAAAAATAAAAATTGTGGCACACATACGGTTCTTAATTTTCCTAATAGCATAACTTATTTCATATAATAAGTATACAAGTGCTAGGAATGAAGGGAGATATGCCTTAGAAACGACACTTTCTTCTTCAACTGAAATATATACCTCTTTTTGGTTTATTGTTAATTTTAGGATTCAAGTTTTCTGAAGTGATTATCATTGATAAAGAACTAATCTACTTAAGCTCTTCAAGCTAGAAACAAGTTAAGAGTGAAGGAAATTGATATCAGGCCTCCTCAATCAGAGGCACAACTTACCTTGATTACAAAAAGTAGAAAGAGCTGCCCTTGTTAAGTCTCGAGTCCTGAGGCTACAAATGTTAACTATGCATTTTGTATGAAATAGGAAGCCCCCAAGAAACCAAGATTGAAGGGAATTAATAACTTCTCGTGTGCCGCTAGTGCTTTCAATAGGTTTTAATATCATCTTAACAAAAAAACCAACTGCTAGATGTGGGGTGAGATTAGGCACACTACTCATTGTAGAGGAAATATGGATTCTAGTCGTGGTGTTCATCAAGTGACTTGCAGCAGCGCTATTTCCTCAAGCAAAGGTAGATATTACCTTCCAAAGTGTATCATGCTTCATGGGGGCTGCCGAAGTGCTCCTATGTTCAATAACATGAATAGCTCAGAAATGCTATATGCAGTTTTAGGTGTGTCACTGGACTTTGATCTAGTCTAAGTTTGATTATTTTCCTTAAAATTATTTTTGATGTATAGATATCTAGGTGTCTTGGATTGTGTTTCTTATAGGCCTAGTCACAATTGCTTGTTATAGCCCTATGTATATGCTATTTTTTTTGCCTTGTGTGGTCCATTGCTTGCAAAGTTTCTGCTTAGCCAATAAAAGTACTACGGATCTCAATGCTCTTTCAATTGAAACTACTGATTTTTTTTTCTTTGTGCTGAACATTGAACAAAGGAAAAGTATGGACTGTATTGTATGATGCTACTGCAATTGTCTTGAAACTACTGTTTGCTGTTTCAGCTTAGCTAGGAGCAAACTCTAGCTCTCATTATTATGTCTTGAAGGATTGGTTTGTTGTCAAGAATGAAATACACAAAAAGTATATCCTCGCTAGCCTCGGAAAGAAATGGCGGGATGCAAAGTGTAGATTGTTTGATAAATATTATAATTGGGAGCACCTGGTGCAATGCACAACTAAAGCAGCTATTGTATTGTGACTGAGTTAAAACATTGTGTTGCTGATACTCTTTTTGATATGCGGTTATCTTTAGCATCTAATGTCATGTGTCACAGTCTAATAGATTTCAGAGAAACTGAATTCTGTTTTGTGAAAACTGAAACTGTTATTGTTATTGAATCAGTTCATTAATACATGTATTTATAGGTCTGCTAAAGCCTTAAAAGGTTCAGCCGTGATCTAACAAACTCTGCCAGCTGCCCTAACAAACACAGTTGGTCTAATCCATTTGATTATGTTCTATACTTTACTATTTCAATAGAATCAAATATACCTTCCACATTTAGTAACTACACTTTCTTTGTTTGCTTGTTGAATGACGCAGGCACCTAACTCAACTTACAAGAAAAGGGGGAAGCCTTTTGAATTTTAAGTTTGTTGAACATCACAAGGTTAGTCTTTGAACACCAAGGAAAATGTTTTGATGCCTAAGATAGTTTATATATATATATATATATATATATATATATATATATATATATATATTTCTTCCAAGGAATAAAATTTCTTCATTTATCTATTCCCCATCTTCTTGCTTTAATGGTTTTCGGCTTAGGCAGAATTGCATATAGGGAAGTTTGAAAGAGTATGATTAATGAAATCTAAGTGTTACACAAAAAGACCAATTAATAAATCTTCTCACATGGAGATAGGTGTAATTTTGTGCATTTCTTGTTGCATTTGAAATTTTGTGAGAGCTTTTGTCTTAGAGATTAATGAGCAAGTTTATTACATGAATCATGTGAAAATGAGTGAGATAGAGTTGGATGTTGGTTCTGATAAGACTCCAGAACACCGTGCCCTTCTTGTGGAATCTAGGAGGTGATTTCTCAGATTCCCTTTCTTACGATTATTGCTTTCTGAAAAGAGATTCTTCCCCCACCCCTCAATAACTTAAGATGGATATATATTATAAAATGAATATGATATAAGGTGTGACAAACTGCATTATGAGATGTAATTTTAGTATTATTCATCTGAAAATTGATATGGAGTTGAAAAAATATCAATGTTGAAACCACCTTTCTTCCATTTTTTGGCAGTTCAAAGGAGTTGAAACATGAATTGATCCATGGTTTTTTGTTAAATTTGATGGAAAACTGGTGTCAGTTATTTATCAGAGGTTTTCCCTCAAATTTAACCTGTTGCATTCCCTTGCATATTTACTGAATAGAATTGATACCTAAAGCTCTCTTCTCTTTTTTAATATATATTTTGTGGTGCAATGGAGTTAGTGACACAATCAATGACAGGATTCTCCTATGCCTCACTATATTAGAGTAGATGATAAATAACTGAACTTTCATTTATGTAATCAGAAAATGATACTTTTCAGTTCAACAAACTGCATTATTTTAGTACCTTGGCACTTTGATTGTTCATGCTACAGGCAGGAGGTTTTATTCTTAGATAATGAGATTGCTTTCAACAAGGCTATCATTGAGGAAAGGGAGCAAGGCATTCACAAAATACAACAGCAAATTGGTCGCCTCTATGGCACAGCAGGTTTTTCTGTGAACGCCCGACCTGGATGACAAAACACTTTGACATTTTGTAGTTTTAACACGTGTTGGCTTTGCAGACGTGTCCGGTGTCCAACACCTTAGGTTGAAGACGTGTCTAGTGTCCAACACGTGTTGGCTTTGCAGATTTCTATTGAACACATATTTGCTTTTTTTACATTTTCTTTGAAAGGGTCATATTGGGTTAGAGTCTTTACATTACATTTTTTTCACTTTTCATGTAGGTCAGCCAAAGAGACACCTTCTCACAACTGGATGGAGTTTGTTTGTGGGCTTAAAAAGGCTTAGAGCCGGTGATTCTGTTCTTTTTATCAGGTAACTTTTGTTTGCTTCATTTTTTGTCAAATAGATAACACTTGCTATTAAATTCATTATTGTTGTCTCTATAATATATAGAAAGAATAACATTTGTGTAAAACTAAAACAGCTAAATTATTGGAACTAGTCTTGTCTATTGTGAAAATCGTGGAATTTAGATTGGCAACTTGTTATTTGAAGTTATAACATATGAGTAATGTTACATAACTTTCTTCACACTAAATGTGATGTGTTAATTGTTACCAGGGATGAGAAATCACAATTGCGAGTTGGTGTTAGGCATGCTAATCGTCAACAGACAACACTTCCATCATTAGTACTTTCTACTGATAGCATGCACATTAGTGTGCTTGCTGCTGCAGCTCACGCTGCATCAAACCGAAGTCCATTCTCTATTTTCTACAATCCAAGGTATATTTAATATGTCCATAACCTAACCTAGCACATTATTTAACATATAATTTTGTTGCAAATATAGCTTATGGTTTATGCTATTAATTTCTTTTGAGTGTAATATCTGCTATATCTACTTATTTGTAGGGCATGTCCTTCAGACTTTGTTATTCCACTTGCTAAATACAGAAAAGATGTTTATGGAACTCAGATCTCAGCTGGCATGAGATTTGGTATGATGTTTGCGACAGAGGAATCCGGTAAACGAAGGTAATTTCCCGAACGCTCGGATCGTGCTATAGCCAAATATGCTTGCTAAACTATTTGGTTGTGATATGTTCAAAGTAAAGTCCTGAACAAACATGAAAAGTAAGAACATCTTATATTCTATTTCATGACTAGTTATCAAGTTGATTTTGCTAATTTTATTTCAATAGCGGTAGCTTTCTTTCCTTTAGCAGAAGTAAGAACATAACAAGTTGTATTGTAATTTGCAGAAAAAGGTGACATGGGATCCTTGTCATAACCATGTTGTCCGACACTTGTTATATATAATTCTGTTTTATACCATGCTGTCAATTTTTAACAAATTCCATATGGAGTTTGTCTTATGGCTGCTGGTTGCATATTGCTTTTATGGAGGAAGATGATCTTTTGAGAGCTAAGGTGTAGTAGCCGTACAGTAGGTGTAAAGGTGGTTAAGGTGCTCTTTGATAACTTGGTACCAATTTGGTGTGAAGCTACCAAGTTACATATTTGAAACAGACACAAGGTGAACTTAATTTACATATTTAAATCTTTTATAGTTGTTTTTTCTGATTTATCTAGCTATCTCTTTCAATTTTATAGGTAAATATGAATTCACAAGAACAATGTGTCTGAAGCGGTAGGTGGAGATGATGTTGAAGAAGTAGATGGAGCGGTAGCACTTCAGTGCTGGACGTTGGCTGAGGGTGGTCGTACCCGTGGTCGCCTCTATGGCACAGCAGGTTTATCTGTGAACGCCCGACCTGGATGACAAAACACTTTGATATTTTGTAGTTTCAAGACCATGTTATATTTTGTAGTTTTAAGACTATGTTATATTTTGTAGTTTCAAGACTGTTATATTTTGTAGTTTCATGACTATGTTGTATTGTTTAGTTTCAGGATTGTTCGGTTTTATGGTATTTGGTATTTTGGGATTAACGATTTTGATATGGCATTCTATTCCATGACACTATGTTGTAAATGCTTTAGGAGCGTGGTAGAAAAGGAACGAAGTACGTTAGGAGAAGTGGTAGAAAGAAAAAGTAGGATAATTAATTATTTTTAAAAAAAACCCAGGTTAGTGTCGGCCAATCCGACACTACCAAAATAGTTGACTAACCTGTCGTCGTTGACTTTAGCGTCGGCCAATCCGACGCTAGTTTAGTAAGTTGACTTTTTTGTTGACTTTAGCGTCGGCCTGGCCAACGCTAGTTAGTTCGTTGACTTTTTTATTGACTAAGTAGCGTCGGCCCTGGCAGTAGCGTCGGCTAAAATTACAGGACGCTACATTTACCTTCGAACATTTTAGCCTCGACACGTGGTCGACGCTACTCCGACGCTAATTCATTGCTAGCGTCCGCTTTTGGCCTATTAGCGTGGGTTTTTGGCCGACGCTAAAAGCTGTTTTTCTAGTAGTGGCGGCCTCAACTTGCCTGTCCTGAAATAAAAACTAATTATATGCAAAACCAACAAAAAAGGTTTGTGAACCGCTTTAACACCTAATTCATCCAATCTCAATGTTGCTAGTTGGAGTTACAATGCCACATAAGCTATTACCTGGCGTTGTGGCCAGGTAATAGCCTTGGAGAGTTCTCAATTGCTAAGCTTTACTATCGAGCTTTGATACATCGGAACCTAGTTCTCTCTCGTATAACTTTTGGAAGCTTCAGACTCTGAAGAGGGTTCGTCCCTTCATTTGGCTTCTCGCTTCTGACAAGTTATTGACAAATAATAGAAAGAGTGTCATGGGATTGGGGAATGCGAATTGTATTCACTATGGTTCGGTTCCAGAAACTACACTTCATGCTTTACGTGATTGTCTTCGTATAGTTTCTTTTTATGGTTAAGCTTGGTTGAAGTGGGGATGCGCAGTAATCTTACTGATGGGGATCTTTATCATTGGCTTCAGTTCAATCTAATATGGAGCTAATTGGACAAGAGATAGTATTGATTTGACTGTTTGGTGGGCCAATGCGTCGCACCTCCTATAAGGATGGAAAAGTAAAGAGGAACATGATGTGACTTTTACTTGGCCTTGTAGACCTTGGATTGTTGTTAGTGCTTATGTGCAGGATTACCGGGTTGGTATGATTGTGTCCCGTTCATCGCAGCATCGTGATGTGGAAAGGGTTGAAGTTAAGTGGGATCCTCCAGGGTCCGAGTGGATTTTCCTTAATTGTGATGAGCTGTGAAGGCTTCAGATAGGGTTGCAGGCTGTGGTGGGTTATGCGAAATTCTGATGGCCTGTGGCTATCAGTTTTTTCCTAAGCGGATTGGGTATTGTGATCCTTCCACGCTAATAGGGTAGATGACACCGAGCTTGGAGATAGCAAACATGCTTTTTAGAATCATGGTGATAACTTCCACGCTAATAAGGTAGATGACACCGAGCTTGGAGATATCATAGAAGATTGTAGGAATTTGTAATTCTTTTTTCTCAAAACTCTAGTGTTCTCTAAGAGAGAAGCGAACATGGTTTCTCATTATCTTGCTAAGGAAACCATTAACAATGTTTGCTCATATTGTTTCTCTGGCATTCCTTATGAGCACTTGATTTTAAAGGATGTTAACTACATTTACTTCCTAAAATAATTGTATTTAAGCCATAATTTTAAAAGAACATGCTGGCTAAAAATATATCTTTACTTAAACTTTCTATGATTAATGTATACTCATATTTTAAAAAATGTATTAAAATAAAGTACGTCCAATTCTGTATTGACCTACAATTTAAGGAAAGCAATGGTTTCCGTTTTATTGGTGAAATAAGAAAATCAACTCCCAACAATGTACTTAGGAGGACCAGTAAACTATACAAAGAGCTCGTTGAGCTGTTGCAGAATTACTCAGAGGGGGAGGGGGGTAATCTTAGAGGGAGAGAATCACATCACACCAATCACACCAAAACTTGACATTATTCTCTCTCATTTATACAAAGTATCTCCACCTAGAGTTACTTACTCTCTTTCTCTAACTCTTCCTCAATTTCTTGCTTTTCTTATTTGCTCCAACATAATTGATTCCATTCTCTAGTTGTACTTTTTTTTATCCCTTTTGCAAACTGAATATGTTGTGGGCCCATTCCAATGATTGGCATCGTTACAATAATTTCCCCATTAAGAGCAACCTTTTTGTCCTCAAGGTTGAAATTAGGATAGTTCTAGATCGTTTGGTTCCACGTTGGTTGCATTAAAATCACGACAAAGAGTGTAATTTCTATAATTCTTTTTGGTATTATACGCAGAAGCTTCAAATACAAACTTCTAAAAAGTCACATCCACGTCCAAGGAAACCTGCCACCAAACATACACTTCAAGGTCATCGAGCTCTATCCTCCCATGATGTCATGCTAGTGTCCATACCCGTCCACATGATAAGGACTTGAGGGAAACAAAGACCAGAAGAAGGACCTATGAAAAGCTTCAATTGCGACATGTGAAATATTGGATGAATGTGTGCCTCTCGAGGTAACAGAACTTTGTAGGCTATTGCACCAATTTTGGTAACAATGGTATATGGACCAAAAGCCATTGCAACATCATTCCAAACTTGAGAGGGGATTGGCAGTGGTTGTAATAGACCCAAGGGAGGGTGTTGGCAAGCTTTGCTTGTTGGCACATAGAACACTGCTGAACAAAAGTCCTTATATCCTCTTTCATATTTGGCCAATTGGGAAGAGTGAGACATAATACTCCCCTAAAATCTTATGAATAAGAGGGTTAGTTTCTGGAATGACAAGTTGATTGCGCCAATAAAGCAAACCGTCCCTAGCTGAAAACTAAAAATCCTCACAATTATAGTGGAACATTGGTCTAGTTATAAGGCAACCAAATCAGCAAGATATTGTAATTCTAGTTTCAAGTCATTTAGGAAGTGACTGTGAGGTTCATAACAGGCCATTAGGAACATACTGGAGAGCCCCAAGGTTATCCTTCCTTGATTTATTCTCAATTGTGAAATCAATGCCGATGAATTTATCCAACCAAGCTTGTTGTTCGAGAGTTTGCAATGTTTGATCCAATAGGGACTTCAAACTCTTTGGGTAAGTCGTTCTGGGTCCAAGGTGCAATATATAGTACTCAAAAAATTGCTCTACGAGAAATATCCATTCGAAGGCTTGGGTTCCATCAAGATGAGGGAATCCGAGTTTAACATTGCGTGCGTGAAAGGGGATGTCTATAACATCCCAATTTCGGTACCTTGTTATTAAATTAAAATTATATACAAATGAAAGGTATTATCATTTGCCATGTTAAATAGATCTTTTGATTAGTATTTTAGTAAAAACTTTCGGTATTACAGGACCTTCTTCTTGCAATTATTTAATGCACTCCTTCGATATCGTTTAATTCGCCACCTGAGCTACCTATTTGGGATCTATTTAGTTTTATATGCAATTCAATAAAAAAATACACACAATCAAACATTATTATATTGCAAAGTTCATATATTTCGCTCCCATGTCAGTGTCACCGGCGTCATCTTCAAAATCTTAAAGCCAATGCAAGTATGCAACCATTGAACTGATTACAAACCCCAATGGAAGCGGGAACTGCGCTCCATGTCCGTGTTACTCTCAACACTCACATTCCCTTCCCCCTAACTAATCGCACCGCAAAATCAAAAACCTCATTCCAACCGCACTTCACTCTTTCATCATCATCTTCTTCTTCTTCAGTTCACAGTTACCGAGGCGCCAAGCCCAAACGCGACTTCCTCGCTGATTGGGTTTCACAAAACGACGACGTCGTTCGCCCCCTCCCAATCTATGTCGGCTCCGCCTCCCTCCTCGCCGTCCTTCTCAATCGCGCCATTTCTGGCATCGCCCCCGTTGCCGACGCCGGCAGGTTCTCAATCTCTCACAATTCTTTCTTCCCTGCTTTAATTAATTAACTAATTCATATGCAAAAATTGAACTACTAAACGGTTGCATGTTTGATGTTTGGAATTTAATTGTGGTTAGTGAATTGGGCACTGTTGTTGAATTTATGCTAATGGTGTTTTTGCAGTTCACAATCGAGAGCTGATCTGTTGACTTTAGGATTGGCCGTCACTAATATATTGACTGGCCTTGTTTGGCTTTCCATAAAACCTAAATCTATATCTGTGGTAAGCCTCACACTTTTGCTCCAATGTTATCTTTCTCCATTTTTATTTTTCATGGGTCTGTTTGTCATTTGTTTCTTGCTTCAAGTTTTGTTTTGTGGTGCATGGTTGTTTTGGCTTAATTTTTAGCCTCTTTGGTTTGAGGCAATACCGTGTTCTTAATTTTAAAGATTTGTATAAAAGAGGATAAAGATATCTTTTTTAGTACAATTTTATCATGTAAATCTTTCGAAAATTGAAAACAACAAAAAGTTTCTAAAACAAACTGGTCCTAATCTAATGCTCTTTTGGAAGCTACTAAAGCTATTATTTTTGCAAAATAAGCTAACTTGAAGATGCCCATGATAGGCTTATTTTTGTTCAGGTAAATCCTCAGGGAGTTGAATGCAAGAGGTTGTGCACTGCTCTCCCTGATGTTGCACTCACTGAGCTGCTCTGGTACTTCACTTGTTAGCTTCATTTGGATTTCCCCCCTCCCTTGGACCATGTGCTTTCAAATTTTGTACAGAAGTTAATGATTGAAAATTTGGATAAAAAATATGGCCGTCATTCATTGTTATAAATTGCCGAATCTACATCATGTGTAGTAAAAGAATGGATGCTTTATGGCTTTGAGGTTTGTGATTATGATTGTCTTTTCGACGTGTGCTGTTGATAAACTGGATAGGAAAGCTATGGTTTTAAATAGTTAGTTTTTTCCCCTGTTTATTTCATTTGTGGAGGAAAATTCATGTGATTTGATCGGCCAATATGGAAGCTATTGCTTTAAATAGTTAGTTTTTCCCCAATTTATTGATGGTAAAAGTATCGTTTATAATCTTTTTCCAGGGCGTGGGAATCTCTATTGGATGTCACCTGCTGCCGGTCACTTGTAATTGTTTATGAGAGCAGTTGTGTTCTTCAAATTGGTTTTGCTGCAGAATCTTCTCCCGGGGATGGTGAGGCTGTAAGTGTGGACACCAATAAATTGATGCAAGGATCTGTATATCAGGGTGTAATGAAATCTGGAACTCGTAAGTTTCTGATCATATATTGTCAACCACGAGTCATTTATCACAACTGCTGCTACTCAAGTTCAGTACTTTTCATTAAGTGTGCCCCAGTATTAATTAAAATGTGTTGAATCTTTTACACATGTTCAGAGAGTTACTTGGCTAATCTATCTCTTTATCCTGGGAAGTCTGAGCTGCCATTTCTGCCTTCAAATACTCAGGTATTTGCTTCTATTTATTAAACTGGTCCATATGACTAGTGACATATTTCTGTGCAGTTCATCATTACCTTGTATCTTAACTAATACTTTTTGTGTAGAATCCATAACCCGTGTGAAGAATAAACTCTTGTTTAGAAAGAATTAAACACGGGGTGGGGTGTGGGTGGATTTTGGGGAGAAGTGAATCCAGAAACTTAGTTGCACACCCAGTTGTTACTTAGGGAATCAGTTACTTGAATGACTTAGGTGTACTACATTTTTTCCGAATGAGATCTCTAAATAGAATTGTTAGAATACAGGAAAGTTTCTTGATATTATGTTTGAGTATCAAGTAGAATTTCTCATAGGATTAGTTTCTTATCTTGAAATATCTTAAGAGTATCTCTTAAAGATTAGTTTGCATATTAAACTTGGTCATTACTGTGATTTGTTTCCTTGTTTCACTATTTTATTAGGATTATGAGTCTTGTATCCCTACAAATAGGGACTAGTATTTACTCTTTTGCATCAAGTAATCAAATGATTATCAATTATAATCATACTTTAGAGTCTTCATTCTTTCTCTTATCATTCTCTATCTTAAAACCTACAACTTCAACAAGAATTACACTAGATTTAAGATGCTTTGAAGGGACTTACTGGAGGGTGGTTTTTTGGAGCGTGCATGAAGTGTTGAAAAAAAAAAGAGAATCAACGTCGGTATTTGTAATGTTAAACTGAATGACAAACCGAGAAAAGGAGAGATTTCTCCGTCTGTGTTTTTCCCCATTTACTGAGCTAATGTCAGTTCTTCAATACTAGCAATTCAAAATGAATCATTTATTTCCCGGGTTTTTTTTTTGGTACCCCCATCACCTTCCTATCTACCCCCATCGACCCTGCGAAAAGACGCAATTGCCCTTCACAAAAATTAAAAATCCCAAACGTATCCTGTTTGCAATTTTTTTTTTTGGAAATCGGATTTAGGTAAATCCGATTTCCACTAAAAATTTTAAAAAATTTAAATCGGATTTAGGTAAATCCGATTTCCACTAAAAATTTTAAAAAATTAAAATCGGATTTATTTAAGATGGGGTAGATCCGCTTTGAAAAATAACAAATCGGATTTACCTTAAGTGGGGGTAAATCCGATTTGTTATTTTTAAAAGCGGATCTATAAGGTAAATCCGCTTTTAAAAATAACCAAAGCGGATTTACCTTATGTGGGGGTAAATCCGCTTTGTTAACCTAACTAATAAGTAAATAAATCAGTTAAAATTTTAGATACAAATTTCGACCGTCTTTTGGTTCTGTTTAGTTTGTAGTTCGTTAACACGTGACGATATTGTACGTCGGGAGAATAATTTAGGCTAAAAAATCAGTTTTCGGGCAACCTACTCAAATTGTAATGAAACCACATTCTTTAAATCCGAAAAATATCAAGGATCAATACTCCTAAAGAAGGGACTTCTTTCAGGACTGGGGACCTCAAAATCCCAAATTCCATCGTTTACTATTTTTTATTAATTGTTTTAATTTTTCATAATCTCCAAAAAATCTGAAAAAATTTGCATAACCTTATTTTGGTTTTATTAGATTTTTAGTGGTGTTTTTATAATTTTTGGATTAGTTTTGGCTGTTTAACGGATTTTTAGTAGCATTTTATAACCTTTTTTAAAAAATTAAATTAAAAACAAATTTTTTTAATAACAAAATCGGATTTACCTTAGGTGGGATAAATCCGATTTTCTTTTTTTTAGGGAAATCGGATTTACCTTAGGTGGGATAAATCCGATTTTCTCTTTTTTTAGGGAAATCGGATTTATGTGCCCATCAGGTAAATCCGATTTCCAAAATAACAAAGCGGATTTACCTTCAGCTAAGGTAAATCCGCTTTGTTATTTTTGAAATCGGATTTACCCCCATCTGAGGTAAATCCGACTTTAAAAATCACAAAGCGGATTTACCTTAGATGAAGGTAAATCCGAGCGAATTGCAAGTTGGGCAGGGGTATTTTCGGGTTTTAGCAATTTGATGGGGGTAGATGGGAGTTGATGGGGGTAAAAAAAAAAAGGCCTTATTTCCCTCCTGCTATTTAAGCTATTTACCTTACCAAATCTTATCAACCCTTTCACCACCTATGTGACAGTCTATTTCATGAATCATGGTGTTCCGTGCGTTCGTGAAACATCGGGTTATTCTTGTGTCCTAGGTCCTATCACGTTCACTTACCGCACAATATAAGGTATGTCAAATCTAAACATCATCATCAATGTATCAAAGGGCTATGCTCAATCCTAGAAACGAGTTCTACTCAGACATGGTTGAACAAGAATCCATAAAAATTATGAAGAACATTCCAAACCAAAATCCAAAATAGAAGAGAAGAAGAACAAAATTTTAATCCCGACCTCCCAAACATGGCGCTCTCTTTCCAAACTTTAGAACCTAATCAAAGTGTTCAGAAATCTTACTTATTATTAGGGCTTACATGGGGTTCAAGCCAAACAAGAAATTGTAACACCAAAGCGTAGGTTACAAGTATCGTGCCAAGGCCGAGGCCAGCACCATGGCTTTGTTGTGGCCAAGACTGACCACTTGCTTTCATAATTGAGCTTAGATGTCTGCACTGAAGTTGTAGCCTTGGCTGTTATCTTTTATTTGCTACTTGTTTCATCCAATTTAGATACCGAAATCTCTAGATTTTACCAAATTACCGAGCAAAGGTCGGGCTGTCAAAGACCGCATCATGCATCCAACTTAAATAAGAAGTTTCACCCTGATAGAAATTGAATCAGTCTCGAGTCCTTCATGAAAGTTGTAAATATTTCTTTAGCTTTCTAGAAGATAAAGATCATGTCAATTGGGTGAGTGGAGCTTAAGATATAATCTTTTAGCAAGGGAGACTCAAATCATCAATCCTATTCTGATTTGGTTTGCTCCCAAACTTGTCCCATTTTCCATAGCCAAAATACTCCTCTCCTTTACGCAAAATACTCCTCTCCTTTACGCAACAAGAAGAAAATTTGAATTACATTGATGAAGATCATGCAAAGAACTATTTTAAACATGCATACCTCATACCTGAGCTACAAGTACAAGCCAAAACGATGGAAGATATGATTCAAATTCAAATGTATCATGCTGTTTAGCAGGGAGTCAGGGACTAAACCAAAGCTGGTCAGATTGGTTGTGCTGGGCAGAATTATGGTTCAACAAGAATTCCAATGCTTCCAAGATGACCCCTTTTAAAGCCATTTAGAGCATTGGAATTTTGAATGGGTGATTGGATTTATCTTAACCTGAAACCCCACAAACTGAAGTTTCTAGCTAAGCGACCTACTGAGAACCATAGCCTACATTTCTCTTGTCCTTGCAAGTCGTTGAGAGTAGGACAGGTAGCCTTCTGATTGGAACTTCCATGACATAGCCACGTACACCATATCCCTTCAGGTTTTCTTGCTAAAAAGATCTTCAGCTCCTCAAGTATTCCCAATCACTTCCTCCTATGCTGTCTGATGAGTGCGAGCTACTGGTACAACTTGAGCAACTGCTGAATACACAAGAAGGGACATTCGGAAACTTCGAAGTGCTGATTAAGTGATCTCATTTGCTAGACTGCAAGAGTAGATGGGAGTCCACAGCCAGTATTGATAGTAGGCCTCTGATATATAAGGTCTACAAAATGAGGAGTAGGGTGGTAGCAGGTAGGGGTGTGCATTGTGCATGAACCAAACCAAACTGGACCATATATGTGGTTTGGGTTGGTTTGCAAAAACCACATTGTCAAAACCGGTTTTTTCTTCAAACCAGTTTAGGTTTGGTTCAGATCCAGTTCAAAAACGGTTTACCTTATAAAACCGGTTTTTTGTGAAATCAAATAAAACCAGTTTTGCTTTAAATGAACCAGTTTTTTTGTCCGAACTGGTTTTTACTGAATTGCAAAAAAAAAACTGTTTTTCCAATATATCCATTATTTGCCTCTATTATTTCCGCAACTAGTCAAGCTTCAATTATCAATTCAAGGTAGATGATTGTGAATCCATGAACCAAAACTAATAATAATAATAATAAAATAATATTCACGAACTATGACAAGTTGAAAACACAAGGAAAAATCAAGACAAAGAAAATATTTTCAATTTTATGCATAACCTTCACCAACTTTTGCATTTTTGAAAAAAGTGAAATTAAAGTTTTGAGGTACCTGGTTACAGAATCTCATCGCAAGCAATTCACAAAACCTAAAAACCACCAAATTCAAGAAACCAACAAATCCTATGCTTGAACTGGAGATAACCAATCGGCGTGAATTGGAGATGAAATTGTCAGGATCTAGATTGAAATGTAAGCAGATCCTGTGGATCATATACAAGTGAGAGAGTTGAGAAAGTACCATTGAAGACGGGGAGGGAGGGAGGGAGGGAGGGAGGGAGGGAGGGAGGGAGAGAGAGAGAGAGAGAGAGAGAGAGAGAGGGGATGGTGGCCGGAGCTATCGTGCACGGCGGTGGGAGGTGGATTGCTGGTGGGTTAAAAAATGAGTTGAGATCTAAAAGCTAAGAATATGAAGGGGAAAATATTATTGTCGTTTTGTTTGTTTTTTGTTCGACTTTCGTTTTTGTGGATACTGCAGAATGACTGCAAACGACCGGCAATCTCCTTTCCATAATGCAATTGCGAACGCTTTTCAGTTCAATTAAAGCAGACTTGTTTAGGTTCAACTTTGGTAAACCGGTTCAAAACTTGGGTTTGAGTGCACTGATTAGTTTTTAAAATAGGTTGGGTTTGTAAACCATGTAAATGGTTCTGGATTTTTTTGGTGCGGTGTGGTCTGGTTATTATATTTGGACTGGTTAACCACACTATTGCACACCCCTAGTAGCAGGCAATCAATGCCTTAGAAGACATTTTCTCTGTTCACTCCCTGTCCTATAAAAATTGAGGATTAGGGTCAGTGTCAATAAAATTCAAATTCTGTGTTGTTTTCTTTTTCTCTCTGATCCAATTCTACCATAAATATCCAAACATAGCCTTTGTATTCTGAGCTCTACCTTTTAATAAATGTTAACTATTAGAAGGTGCATTTATGTGTAGCCACACCCGTTGTATTCTGAGCTCTACCTTTATAACTCTTTTGTAGTCAATGACTTTTGCTGAAGATTTAATAATATTCAGTAACAAAAGTTATTCGTTCATGTTTTGCTAGGCAGTAATTTTACAACCACTTGGGGATAAAGGAATTGCAATTATAGGTGGTGACACAATACGAGGTTTCACTACTTCTGATCAGGTACGTTTCATCTTTCATTTTTTTTTTCAATGATATATCTGAATTTGTCAAAAAAATTTAATCTTTCAAGCCTACAGCATGTTGTTATATGAATATATCAACAGAGCTCAGGTTTTTTTCCCTTTAAAATAAATTAAGATTGTTGTGATCGAGTTGATCCACCGCCCACTTAAACACTTAAACACTGTCAAATTTCAGTTTAACGGTACTACAATTCATTATTTAAGCGCTGCTAATTGTTTTCCTTATCTATGATGGGTTAGTGTCATAATTATTTAAATACTTACAGGCATGGATTACGTTTATCGGAGAGAAGCTGGATTCCACCCTTTCAAAATATGCAAAACATCTCACTCTACCTTGATATCAATGGAAATATAACATCTCACTCAAAACTTTCAGCCGAATTCTTTAGGCTAAATTTGAGCCCATGTATATTTTATTTTTTAAAGGGTGTCCTTAAATTGATTCCTAGTCAGACTAAATTCATAGTAAGTTGGTAACTGTAACATACTATTGTTTATAGGGTAAAATATGTTTTTGTCCCTACAAAATTGGGTCATTCTAAGTTTAGTCCCTACATTATGCAAATAGGCATTTTCATCCCTAACTTATTTTTCCGTTTCCATTATTAGTCCCCGACGTTAATTACTGCTTAGTAAGCAAACAGAATGCTGACTTTGCATCTCCTAAGTGGCATTTTATTTGATGTCGCACTATGTACCTTTCCATGTGGCATTTTTTTATTAATTTATTTTAGCTCCTCCATCATCTTCCCGACACCTCCCTCACACTCCATTAAAACCAGACATCCATTTCCAACCAAACCTCATTTCCTCTCTTCCTCACACCTCCATTTCCAACCAAATCATCATCATGGCAAGCAACAGAAGCAAGGGAAAGGGAAAATAAACCATCATTCACAGTTGCGGAAAATAAAATTAGAAGCAAACAATGAAAATGATTCATAGCGAAAACAAGGAGCAGAAGCAAAATTAAATTTGGGGAAATTGCAGAAAAATGACGAGCAGAAATTTTGAATCAAATTTCACACAAAAATTCACCCAAATTTCAACACCCAAACCCATACCCTAACTTCTCCCATCACCATAACTGCAAAGTTGCAAAACGCAAAACGGGGAGAGAGAGAGAGAGAGAGAGAGAGAGAGAGAGAGAGAGAGAGAGAGAGAGAGAGAGAGAGAGAGAGAGAGAGAGAGAGAGAGAGAGAGAGAGAGAGAGAGAGAGAGAACAAGAGGCGAAATCGTTAGGTTGCTGATGATGTTGATTTGTAGTGTTTTCTGGGAGAAACTCGCGAGATTGAAAGTGAAGATGAATGTGTGATTGAAAGTGAAGATGAATGCTTTCTAATTAGAGTGAGATTTTTGATAGTGAAGATGGGGTTTGGTTACGGGTTTTAATGGGGGAAAGATGGAGGGAGAAGATGGATCTGGGTATGATGATGCTAGTGATGTTTTTTTGGGTATTTTTTTAAAAATATAAATTGAATTAAACTGAACTAAAATTATAATAAAAAGTGAGTTGGCATTCCCATGTGGACGCCACATCAATTAAAATGCCCATGTGGCGTGTCCAGTCATAATTTTGTCAGCCCAGTCAGCATGATTTAACGTCAAGGACTAATAATGAAAATGGCAAAATAAGATAGGGACCAAAACACCTATTTCATTAATATAGAGACTAAACTTAAAATGGCCCAATTTTATAGGGACTAAAAATATATTTTACCGTCGTCTATATTACTCACGTTTTTCATCTGTTAGACCATGTGCGTATTTGAATTTGTTTATTTTAGAAATAATCCCAAAGAAGCATACTAATGCTTCATTGCTTTTACTGGTTGACTCGCATTGCGTTTCAAGTTCTAAGATTTCCACTAACACTAAAATAAATCCCAATTAATTAATAGTTTCTTATAAGAATGGTGAACATACTCCGGTATCAGAGAAGGGATTAGTCACTGCTGTTCGTTGGTAGATACCCGGGTTTACTCAAAAAAATACTCCGGTCTCAATGAAACGTCTAAGAGCATCTTTAACGAGGGTAAACTAAAGTGAATTTTATGGGTCCAAACAGCTACGTAGGATTTAAGCAATTTTTAGTTGACTCAAGTGGTTTTTACTCCAATGAGGGTTATTTATAAGGAACCGAACTTGACTCCACTTATTCATATTTTTTATTTGTTGATAAGAGAGAAATAATTCTTTTTTATTGTTAGTTTACCCATCTCGTGGGTGTGCTATTTCACTATCATCAACTAATATTTTAGTTCGCTTGATGCCACCTAGATCAACTATAGAGGCTTTTCCACAAAATCTAATATCTAATCTAATCTAATCTAATATAAATTTATACAAATGCACCACATATTAAATTGCCTATTAAGACATTTGGAAAAATTGACACTTCACATAATTGAGGGTAAAATTGTAACTTAACCAAGACAAAATACGACAATTTTTTGCTTTTTATTTTATGTTTTTTACTTTTTCCTCTATCTCTCCTTTCTACTTTTTCTTTAGGCTAAATAGCACTTTTGGTCCTTTATGTTTGCTCCAGATTTCACTTTGGTCCTTTATCTTTTTTTGGTCCGTTTTGGTCCCTCATGTTTCGTTTTTGTTTCATTTTGGTCCCTCACGTTAGTTTTGACTAACGGACGCCACGCTGGCAGTTAACTGCTGACGTGGCGTCCGTTATTCATTAAATTACGTGGCAATTTATTAAACACATCAGCATTTATATTTTTTTAAATTTTAAAAACACAATTAACAATTAACTAAAAACATTAAAACTAAAACTAAATCCATTTCCTCTCATCTCCTCCTTCATCACTGCTTCTTCGTTCTCTCTTCGTCTCCCACCAGCTTCATCTCTCTCACGTTTGGTTTATTTTTTCATTTCCCCCTTGTTTCTTCGTTTACACTGTACGCAACAACATCACAACTCTCCTCTTTTTTCTTCCCCCTGTTTCGGTATCTATTTTCCTGTTTAGAAGACCAGAGAGAAAGAGAGAGAGATGGTGAATTAATATCCTCAATCCCCATCATCAGAGAGACATCCTCATATTCTTTTCCCCAATTTCAAATCTTCTTAGATTCAACCAAATCGATTTCAGATCTTCTACGATTTCAGATCTTCTACGAAAATACCCAGAAACGAAAAAAACAGATCTGGAAACGTTTTCGTTTCCTTAGATTCATGTTCAACCAAATCGTTTTCGTTTCATCTTCAACGTTTTCGTTTTCGTTTCATGTTTAACTAGATCTGGAAACGTTTTCGTTTTCAACGTTTTGTGTTTCCTTAGATCCATCTTCAACCATAATGTTTTCTGTTTCATCTTGAAAAACAGATCTGGAAACGTTTTTGTTTCCTTAGATTCACGTTTCGTTTTCTGTTTTCAACGTTTTGTTTCATCTTCAACCATATTGTTTTGTTTTGTTTCCTTAGATCCATCTTCAACCATATTGTCTTAAGTTAAGTTTCCAACATCAGATGATCTGGGATTTTTAAGTTCTGGGATTTAATTTGTTGATTTTGTTTGTTTTTTAGTTTTAATGTTTTTAGTTAATTGTTAATTGTGTTTTTAAAATTTAAAAAAATATAAATGCTGATGTGTTTAATGAATTGCCACGTCATTTAATGAATAACGGACGCCACGTCAACAGTTAACTGCCAGCGTGGCGTCTGTTAGTCAAAACTAACGTGATGGACCAAAATGAAACAAAAACGAAACATGAGGGACCAAAACGGACCAAAAAAAGATAAAGGGCCAAAGTGAAATCTGGAGCAAACATAAAGGACCAACAGTGCTATTTAGCCTTTTCTTTATTTCTTTCTTTTACCTCTTTCTCTTTCTTCTAATGTCTCATCTCTCCTCTCTCTTTTTTCTTTCTTTTCCTTTATTTCTTTTATCTTCTCTCTTTATCTACTCCCTTCTTACTCCTCTCTTCTTTTTTACCTTTTTTATTTCCATCGTATTCTCTCTCTCTTTTTTTGGTTCGGACCATTCTTGGCTACCCACGGAACGCTTTCAACGAATGACAAATCTCCGCTCGCTACTTGCGCCAAGTATTTCGCTGGCCAACACCGTTTTTAACGTACATGGGAATCGAACCCGGGAGCAAACCGGATCGACCCCCACTACGTACCCAGGAAATGCAACACCACTGGGCCACGAGTGTTGGTTTCCGTATTCTCTCTCTCTATTTATCTTTATTTTTCTCCATCTATTTTTTTCTTCTTGAAAAATATTTTCTTTCAAATTAATTTCTATGGGTTTTTTTATACAGATTTAAATTTATTAATTTTTCCTCGTTTCATCAAAACACTCAATATTAAAATCTCGGCTAAATAGCACTTTTGGTCCTTTATCTTTGCTCCAGATTTCACTTTGGTCCTTTATCTTTTTTTTGGTCCGTTTTGGTCCTTTATCTTTCATTTTCGTTTCACTTTGGTCCTTTATCTTTTTTTTGTCCGTTTTGGTCCTTTATGTTTCATTTCGTTTCATTTTGGTCCCTCACGTTATTATTTAATTCAATTAAAACATTAAAACAATTAAAAAAATAAAACATAACCCCCCCCACCGTCCACCACCACCCACCACCGTCCACCACCACCCACCACCACCGACCACCGTCAACCACCACCTCCCAAACCCAGATCTGCGCACCTCCCCCATCGTTTTCCTTCTCTCTCTGCGCACCTCCCCCCCCCCCTCGTTTTCCCTCTCTCTCTGCGCACCCCTCTCTCGTCGCTCTCCCTCTCCCGTCGCACCTCCCCCCTCGTTTTCCCTCTCTCTCTGCGCACCCCTCTCTCGTCGATCTCCCTCTCTCGTCGCACCTCCCCCCCTCGTTTTCCCTCTCTCTCTCTCTCTGCGCACCCCTCTCTCGTCGCTCTCCCTCTCTCGTCGCTCTCCTCTCCCTCTCTCGCCGTTCAAATCCAGATCCAGATCGAGGGGGGGGAGGTGCGCACCAGTTTCGTTCACGGTGAGGGAGATCCAGATCGAGTGGGGGGGAGTATGGGTGGTGGTTATTGGTGGCTCACGGTGAGGGAGATCCAGATCGAGTGGGGGGAGTATGGGTGGTGGTTGTTGGTGGCTCACGGTGAGGGGGGAGGGGTTCACGGTGGGGGGGGGGGGGGGGAGGGGAGGGTTCACGGTGGGAGACCAAAAAATTGTTTTAATTGTTTTAAAATAATTTTGTTTTAATTGTTTTAATTGTTTTAATGTTTTAATTGAATTAAATAATAACGCGAGGGACCGAAATGAAACATAAAGGACCAAAACGGACAAAAAAAAGATAAAGGACCAAAGTGAAACGAAAATGAAAGATAAAGGACCAAAACGGACCAAAAAAAAGATAAAGGACTAAAGTGAAATCTGGAGCAAAGATAAAGGACCAAAAGTGCTATTTAGCCTAAAATCTCTAATTAACCAATATCTACTTTTTGTTTTTGAGTCTCGACAGTTAACAATTACCTATTATTGCTATAATATTTTTGTTTTATGACTTTTGATCTTTTGTTTTATGACTTTTAATAGTCACTTTTAATATTTTGCTTCATGAATATTTTTATTTTTTAATAATCGCTTAGGAGTCTTAACAAGAAAATATTAGTTGTTGTAAAATTAGTTTTTTTTATTTTTTATTTTCATCGGGGAAACGTTAGATGTTGTTAAATTTCCGTATTTTTTATTCTCGATGGCAAAATATTACATGTTAGAATACAAATACTTTATATTTTATTTCCACAACTGTCTTTATTTTTTATAAATGATAATTTTACTTTTGAGTCTCGACAAGAAACAATTACACATTACTGATATAACTACTACAAAAAATGCAGGATAAGCGACGGATTTTAGCATCGGAAATCAAATCCGTCGCAAAATTTAACTTAACGAGGGATTTAGCGACGCATAATTCCGTCGCTAAAATGGCGCGCTTTGTTTTAAAAAAAATAAATCAAATCCGTCGCTAAATAAAAAATCCGCCGCTAAAAATTCGTCGCAAAAATGACGTGACCGTTGCCAGTTCTTGGAAAGCGTGAAAGAATCAAATCCGTCGCTAAATTTGAATTCCGTCGCTAAAAATCTATCGCTAAAAAATGACGTGACCGTTGGCAGTTCTTGGAATGCGTGAAAGAATCAAATCTGTCGCTAAATTTGAATTCCGTCACTAAAAATCCGTCGCTACTCCTCTTTTCTCTTCTCTCACTCATTTTTCTCTCTTCTCTTCTCTCCTTCAACCTCCAACAACCTCCTTCACCACCATCTCTCCGCCACCATTGCGCCACGCCACCACCATAATCTTCTCCATTTTCTCATGGTGCTCAGTTTTTTCGATTGCAAGTATAGAGACTGGTGGAAATGGGTTGCAGTTACTGATAGAGGAATTCTTTTGGTTTTGGATTGGAAGGGCAAGTTTCTGTGAACCCTAAATCTATTTATCTATTTATTTGCTTTCCATTTATGATTTAGGGGCTGATTCATTTTAGTTGTTATTAAACAGAAAAAATCTGATGTCTGATGTCTGCTGCTAAGTGGTTAACAACACATTGAATTTTCCAGGATTTTACTTCATGTTGCTGTTGGTTCACTGAATCTGCAATTTTCCCTTCTTTTTCCTTTCTTTTTTCTTGGTGAGGTAACTAGGGGTGTTCGTGGGTCGGTTTGGATTGGATTTGACCAAATCTGTTGCCCGAACCAATGATAATTATTCGGTTTGGGTAACTAGGGGTGTTGTGGCATAAAAAAACAGGCTTTGTTTTTTAAAAAAAATTAAATTAAATCCGTCGCTAAGGTTTGACATATCCGTCGCTAATTTTTTTTAAAAAAAAATCCGTCGCTAACGTTTGACATATCCGTCCCTAATTTTTTTTTAAAAAAAATAAATCCGTCGCTAAATATTTGCGAGGCTCTTTTTAGCGACGGATTTTGTCCGTCGCTATTTCCCTCGCTAAGTCACATTAGCGACGGATTTTGGACCATTAGCGACGGAAAAATCCGTCGCTTATCCTGCTTTTTTTTGTAGTGAACTATTTTCGTATTATGACTTCTTAACTATATCTTTACGATTATCATACGAATGTGACATTATAACATGTTCTTAGCTCTAATTTCTACTCTCACAACTAAAATCTCTATTTTATCCATTGCTATTTTTTTGCCATTACAAATATAGTATTTTCATTACTCTTGATTTCTTCAGGAGAAATCATAGTATAGTTTCTTTGGAATTAACTTTTATGGGTTTTTTTCATACTGATTGATATTATTAATTTTCCCTCATTTGCAGATAAAAATTTACTACTCAAAATTTAGATTTACTATTTTGTCGAATAAGAGAAAAAGAGGAATTTAGATTTACTCAAAATTTATTACTCAAAAAGAAGAATGGGGGTCTTTTTATACTAATTCTTTTATATTTTTGTATTAACAATATCTATTTTTTTTTGACACAACAATATCTATTTTTTATAAATAAGTATTTAGCTTTTGAGTCTGGATTAAGAAGCATTATCTATTCTCGGTATGATTTTATCGCCGCAAGCAATTTCTAATAAATGGACTTCTGCAATTTATTTAATCAAAACACCTAATACCAAAATCTCTATTTTACATGTTTATACTTTTTGCTTTGGAGTCTCGACGGTTAACAATTACACGTTATTGCTATAATTATTTTGTATTATGACTTTTGATTTCTTATGGAAAAATATAACACGCTGTGGCTTATTTTGCTTTCATGAATATTTTTATTTTTTAAAATGAAAATTTTGCTTTGGAGTCTATACAAGAAAACATTAGACGTTGTCCAATTAATTGTTTTTTGTCTTGCTTTTGACTTCCAACGGAAAAATGTTACAAGTGAAATTTCCTTGCTTTTGATTCTCGATGGCGAAAGATCGAGGTGGTTGCGGGGGACGGCGACCGGGAGCGGCGAAGAGGGGCGGCTACGAGGAGCGATGATCGAGGTGGTTGCAACGTCATTGGATTCACTTTAAATCGTATCTTCTTCCTCTCTCCCATATTCCTTTACCTTATCTTCATCTCATTTTCATTTTTTTTTCCTTCTGATTTTTACTATTTTTTAACATTTGAAGAAGGTACTAACTTTTTTTAACTTTCTGCAACTTGAAATTTTTAGGGCGTAGTGGTAGCTATGGGGAGCAGCCACGGGGATGGGGCAATCGCGGTGGTTGCAATGTCGCTGGATGCTTTAAATGTATCTTCTTTTTCTCTCATCTGTCTATTCTTTCATCTTATTTTCATATCACTTTTTTTTTCTAATTTTTACTCTGTTTTTAAGATTTGAAAATGATATTTACTTTTTTTAACTTTCTGGAACACAATATTTTTAAGCACCTTGAAATATTAATTTTTTTCATCAGCTTATGCCTTTTTTTTTACATTTTTATAATTTTCAATGTATTTATGGATTCATAGCACGTTATAACAAATACAGTATTACCTGTGCGGATATCACCCGTGCGGATGGATGCATGAGTATATACTAGTTTTGTAAAAAACCTTTTAAAATTCTGTCTGCAAAGAATTGGAGTATTGACTTACAGTTCACCATTGTTGAAACTTGTGTTTAGATATTTGACCGGTTGTTGACAAAAAGAAAAAAGATATTAAGCAACATCTAAGATTGTTCATTGGCCTGATTCAACCCAGAAAACATGAGATTGAGAATCTGAATCAAATTAATTAACTATAATTTATTTGTCACATGTTTAAATTTAACCCCAATGAAATCCAAAGTCAATTTTACTTCAATTTTCGGGTTCAAGGTTTTCTAAAACCAGTGACACAATTGTCAAACTGAACTATATATACCAGCACAACACAAGTTTGCGAGGAGCAGTGTGTACTTCACACAAAGTGGATGTATTTTTTTTTCAATAAGGTTGTTTAAGTATTTGTAAATTGCCAATTCGATTAATTGAAATTGAAACTAAGTTACAAACGGGTTATTTGCGGTAATCTAGACTTTGAGAGCATGAAAAACAATATAAGTATGAATGAATTTATGAAGCCAAAAAGATGGAAGAGGAATTCATTCATGTTGCTGCAAATATACATCAGTATAAACTCTGTGAGTTTCTTTCATATCTATAAAATCATATAAAAAAAGAACAAAATTTCTGTTTCAAATAACCCCTCCAAAACAATAGAAAGAATGAATGCCTAGCAAGTATGAATATCGTGCTTTACATGTGTACCAGCTACCAACCAAGCTGTTAGTCACCCTTGATTATTATTGTAACCCTTATAGAAAAGACCTTTCCCAAGGCATCAACCCTGTTGAAGGATCAGCAAAATGAGACAAAAGGAAATCCTTCAAACCAGTATCCCAAACCTCACAAAACCTTAACCTCCAATTAACTGGTTCAATAGCTTCTGTTCCAAGTCCTGGTGCTCTATCCTTTGAACCTTTATTTTGATCCTCTTGCCAATCAACAACATAGGTAGCAACTCTTCTATAAAACTTTGCTTTAAAAGTCTCCCACACTTGGTACTTATAGTGGTTCACTATAGCAGCACTTTCAGGCATGTTATAGTACTCAAATCCTTCCCTCAGCTGAAAATGATGCACCACATTCAGAAGACTCGCGTCGAGTAAATCTGGTCGCACAATGGATTTGTGCCGCTCCGGACTCTGAAGCCTGCAAGTGTAACCAATTGTCACTCCTTGTTGAGGAGGTGACTTTAACCCAGAAGGGCCAAAACTATGACAAGCTGTTCTTATCTCAGCAATAGATGTTGAAGTTGAGAAATTAGCAACCATTGATCTCAGTGAATTCTCACCAGGAGCACCACTTTCCCTCCCCTTATGATGAAACTCATGAGGAAGATAAAAGAACTCATCAACATCAAAAAAACCAACCCATTTACATTCCTCTCTAGCCCTTAAAGCACAATGTGAAAAACCAGCTTCTTGTGTCTTAATCCAAGGCCAAGCTTGTCTACTAACATTAAACCCTTGATTATCAAGATCACTAATCACGTTTTCAATATCATCATCACTATTATTATCATAGATAAACCAACGCTCAACTCCAAGATAAGAATGATACATAATCCATTCCCTTAATGCAGAAGCTTGATTCCACACCATAGTACACGCACAAAGCTCATATTTTTCTCTATTCATTTTATGAACTTTTCCACCACCACCAACCCTAGCCACTGAAGGCACAAAAGTACGAACCGGGTGTCTAACATTACCACTCAAATGGCTAATCGTGACTCTAACCCCTTTAGCCTTATCTGGTTTATTTCTTATACTCTGTGGCAACGCGCACCTCACAATTTCTTGAGCCACCGAAACAGCTTTTGTGCTAAGCAAAAAACTCGAACCGGAACCATCTTTGTGAAAATTCTTGAGCCCAAAATGGCACCGAAAATGGGTCGGATCCGAGATCTTATGGGGTCTTAGATTTAACCCTTTAACAAAAACCACAACTGTATCACCATCAAGGGTCGCTTCATACGCTACCCTGTCCCAAGAATGAACCGTTTGGTTCTTCAAAAGAGCAAAACTCCGGCGACCCACCTCGCCGCGCCGCCGCAAGTCGACAACTTTAGGGCCGCCGGAGGAAGTAGAGTTTGTTCGGGGAAGTGGGCACCTGACGATCGATCGGGATTCATCGTATTGGTCAGTGGATATAACCGGTTTAACATGAACATCAAGAACCGGTTTGGATGAACCGGACCGGTTCGAGAGAAGGGTGTAGTAAACGCACTCTAGTTCGTTGAGTTGGTTTTTTTGATGATGATTGGTGAGAAAGAGAAGGTAATGATCAGGTAGAAGGATTCGGTGTTGGAGGGTGTATAAGAAATTTGTGGTGGTGTGAGTAGTAGTTGTGGAGTCAAGAATTGATTTGCTTGCGGAAGAGTAGAGGTAAGATAAAGTAGAAGATATGAGAGGTGGTTTAGAACTTGAGTGTGTGAAGAAACTATGGTGATTTGATAACAAGATTAGGAAGATAATGAAAGTAAAACAAAGAAAAATAGATCTTCTTGATATTTGAAGATGAAGGTGTTTTCCTACTACAACTCTTTTTCTCTTTCTCCTTTGTTCTGCATCCATCTTCTTGGTTTTGAATTTGTGAAAGAAAGAAAATTAGAAGATGATGAGGTTTTTGTATTAAAGAGTGGTGGATTTGGAATTTTGACGCGGAATGATTAGTAGTCAACAAAGAAATAAAAAGAAAGAACTGAGAAGCCTCTCTCTCTCTCTCTCTCTCTCTTTCCTTTCTCTCTCTCAAGCACAGAGAGACAATGGAATAATGTTAGAAGAAGTGAGAGAGTTAAAACTTAAAAGTCCAAAACTACTGGAGAATATAGATTCTGGGGGAAGGGAAGAACATGTAAATGGAATTACTGTTGAATGGTTTTTGTGTTCATCATAGTCAATGACGCTCATTATAGCGCGTGAACTGATTGTGATACTTTTTTTTTTTGGTAATATGATTGTGATACTTTCTAGTAAGTACCATTTCTCTTTATTCTTTTTTTATAATACACCGTATTATAAGTAACAAATCTCTTTTTCACACGTATCGAATAATTGTATTGAATTTTCCATTTTCTAATTAATATTTCCAATATTGAGGTTTTTCTATGATTTTTTTTTTACTAACAATCGATACTCTGTATTATATGTAACAAATCTCTTTTTCACACGTATCAAATAATTGTATTCAATTTTCCGTTTTCTAATTAATATTTTCAAGATTGAGGTTTTTCTATGATATGTATTGACTAATAACAATCAATACTCTGTATTATATGTAACAAATCTCTATTTAACACGTACTATCAGATAATTTCATTGAATTTTTCATTTTCTAATTAATACTTTTTCTGAGTGAATTTAATTCTATGGAGTAACAAATATTAATACTTTGGTCTTGTCAAAAAAATGAAAAGAATAATGAAATAAGTGAAAAATACTTTTGGTAAAAGAAAAACAAACAAAAAAAATACTCTGTATAAAATAATTACTATATTGAATTTTCCGTTTTTGTAGCAACAAATCCCTATTTTACACGTATCAAATAAATACTATATTGAATTTTTCATTTTTTAATCAATACTTTTTTCTGTCTGAATTTAATTCTACATAGTAGCAAATACTCCGTATCAAATCAGATAATTTCTTGTTTTAAAAAAATCAAATAATTACTGTATTGAATTTTCCATTTTACACGTATAAAGTAAATACTACTATATTGAATTTTCAATTTCCTAATTAATACTCTTTTGATTGAGATTTTGTTTTTATAAAATTATCCCTCTTATAAGATGATGTTTAATTAAGAGTCCGTTTGAATTGACTTATTTTTAAGTTTATGAAAAACAAATTAAGCAAATAAATAAGATTTTATGTATTATTCATAAGTTAAGGTAGTTTGTGAAAAAATAGCTTATGGAGATATAATTTTCGTTAGCGAGAACTCATGAATTAACATAAGAACTTATTCATTGGGGATGATATTTGGAGCTTTGTGAAGCTAGCCTTTGAGAAAGACCAGTTTGATCCTAGTATTACAGAGACTCTCATGGTGCTCATCCCAAAAGGTAATGCTCAGTCTACTTTTAAGGATTTTCGGCCTATAAGTCTTTGCAATGTCCTTTACAAGCTTATTTCAAAAGTGCCTGTAGCCGCCTTAGACCTATTTTGGAAAGAATTATTAGTCCCTCACCAAAGCAGTTTTATCCCAGGACGTGGGACAGTTGACAATGTTATTGTGCTACAGGAGGTGCTTAATTATATGAATAAGTCTAAAAGGAAGAAAGGGGATATGGTAATTCAGTTGGATTTAGAGAAAGCTTATGATAGAGTGGATTGGGATTTTCTTCGCGAAACTCTTATATTGTATGGCTTTCCTGGACCTATTATTGCTTTAATACTCCATGGTATTCGGTCCTCTAACATTTCGGTGTTATGGAATGGTAGCAGAACCCCGGTCTTCTCATCTTGTTGCACTAGTGAAAAAAATGCATTTTATAACTGTCATTCATATCGGTTAAAAACGGTCCGATGTTAAAACTGACGCGGTGACAGTTTTGTAATTAAAATTACAATTTTTATATCGGTTGCCACATGAACCGATATAGAAACAAAATTTTTGCATTTTTTATATCGGTTCCATTCCATAACCGTTATAGTGTCGAGGGCTTAGACAAGGGGATCCTCTGTCTCCATACTTGTTTGTTTTGTGTATGGAGAGGTTGGGGTGTATAATTGAGAGGGAAGTTTAGTTGAAGAAGTGGAAACCGGTCACCGTCTCTTCTAACGGGCTAGGCATCTCCCATCTTTTTTTCGCTGATGATGTTTTATTCTTTGCGAAAGCTGAACACAGCCAAGCAAAGATTATTTCTAATATTCTGGATGAGTTTTGTGGTTTTTCAGGTATGAAAGTTAGTAGAGACAAGTCGCGTGTCTATGTCTCTAAGGGAGTGGCTAACGATGTGAAGCACAAGATAACTCGGCCCTTACAAATGCGGTGTACTGATCGTATAACAAAATATCCTGGCTTCAGAATGTTCCAAGGGCATCCGTGCAAAGAAGATTTTGACTTGATTCTTGACAGAGTTGACTCCAAGCTTGCTGCGTGGAAGGGAAGGCTACTGAATAAGCCAGGAAGAGTGACGCTTGCAAACTCAGTACTGGCTGCACTCCCTACGTATAACATGCAGATTTATAAACTTCCTCAATACATTTGTGAGAAGATTGATAGTTCCATTAGAAGGTTCATTTGGAAGGGAGCATGAGACAAAGGTATGCATATGGTGAGTTGGAATAAAATCACTCAATCTAGAAAGGAAGGTGGCCTTGGAGTTCGTCGGGCTAGAGAGCATAATACGGCCCTCCTAGGTAAATTGGTCTGGAACTTATTCACAAACAATGATAAATTATGGGTCCAAGTCCTGGGAGAGAAGTACTTTCGACAACATAATTTGTTGATGGATAATATTCCAAATGGTTCTCCAACTTGGAATGCTATCAAGTTTACTTTTGATGAACTGCAATATTGCTTTCGGTTTAAGGTTGGCAGAGGGGATACAAGTTTTTGGTATGACTCTTGGGCCATGCATAGAAGGTTGACTGATGTAGTGGAGGTGGTGGACATTCACGACACAGCTTATAAGATCAAAGACCTGTGGAATATGGACCATAACGATTGGCAGTTGGAGATTCTTTATACGTTATTGCCTCCTGATATCATTCAAGTTTTGCGTGAGCTCAAACCACTCTTCTCATCGCTTCCAAATGTGTGGACTTGGTCTAACTCGGTAACTGGGATTTATTCTGTGAGCAGTGCTTATCATTGGCTTCTCCAATTGCATAGCCTCGGTTCAATTGCGTTAAAACTATTTAGTGACCATTTGTAGTCTTCTGAACATCGGAAATTTGGTTAATAAAAGAGGGATTTGAAATTTGGTGGGGGGGGGGGGTCTCTGATTTTCTCCCCCAAAATGTCTTAGATGTTATCTGTAGATTGTAGCCTCTGTCACGTCTTATGCGTCCGAACCGCATAGTGTTGTTGAATCATAGTCAAGCTGCGACCGGGAGAGTATTCAAGGCGGTTTCCCGACTTGGAGGGTTATCGTTTTCACTTGTGGAAGATGCTAGAGGGGGGTCTTCTCACAAATGAAGTGAGGCATAGAAGGGGGATGGCAAGCATGTGTGTCTTGTATCTATAACCAGGATTCTGATTTGGTGTTGCATGCCTCACGTGATTGTGGTTGTGTTGTTCGGGTGTGGTGTGTGTTGAGCTCTAGTAGAGTGGATGACTTGGATTGGGAATTGAACCTTCATGATTGGCTCTGAGCAGTCTGGGTCGGTACAATTCTGAAGAGAGGAAGGATTGGGTGGTTCTGTTTGGTGTTATAGTGAGATTACTCTGTCTGCACATGAATATTAAGGTGATTTTTAAAATGAAAATGCCTGGTGCTATTGTTGAGAGAATTTGTTGTAGGGATATGAGGATTGGTCAAAGTTGGAGGGAGTTTGGGAAGGTTGTTAGTTCTAACTCTGTAGTTAATTAGTGCAGATTTCTTTGTTGGAGGCCTCCGTCGAAAGGGTAGGTTATGCTCAATTGCGATGGCATGATAAGAAATCTTGGGGGTACAATGATGATTGGTGGTTGTGTTCGTGATAGTTTTTAGAACTTCATCTTTAGGTTCACGTCAGATGTGGGGGCCTTTTCTGTCACGAAAGTGGAGATTAGAGCTATTTGCATTGGCCTCCAACTATTGTGTATCAGGAGCTATCCTTCCTTTGTTGTTGAGTTGAACTCAATGACTGCTATTAATTTGATTTGATCATGGTGCTCTTCGCATCACCCCCTTCTCCAGTTGATTTCTTCTATCCAGAGTTCTCCGTCTGCTACCATTGTGTATGAGTTATTTCATGTTCACCGAGGGGAAACCAGGTGGCTGATGGCTTCACCAGCTGTGGAATTGGCCTTCGAGTTTGTAGTAGAATTTTTTACACTATTCTAGTTTTGTTGCTAAGGTTGTTAAGGCTGATTTTGCGGAGTTTCTTTCTTAGGGGTTTCTAGTTTGTGTTCTCTTAAGGTTTTTCCCCATGAAATTACAAAAAAAAGGATACTATTGACTCCCACTCAGCTTAGAGACTATGACCAAACATTTTAGGTACAAGTTTATTTTTTTTTATCGGATACCCCTAAAGGGGTACAAGATTACCACATCCGTCCCATTTTATAAGTAGTTTTAGCAAAATCAATTTGTCCCAAATTGATTGTTGTTTTATATTTTCAAGGAAGCATTTAATATTCTTTTCCACTTATGCCCTTCTTAATTATGACAACTTTTTATAGATAAAGGGTTAAATGGTAAAATAGATAACACTTTTTATGTAGAGCGATAAAGGGTTAAATGGTAAAATAGATAACACTTTTTATAAAATCTAGACTACTAATAATTTTTCTTAGGCCAATTCCATACTCATTCAGAGTTTGGTGGGTATGATAACTTCTAGGTAAAACGAGTTCAATATATATTTTTTTAAAAAAAAAAATACTTAAATAAAAAAAATGAGGTGTCATTGAGTGATTGGATGTTGAGATGTTGGGTATCATACCTCTCAACACTCAAAGGGTATGAGAGTCTTCACCTTTTTCTTAATAAGTGTCTCAAAATCCTTAACTACTTATAAAATGTGACGAGGTAGTATTTAAGAAGTACAAATAGGAGATTTCATTTTATTTTATAAGAATATAAGGGGGTGTATTGGATTAGGATTTCAAGAGATTTTAAAAAACTTTTTGTGAGTAAAACAATCATATGGTATTCAATCTGGACTTTTAGCTAATATAAAAAAGTCTTGTGATATTCAATCAGAATTTTAAAAGGATTTTTAAAGAGTCTCGCAAAATCCATTGGTATTCAATTGAGACTTTTTACGACTTAAAAAAATTCCATTTATATTCAAAAACACATAGATTTGGAGGGATTATTTGACTTCATGGATTTTATTAAACTTTTTAGTACAAATCTATAATCCTCCGCCCACAAAACAATCCCACCTAAACTCTTGGATTCTTCAAGTCTGTCAAGACTTTTATCCAGGTGAGTATTTTCTATCTTCTCTTTTTCCAGTTCGAATATGATCATAGACGCACATGTTGGGGATAAACACGTGAAAGATACAAGAAAGGGAGGTGGCGGCGCTAAGGGACAAGAGGAATGATTAGGGCAATATCAATGAATAGGGAAAAACTGTACTGATTCTTGTGCAAAAAGGTTGTACCTATTACATACTACTAATGTCTATATATATACAACAAAACAGGCTCAGGCCCATAATTTCGACTGGCCCATTTCGACTGGCCCATTTCGACTAGGTTACTAACTAGACCTACTATTATTACAAGCAATAGAATTACAAGGCATATCTCAATATTCCCTCCTAATTCACATTGCTGAGTGACATCATCCCAAGCATTGTTCTCAGTTCTTCGAATCTTCCCTTTTGCAATGGCTTGGTCATTGCATCAGCTACTTGAAGTTCCGAACAGCAATATTCCAGATTCAGCTTCTCATTGTTTACTTGATCACGCAGGAAGTGATATCTGGTCTCTATGTGCTTCGACCTACCATGTGCGACAGGATTCTTGGCGAGATCTATCGCAGACTTGTTGTCGATCAACAACTTCATTGCTTCGACCCTGTGCACTCCAATTTCGACCAATAGCATGCTCAGCCATGATGCTTGACATGCTGCAAAGGAAGCAGCCACATACTCTACTTCACAAGAGGATAACGCAACTATACTTTGCTTCTTCGATCACCAAGAGATGGGTGTCGATCCATGCATGAAGACATACCCACTTGTGCTCTTTCGATCATTCTTGTCTCCACTCACGTCGGAGTCAGTGTAACCAAACACTCCAGCGCTATTCTTCGACTCAGACTTGCTAGGGAAGAGAATACCATAACTTTGTGTTCCCTTTATATACCTTAGTACTCTTTTTGCAGCTACTAGATGGGAGCTTTTCGGCTTCTCCATGAATCTGCTGATCATTCCGACACTAAACATAATGTTAGGTCGAGTGTTGCACAGGTACCTCAGGGATCCCACAATCTGTTTGTAGAGGGTGGCATCTACTTCAATCCCTTCATCATCTTTCGACAGCTTGTTGCTTGTGTCAGTTGGTGTCGAAACCTCCTTACAGTTGATCATGTCGAATCTCTTCAGGATATCAGCTGCATACTTCAACTGATGCAGAAATATTCCCTTCTTCGACTCTATAAATTCCATTCCTAAGAAATATGATAAGTGTCCTAGATCACTCATTTCGAATTCAGACATCATCACTTTCTTAAAGGCTTCGACTTCGACCTCATTGCTGCCAGTTACTAGTAGATCATCTACATACAGGCACAACAACAACAGAGTCGAAGTTCCATTCTTCTTCACATATACTCCGTGTTCATTGGTGCATCTCATGAACTTCTGAGCCAAGAGAAATCCATCAATTCTCTTGTTCCATGCCCTTGGTGCTTGCTTGAGTCCATATAGGGCCTTCTCAAGCTTGAATACCTTGTCTTCTTGTCCCTTCGACTCAAAACCGGGTGGTTGACAAACATAGACTTCCTCCTCCAGAGGTCCATTAAGAAATGTTGACTTTACATCTAGTTGATGTAGGGGCCAGCCTCTATGACTTGCCAATGCTACTACCAATCTTAGGGTTTCGATCCTGGCTACTGGGGCAAAGACCTCATTGAAATCCAAACCAGGTTTCTGCAGGAAAGCTTTGGCTACTAGCCTGGCCTTGTACTTGGCCACTTCTCCATTGGGCTTGAGTTTGGTCTTGTAGACCCATTTCACGCCTATAGCTTTCTTTTGCCTTAGAAGTTCGACTAGCTTCCAAGTGCCATTCTTTTCGATTGACTTCAGCCCATCAATCATTGCTTCCCTTCACTGCTTGTGACTAAGAGCTTCTTCCAGGCTCACTGGTTCTGCTTCAGCCATTAATGCAAAGTGTGTCAGGTCTCCCTCTACTGTAATAGCAGAATCTGGGAACATGTCGAATCCTTCTAACCTTACTGATCCCTGCCTTTCCCTCTGTGACCTTCTGATAGGTTCGACAGCAACAGGTTCTGGTTCGACAGTAACAGGTTCTGGTTCGACAGTAACGGGTTCTGGTTCGACAGCTTCATTTCGATCATCTAGATCCTGAACTTCGTCGAAGTCCATCATTGTAGGTTTCTCACAGCCTTCTTCCCAGTTCCAATGTTTCGACTCATCTACTACGACATCTCTGCTTTTCACCATTTTCTTCTGCACAAGATCATACAGTTTGTATGCTCCTGTCGAATGATAGCCAACAAGGATCATTTGTCGTGCTCTATCATCCAGCTTGCTTCTTAGTTGCTCTGGGACATGTCTATAGCATAATGAGCCAATTATTCTGAGATGCTTGATGTAATACCCTAATTTTGTCCTATCCAAAAAAAAGAGAAATTTTATTTATTTTAATAAAAATAATTATTACTTTTTCATGCCATGTTTTATTTTATTTTAGTTTGCTACAAGTTTTAATTTTTGAAAAAAATAATAATTAGAAGTGAAGAAATAAAAATAAGCCAAGAAGGAAGTGGGGGGGGGTCTATTAATAATAAGGTGCTGTCATGGAAGCCCAACCCAGCAAAATAGCTAGCCCAATTCGCCTAGCCCACTCCTCCACCAAGCCCAATCCAACTCCTCCACCAAACCCAACCCATATCCTAACCCTAACCCATATCCAACCCATAACCCAACACCCAACTCCATCCAACCCACTCCAACTAAACCCTAATTCGCATACCCCCCCTTTAACCCTAAAATGTGTCTACATTCACTCTCCCCCCTAGCCTTAAAAATCATCCACATTCATCCCTAGAAATCCGCCCCCCACTCTCCTTGATTCCCTCCTTGAAACTCTCAATCCCACTTCCACACACAACCCCACTTCCCCATTTTTTTTTCCTTCCCCATACAATTTTCCCACACTTCCCTCACATCACACTCTCACACACAAACCCCTCTTTCTCTCTCTCAAAACCTACGGCTCTCTCCTCTCCCCCTCCTCTCACAAATTTATTTTTCTTTTTTCCCCTTCACCAAACCTCTTCCACTTCAATCACTTCACACACTTCACTCCTCTTCCACTCTCTCTCTCTCACACTCAACCCTAAAACAACACCCCACTCAACCTTCACTTCATCCTCTCTTCTCCTCCCTCACACACAACACTCAACCTTCCTCTCCTCTCTCAAAACCTACGGCCCTCCTCTCCCCTCATCTCACATGTCTCTTTTTTTTATTTTTTTCCCCTTCAACAACTACCCCCAAACCTCCATCATATCAAAAAAGATCATCATCACTATCCAAGAGTGGTTGAAGTGGAGCAATGAAGAGAAGCAAGGGCAACTTTTTTTGTATAAATAGGGTCACAAATTCGAAGAGGGGGGGGGGGGGACTCTTAGGAAGAAAGGGGAAAAATCTTCTAAAAAACTAGGGTTTCAAAGAAAGAAAGAATTTTTTTTAGAGTTTCTTTTAGAAAATTTTCTTCCCCTTCTTTTCTTCCTTCTTAGATTTTTTTTTAGTTTAAAATTTTGTTGTATTAAGAGATCCGAAGAAGAAAGCTTGGATTTGTTCAAGGTACAAAAATGTAATAATTTGTAGTATTGTTGCTTTTTTTTTGTAATTTTTAGTTATTGTAATTTTTGTTCATATTATCATTGCCATTGTATTTTATTTATTGTTGTTCACGTTTTTTTTTTCGTTTTTTTTTTTTAAAAAAAAATATATTAGTTACTGTTTTTATTTTTGTTGTTGTCATGTTTTTATATTAGTTGCTGTTTTTTTATAAATATTAGTTATTTGACTTTTTTATAAATATTAGTTACTGTTTTTATAAATATTGGTTGTTTTTTTTTTCTCTTCCTTGAACATATTATTGTTTTTTTAGTTTAGTTGCTGTTTTTATAGATATATATATGTTGTTATTATTGATGTTTTTTATGTTACAATTTTCGGATTAAAAAAAAAGTGAAAAAAATGTTGTGCTTTTTAATAAATAATTACTAATTTTCGGATTAAAAAAAAAAGTGAAAAAAAATGTTGTGCTTTTTAATAAATAATTACTAATTTTCGGATTAAAAGAAAGTGAAAAAAAATGTTATGCTTTTTTTTAAAATAAATTACAATTTTCGGATTAAAAAGTGACAAAAAATTGTGTTGTTTTTTTACAATTACTATTTTTCGGATTAAAAAAAAAGGTGATAAAAAAAAAGATGTGTTGTTTTTTTTATTTTCGGGTTTAAATAAAGCCTTTTTTTCAAATACTAAAAAATATTTTTTAAAAAAAATAAATGGTTACTAGTGTCACTACTCTTTTCTAAAAAAAAATAATATAATAACAAAAATCTTTTTTTCAAAAAAAGTAAAAAGGCCCCCTTTTATTAAATAATAACTATGACAAAAAACAAAAAAAAACAAAAGAATTTTTCTCCATAATCCGTTTTCAAAATACCACTTGTTTAGTCTAGGTTTGTTTTTTTTAAAAAAAAAGCGCTTCGAGAATCACGTGTTCTAGAGTCAAATAGAAAAAAGTAAAAATAAGCCAATCAATCGTTTTTTTTTTTTAGCGTCAAAACGCTATTTGCACCCCCGGCAATCGTTTTTTTAGCGTCAAAACGCTATTTGCACCCCCGGCAACCATTTTCTTTTAGCGTCAAAACACTATTTGCACCCCCGGTGACACTTTTTTTTCTAGCGTCAAAACGCTATTCACACCTCCCTTTTTAATACAACTCCTTTATTATTTGCACCCCCCTTTTATCACTTACTCCGCTTTTATTCAACGTGTTACTTCCGAACCGTTTTTTTTCTTTCTTTCGAAAATCGAATTCGCACAAAAAAAATGGGTTGTCTATAGCGGTCACTCTGGGCCTTGCTTGTTTGAACGCTATAAATACCTTCTTTTCCGAATAAGCCATTAATGACGACCACTCTGGATTTATCTGTTTGGTCACCATGAACGGTCTCTAGTTTTCCCGAACTTTTCAAAAAAAAAAATAAAAAATACCAACACACAAATATTTTCTACCCAAGAACTACGTAGCTTTGATTTCTCCATCGCACCCGGAGATACGTAGGAGCGGGGGCCCACTCCCGTCAAGCGCAAAAAACTAAAATTTTTATTAAGTCTGCCTTTCTTTTTTTTCTTCTTCGCAAACAATCAAAAATGGGTAAACAAAGTATTTTCATTTAAAACTAACTTTTTCTACACATTAAATTAAAAGGTAACCTTTTTAGGATGTTGTGGGGTGCTAGTACCTTCCCCGCACTTAATCGACCCCCGAACCCAAAACAAAGGTTTTTTTCAATGTTTTCCTAAAAATAAATATTGATGGCGGCTCCATTGTTCAAAAACAACGAAGAATCCCTCCTCCGGATTTTTCGGTCGCTACAGCTGGCGACTCCACTGGGGACTATTTAAGAGGGTCAAGCCTAATTTAGTCAAATGTGTAGATTATTATTAATTTAAGTACTTTATTTACCCTTTGCCCTTCTATTTGCATGTCTATTTTACTTATCTATTTATTTGCTTTATTGAACCTTAGGGTAGAAAACCTTTGTACTATTATCTGTATTTCTTTTGCAGCTTGGGTAGTCTAGGTATTATGCCTATATCACACACATCACTTACACTTGTTTGTTCACACACTTCTGAGTGGGGCCTTATACCCGGGTCTGAAAAAAACCTAGGACGAGTGGAGACGATTAGTGTCAGTCATTCTGGATTTTATCTGTCTGACTCTCATGAAAGTCTCAGCCAGAGTACGCTCTTTTGTGGTATCCCACACCAGGTAGCTCGCTATCGTTGTGGGTCATATCACGAAGGAGATTTCAGCTCTGGAGACCTTTGTGAGGAAGTGAATAGAGCCACCCGAAAGGATGATCACTAAAGTAACCCTAGATCATGTTGAAAATACCAATTTAGACATGGCCCATTTAGGATACAATGGAGCATCTTCTTTGTTTTATTTAGTATTGTCTTTTCCCTTACAATAAAAAATTATTATTATGTAGTCATGTCATTGTACCCAATAACAATGCATTCATGCATCATGTTGCTCAAAGGCATTATTTTCTAAAAAAACAAAAACAAAAAGGCATGACATTATTCTTTTATTACTGCATCATTCGTGCATCTAATTCTAATTATTTTTCAGTTTTTTTTAGAAACATGTCTCATGCATTTCTTATATTCTTTCGCATATCAAAAATGTTCAAACATATCATTTTGCATGCATTTCAAGTACCGTCGGGGAATCATAAAACTTTTTTAAAGAGAACAAGCATTTGAAAGTCAGACCACCTGGATCATACTTTAATAAAAAGCTCACAATTCCCCGACGAGATTAATAAAACCATACATTCGCGTCTCATACACACTCATTCATTCATATTCCAAAAAATCAGGGCAAAAAAAAAAAAAAAAAAAAAAAAAAGCAAGTTGGTTCGCCAACACTCATGCATCTGTTAAAATCATGTTAAAATCATGTCAAGCAAGTTGGTTCGCCAACACTCATGCATTATTTTCTTCCCATGCATTAAAAAAAAAAACCACCGCGAGTGTCATGCATTCTATTTCCTCGCACAAAAATAATTGTTAGCTCGCACTACCATTCATTCATAATCATTCACAAAAATCATCATCATGTAATCATTATCATCAAATACATCATTCCTCCCTGAAGGCATCATTTCCGAAAAAATAAGTATCATTACTCTTGCATATCATCATAAGAAATATGTTTTAGCTAGCATTTTGCATTATCTACATGTTGCATCGCGTCTAACAGTAAACACAAAATCATTTAGAATAGATGGTCTTCTCAAGTGACCATTTCTTCAAGGATTTCGTACATTATCATTCATGCATCACATTTGGTTCCTAGAAAAAATATAAGCACAAAAATTATGTTCATACAACGTTAGCATCACATTTAGTATTCACCGCCACTCATTTATAATCATTCACAAAAATCCTCATCAAAAAGTGTGGACATCGCGTCAATGTGGCATTCATGCATCATTTCATTAACCTCATCACTTTGTTTGAATACATCATTTCTCCCTGCATGCATCCTTTCAAAAAAAAAAAAAAACTCTCATGTGATGGCTTAATGGATAGAATTGCACCTTTGAACGGCGAAGGGTAATATCTCAAATTTGTTTGTCGACTACAAATTTGAGATGTTGCTCTGCGATGTCAGGGCACTTTGACCCAGTCACACGTGTTTTATTTTCGAGCAGGAAGTCAAATTGAGTCAACTAATTGTCGAAACGTTTCAGTATATTGTGTGAAGTATTGAGTCAGGATCCACTCAATGTTTCATGCAAGTTACTCAGGGTAACGACAATCAGTTGCCTCATATCACCATTCTTGCATCTCTCATCATTCAAAAAAAAAAGGGGGCATTGGCATTTCGTATCTTGTCTTGCCTCTAAAAATAAAAAAAATCAAATCAAAAAAATCATTTTGAAAAAAGGGGGACATCGTCCTTGCATCATTCGCATTGGCATTCCATATTTTGTCTTGCATTAAAAAAAAAGCAACAAAATTATTTAGAATAAGCCACACTTTTCGAGTGGTCATTCTCCACGCATTTGCATCATACTCGTATATCATAATTTGTTCATTCATTCATTGCATAAAATAAAAGTTGTGATGAGAAGCGAGACGTTCATGCAAAACAACCATCCTTTTTGAAAAAGTTTATCCTTACTTGGTTGCTAACTCCGGGTGTTCCAAAGCACTCAGTTTTTTTTTCAAATCAATAGCTCATTGGCATTTCTTTCAAAAACACTGCATTCCCATCCATTCCATGACAAAAGACTGGAGCAACTCAAAAAAAAAAAAAAAATGGTAACTCTCTGTGAAGCATTCTTCTAGTGAGCGTGCATACTAGGTGCAGTTTCTCTTGTTCGAGTCAGTCAGTTTCCTTCCTTGCCCTCATCACCCTCCAAGTCTAGTCCCGCCCCATTCGCCCAAAGTGTATACTCTTCCCGTGTTGGTACATAATTGACTTTTGGGTTAAATCCTCTGTGCAAGGGGGCAATTTTGTAATCACATAATTACCTTGTTAAAATTGCTTCCCTTTGATTCAAGTCTAAAATGTTGCATGCATTTGTCCAGTCATTCGTTCTTGGGCTTATAGTGTGTGTCCTGTTGACAGAGAAAGGCAAAGTTGGACTTGTTCTCTAGCTAGGAACATGGCAACAAATGAAGAACTAAGAGCAGAAGTGAATGAGTTAAAAGCAGAGGTGAATGAGTTAAAAGCAGATGTGAATGGGTTAAGGACGCAAATGTCAGAAATGGTGAGGGTTCTAATTCCTCTAGGTTACACTCTCCCTTCTAACCCAAAAGCTAATCAGGGAGCTGGTTCTGTAGCCATTATTGAGAATGAACAACCGGCATCTATCGGATCTGAAGGAATGATTGGTGAACCTCGGGCTCAGATCCCGCATCCTACTGTTATACCCCAGGCTACTCTTCAGAGCTTCACTCCTCAGCTAGCTGCCATTCCACAGGCTCAGGACTTCACGACTGGAAACCCTGCATACCCTCAGATTCATCACTCAACTCCAACTATGGCTCCAATGCTCCAGCTCCCTCATAATGTAAGCAGCTTCCCTCAGGTTTATTCCGCTGAGCGTCAGCAGACCAAAGATCAGTTTCAGATACTAGAGGAAAGATTAAGAAGGGTTGAAGGCTTCGGTTCCAGAGCAAGAGAGGCCAGAGACTTGTGCCTTATTCCTGATGTGGTGCTGCCTCCGAAGTTCAAAGTCCCCGACTTCGACAAATACAGGGGCGCGACTTGTCCAAAAAGTCACTTGACGATGTATTGTAGAAAGATGTCTACTTACTCTCATGATGACAGACTGCTAATCCATTGCTTCCAAGAGAGCCTTGCAGGGGCATCTCTCAATTGGTATATGAAGTTAGAACCATCTCAGGTTCGCTGTTGGAAGGATTTAGCCGATGCATTCCTCAAGCAGTATCAGTACAATACAGACATGGCACCAGACAGAACGCAGCTGCAGGGCATGAGCAAGAGGGACAATGAATCGTTCAAGGAGTATGCCCAGCGATGGAGAGCTTTGGCTGCACAATGTACACCTCCTCTTTTGGACAAGGAATTGGTCTCTATGTTTTTGGAGACTTTGCCACCACTATACTATGATCGTCTGATCAGCAGTGCATCCTCCAATTTTTCAGATGTGGTGATTGTTGGGGAGAGGATAGAGAACGGACTAAGAAGTGGCAAGATCGCCCAGAGTTCCCCAGGTAACACAAGTGCGCACAAAAACCCATCTTCCGGGTTTCCTGCAAAGAAGAATGAAGAAGCTAATCCAATAACAGGCAAAAAAAAGTCGCCTCGATACGACCCTATCCCTATGTCGTATACCAACCTATGCAGATGCCTAATCAGCCACAATTTGATCTCCCCTCGTGAGATGAAGCCAGTACAACCTCCATTCCCAAAAGGATACAACCCACAGGCCACTTGTGAATTCCATGCTGGGGCAATCGGTCACTCTGCCGAAAATTGTTATCTTTTGAAACATTTGGTTCAGGGTCTTATTGATTCAAGGCGATTAACCTTTGAAGAGGGTGGTGAAGGATTTAACCCTCTGAGTTCAGAGCTATCAGGTCAAAATGACAACAGTTGAAGATGATCAAAATGTTGAAGGCAGCATCATCTTTCCCGTGCTGTTCATAGTATGTATGAGTGACTGTTGATTTTTTTTATGTAGTTTTTCAGTTCAAAGCATTTATCTGTGATGCAATCCTCTGGCTCTGCCCAAGGCCTTAGGATATTTCAATAAGGGCACATGTTCCTTTTCAATATTGTCATCAATAAAAAGTTACTTTCCTCACTAAAACCTTTGAGTCCTCCATGCTGGGGCAGTTCTGTGATCACTAAGTTTCCTCGTCAATATCATATTCCTTGAGCGCAAGTCTTTCAAAAGATAAAAATAAACAAGAAAATAAGCTCGCTAGGTTGAAAACCCGCAAAGGGCGGCCTAAAAAAAAAAAAAAGAGCGCCCGGTGGATTGAAAACTCGCAAAGAGCGGTCCAGGCAAAAATCAGGGCATAAAAAAAAATGCAAAGAAAAGAGCAAACACATATAGATAGGTGAACTGTTGTCATGTTTTACAAAAAAAATAAATGAATAAGCAATCGGGATCTGAAATAAAGTTTGGCCATCTCCTCAAAAATACCAAAATCCCAGAAGGTCCCTTTCCTACCCACCTTAAGCCAAGAAAAACCAAAATACAAAAATCACCCTAGACAAGGATCACCTCAAAAATCAAAAAAAGCAGTGCATCACTTTTTACCAGCTCACCCGAGTCAAAGAAAAAAAAAGAAAGAAAATCAAAAAAGGGATTCAAAAATGAAAAAGAAAATACAAAAGAAATGTAAGTGGTGAGCTGGTACATATTGCTACCAAACACAAGAGACCTTTGTCTCAATAAACCATCAAACACTTCATCATTCTCATACACCCCTCCTTCCATAAACCGCAAACACTTCCCTTTGACCTTGGCATCCCGCCTTCCACAGACCCTTAGCCAGGAATAAAACTTCCAAACACCTCATCAAGCCAATTAACCATCATAAATCATCGATTGTCAGCCAATGCCGAACAAAAATCATCCCACCATTAGCCCCAAACACTTCGATAAACCCAATCATCCATTCACAACAAAACACCATAATCCCGAAAAGTCCATGACCGGTTGCTTTCGTTTTCTCATTTTTTTAAATCTAGAGACAACTAAGTTTATCTGTCTACAATGTGGTTGCTCAAAAAGAAAAACAAACGATCAAAAAAAAAAGAAAGCTGATCAAAAAAAAAAAAAAAAACCCTCAGGAAAAAGAAATGAGGGAGCAAAAACAAACAGTCAGAAAAAAGGAAGCTGACGGAAAAAGAAAGACTTGCACTTCAAACGCATTCAAGCTGCATTGAAACAATGTTTAGTGATCACCAAGTGAGGCTTCTTTCACACCAAAGGTCAAGACATTAGTAGAGAACCAATGATTTGCACTGAGAACACCACTCGGATCTAAAAGTTGGGGCATTCTCTTCACCACTCACCCACCCTGGTCTTGGGAAAGCCTGTTCAGTGTCCATCCCATGTTCACTCCAGTTTGTCAATATCACCAAACAGGGGCAAGCCTTTCATTCATAGTCACCAAGCCTAGATTGGGGCAGTCCGGCAAAAGCCATTGCCTTTCACCCCTTCACCTGCCATGTCTCAAACACCTGTCTGACATTTGCACTCTTTTGTATACTTATTAGACAATGCTTCAAAGAGAGAGAATACAAGGTGAGTCATCATGGAAAGGAGGAGAAAGAATAAATGAGCTGGTTGATAAATAAAAAGCTTGAGAGCACCGGGTTTTGAATTTAACTCAAATGTTTCGAAAGAATAATCAAAATTTACCTTCACTTTTTGCATCCAAAGGCTCGCATCTTATCATCACGAAATGTTCACAAAAATGTTATTTTCGCCTCATGCATCTGGGTATCTCATTTTTCCCGTAACAACAAGGCATCGCATTCGCACTGGCATCTCATAGTAGAAGCAATAAAGGAAAAGCAAAAATCCTTTCATGTCATTGCATTTGCATCATATTTTAGAAAAGGAATAAAAAACAAAAGTTTCCCATTTCATTCATCATTCAAGTTAAGAAATGAACAACAAGAGCATTCCATTCAATAAATCACTACATACATTTGCATACCAAGACAATCCACCATTGCATAAATCACTTGCATGACCTGCACCATTCAAATGCATTGTTAAGTGAATACAGATAAGCACCAAATGTTAGTCCTCATGCTTGCTACCAAAAAAAAAAAAAAAAAAAAAGAACCAGAAAGCTTGGACCCGCTGGTCCCCAGAATTCAACTTTCCAAAGAATTTTCTGAACCATTTGCTTTGGACCTGTTGGCCCCCAGATTATAGAGCTTATGTGCTCGCCCTATACTTATAGAGCTTATATGCTCGCCCTATACTTGTAGAGTTTATGTGCTCGCCCTATACTTATAGAGCTTATGTGCTCGTCCTATACTTATAGAGCTCGTATGCTCGCCCAGAATCTGCTCCTCCTCATAGAGAGAAAAAGAGGAAGAGCAAAGAAGAGAAAGTTTTCCTTTGCATGTCATTCCATTAAAATACAGGAGCATTCCATGTCATCATTACACCAGAATCATAGCATTGCATGCATTTGCATAGCACGCCCTTGCATAACATGCCCCCGCGTAACATGCGTCCACACTCCATGCACCATTCCTCGCATCAGCCGACATATGCAGGTACCTCAATCCAGTGCAGCAGCATAAGCCATTTCAATCAATCAATCAACAGGATTCGTGAATCCCTTCAGGACCCAAGCGTCCCTTCAAAAGCAGAGTTCACCTCGTATTCGAGCTGCGAGCAGATCCTTCAGACCCCCAGCGGTCCTTCAGAGCCCAGGCGCTCCTTCAGACCAACAATGGTCCTTCAATCCAGATCGCATGTCGCGTTAAATCGAGCAACCGACGGATCATCCGGCCCCAGGCCCTTCAGACTAGCTGTGTCCGCCTAAAAAGCACAGTGCACGTCCTTCGTGGTTATATCAGCTCCGGACCTGATTAACCCTAATGGCCGCTCGAAAAAGGCCACCCCCAGACCGTATTACTAGTATCATAAGCTAGTTGCGCTCCTTCAGACCCATCGGTCCCTCAGGCTTAGGCATGCCCTTCAGACCCCGACGGTCCCTCAGTCGAACTCAGGACGATGCGCCAAGCATTGATTTTGAGCTAGACCTTCAGAGCCCCAGTGCTCCTTCAGAGCCCCAGTGCTCCTCCAGATCCCCAGCGATCCCCCAGAGCCCCGGTGCTCCCTATTTACTTTCTGTCTAAATCGACCCAGTTTTCATAGATTTTTCAAAAAAAAAAAAAAAAAAAAAAAACCAAAGTACCTCAGTCTGGCCAAAATTAGCGTCTTTCTATCTTTATTTCTATTTTTCTCGAGAAATTCGGAATCCCTCCGATTTCCTAGCAAAATATAAATAAAGAGGGGCAGCTGTAATACCCTAATTTTGTCCTATCCAAAAAAAAGAGAAATTTTATTTATTTTAATAAAAATAATTATTACTTTTTCATGCCATGTTTTATTTTATTTTAGTTTGCTACAAGTTTTAATTTTTGAAAAAAATAATAATTAGAAGTGAAGAAATAAAAATAAGCCAAGAAGGAAGTGGGGGGGGTCTATTAATAATAAGGTGCTGTCATGGAAGCCCAACCCAGCAAAATAGCTAGCCCAATTCGCCTAGCCCACTCCTCCACCAAGCCCAATCCAACTCCTCCACCAAACCCAACCCATATCCTAACCCTAACCCATATCCAACCCATAACCCAACACCCAACTCCATCCAACCCACTCCAACTAAACCCTAATTCGCATACCCCCCCTTTAACCCTAAAATGTGTCTACATTCACTCTCCCCCCTAGCCTTAAAAATCATCCACATTCATCCCTAGAAATCCGCCCCCCACTCTCCTTGATTCCCTCCTTGAAACTCTCAATCCCACTTCCACACACAACCCCACTTCCCCATTTTTTTTTCCTTCCCCATACAATTTTCCCACACTTCCCTCACATCACACTCTCACACACAAACCCCTCTTTCTCTCTCTCAAAACCTACGGCTCTCTCCTCTCCCCCTCCTCTCACAAATTTATTTTTCTTTTTTCCCCTTCACCAAACCTCTTCCACTTCAATCACTTCACACACTTCACTCCTCTTCCACTCTCTCTCTCTCACACTCAACCCTAAAACAACACCCCACTCAACCTTCACTTCATCCTCTCTTCTCCTCCCTCACACACAACACTCAACCTTCCTCTCCTCTCTCAAAACCTACGGCCCTCCTCTCCCCTCATCTCACATGTCTCTTTTTTTTATTTTTTTCCCCTTCAACAACTACCCCCAAACCTCCATCATATCAAAAAAGATCATCATCACTATCCAAGAGTGGTTGAAGTGGAGCAATGAAGAGAAGCAAGGGCAACTTTTTTTGTATAAATAGGGTCACAAATTCGAAGAGGGGGGGGGGGGGACTCTTAGGAAGAAAGGGGAAAAATCTTCTAAAAAACTAGGGTTTCAAAGAAAGAAAGAATTTTTTTTAGAGTTTCTTTTAGAAAATTTTCTTCCCCTTCTTTTCTTCCTTCTTAGATTTTTTTTTAGTTTAAAATTTTGTTGTATTAAGAGATCCGAAGAAGAAAGCTTGGATTTGTTCAAGGTACAAAAATGTAATAATTTGTAGTATTGTTGCTTTTTTTTTGTAATTTTTAGTTATTGTAATTTTTGTTCATATTATCATTGCCATTGTATTTTATTTATTGTTGTTCACGTTTTTTTTTCGTTTTTTTTTTTAAAAAAAAATATATTAGTTACTGTTTTTATTTTTGTTGTTGTCATGTTTTTATATTAGTTGCTGTTTTTTTATAAATATTAGTTATTTGACTTTTTTATAAATATTAGTTACTGTTTTTATAAATATTGGTTGTTTTTTTTTTCTCTTCCTTGAACATATTATTGTTTTTTTAGTTTAGTTGCTGTTTTTATAGATATATATATGTTGTTATTATTGATGTTTTTTATGTTACAATTTTCGGATTAAAAAAAAAAGTGAAAAAAATGTTGTGCTTTTTAATAAATAATTACTAATTTTCGGATTAAAAAAAAAAGTGAAAAAAAATGTTGTGCTTTTTAATAAATAATTACTAATTTTCGGATTAAAAGAAAGTGAAAAAAAATGTTATGCTTTTTTTTAAAATAAATTACAATTTTCGGATTAAAAAGTGACAAAAAATTGTGTTGTTTTTTTACAATTACTATTTTTCGGATTAAAAAAAAAGGTGATAAAAAAAAAGATGTGTTGTTTTTTTTATTTTCGGGTTTAAATAAAGCCTTTTTTTCAAATACTAAAAAATATTTTTTAAAAAAAATAAATGGTTACTAGTGTCACTACTCTTTTCTAAAAAAAAATAATATAATAACAAAAATCTTTTTTTCAAAAAAAGTAAAAAGGCCCCCTTTTATTAAATAATAACTATGACAAAAAACAAAAAAAAACAAAAGAATTTTTCTCCATAATCCGTTTTCAAAATACCACTTGTTTAGTCTAGGTTTGTTTTTTTTAAAAAAAAAGCGCTTCGAGAATCACGTGTTCTAGAGTCAAATAGAAAAAAGTAAAAATAAGCCAATCAATCGTTTTTTTTTTTTAGCGTCAAAACGCTATTTGCACCCCCGGCAATCGTTTTTTTAGCGTCAAAACGCTATTTGCACCCCCGGCAACCATTTTCTTTTAGCGTCAAAACACTATTTGCACCCCCGGTGACACTTTTTTTTCTAGCGTCAAAACGCTATTCACACCTCCCTTTTTAATACAACTCCTTTATTATTTGCACCCCCCTTTTATCACTTACTCCGCTTTTATTCAACGTGTTACTTCCGAACCGTTTTTTTTCTTTCTTTCGAAAATCGAATTCGCACAAAAAAAATGGGTTGTCTATAGCGGTCACTCTGGGCCTTGCTTGTTTGAACGCTATAAATACCTTCTTTTCCGAATAAGCCATTAATGACGACCACTCTGGATTTATCTGTTTGGTCACCATGAACGGTCTCTAGTTTTCCCGAACTTTTCAAAAAAAAAAATAAAAAATACCAACACACAAATATTTTCTACCCAAGAACTACGTAGCTTTGATTTCTCCATCGCACCCGGAGATACGTAGGAGCGGGGGCCCACTCCCGTCAAGCGCAAAAAACTAAAATTTTTATTAAGTCTGCCTTTCTTTTTTTTCTTCTTCGCAAACAATCAAAAATGGGTAAACAAAGTATTTTCATTTAAAACTAACTTTTTCTACACATTAAATTAAAAGGTAACCTTTTTAGGATGTTGTGGGGTGCTAGTACCTTCCCCGCACTTAATCGACCCCCGAACCCAAAACAAAGGTTTTTTTCAATGTTTTCCTAAAAATAAATATTGATGGCGGCTCCATTGTTCAAAAACAACGAAGAATCCCTCCTCCGGATTTTTCGGTCGCTACACTTGACACTTGGCTTTCTTCCTAGCCAAGCTTCTTCAGGTGTCTTCCCAATCAATCTCTTTGTGGGGCATTTGTTCAGAATGTATACTGTTGTGGCTACAAGTTCTCCCCATAAACTATGAGGTCGCTTCTTCTCCTTCAACATGCTTCTTAGCATGTTGAGGATGGTCCTGTTTTTCCTCTCAGCTGTTCCATTATGCTGAGGCGTGTAAGGTGAAATGACTTCATGTACATTGCCTTCATTTTCACATAATTTTACAAATTCATGTGAATTGTACTCACCACCTCCATCAGTTCTAAGGGTTTTGATTTCACATTCACTCTGCTTCTCAATCATTACCTTAAACTTTTTGAATATTACAAGTACTTCACTCTTCCTTTTGATCAAATACACCCAGGTCATTCTAGTGTATTCGTCAATGAAGGTGACAAAGTACTTGTTCCCTTCTAATGAACTGTCTTCGAAAGGGCCACAAACATCAGAAAAGATCACCTCTAACTTCTTCTCTGCTCTGCTAGGTACTTCTGATTTAAATGAGTTTCTAGGTTGCTTCGACTTGCAGCAGCTCTCACATACTTCGACAGGTACCTTTACTGCAGGCAACCCATGAACCATCTTCTTTTCATGTAGTTGACTCAAGCTCTTGAAGTTTAGGTGGCCAAATCTTCTGTGCCACTTCCAGTGCTCCTCTTCGACAGTGGTCTTTAGGCATTTCTCTTCGACTACTTGCAACTTGATCTTGAAGGTTCTGTTACTCTGCATCAACACCTTCAAGATCATTTTCTTGTTTGAGTCAAATAAGCTGAGACTGTTATTACCCATTTCGACAGTGAATTTCTTCTCAATCATCTGCCCAATACTCAGCAGATTGCTCCTCATATTTGGTACATAGAATACCTCTTGAATGTAGCGCCATTTTCCATCTTTCGATTGGAACTTTATGGTACCAATTCCTTCTGTAGTGACTCTGCTATTATCAGCAAACCTTATTCTTTTGCTAATTTTCTTCAATTCGACAAACAACTCCTTGTGAAAGCACATGTGGTTTGAGCATCCTGTGTCAAGATACCATTCGACAGACTTTTCTTCAGTCGAATTTGTATCTGCCTACAACAGTAATTCTGGGTCAATAGCTATCATGAATGATAATTCTTCGTCATCGTTGCTGGCAATGTTGGAGGCATCACTAGTGTTACCACTGCCCTGCCACACACACATTGCACAAGTATTTTGAGCGTCACAAGTGTATCCACTTATACAAGTGTTCCCACTGTTTTGCTCGCTACTTTCAGCAACTTCTTCATTGAGATAAATCTCATCTTCGACGGCCATTAGCATTAAACCATCTGAGTCGGAATCTGTGTCACTATCATCTGCAAATTTGGCTTCAGCATCTTTATTTCTAGGAACTTTCTTGTTTTTACACTTGTTCTTATAATGCCCAAATTGCTGACAGTTATAACACTGCACTTTCGACAGGTCTCCCTTCTTCTTGTCGAAAGATCCTTGCTCTTTCTGCTTACTGCTTGATCATTTTTCTCTACCCTTCTCCTTTTTGTTGTTTGCCTTCCAATTTTTCTTAGAGGAGTATGATAGTAAGGCTTGTTCACTTTCTTTCTCTGAACTTCTCTGCCTTATTCTCAATTCATGAGCCTCTAAGGAACCCTGAAGTTCATATAACTTCAACGTATCTAGGTCCTTGGATTCTTCGATAGCAGTGACAACATAGTCGAATTCCTGGGTTAAGGATCTGATCACCTTTTCGACTTTATTTGATTCAGTCACAGTTTCACCATTGCCTTTCATTTGATTAGTTAACGCTACTAACCTCGTAATGAATTCTCCAATCGATTCTCCATCTGTCATCTTCAAGGCCTCGTACTGTTTCCTGAGCGACTGAAGGCGTATCTTCTTCAGTCTATCTGCTCCTCCATACGAGTTCTTGAGGATGTCCCAAGCTGCCTTTGCTGACTCACTGTCGATGATCAGGTTCAGGACATTGGAATCAACGCATTGGTGAATCAAAAACAACCCTTTTCCATCTTTCTTCCTCAGCGAATGGTGGTTGTTCCTCACCGCTTCAGTGGCGTTTGCTGCCAAGGGTGGAACACCATCATTCACGACATCAAGGACATCTTGATATCGAAACGGCACATTCATCTGCGCACACCATCGTTCATAATCCTTTCCGTCGAAGATTGGGAGGTTCCCCGGAATACCTCCACCAGAGTTGTCTCGCGCTGCCATGAATCTTGATAGATTTTGTAGGGATTTAACAAGCTCTGATACCAATTTGTTGGGGATAAACACGTGAAATGGACAAAAAAGGGACGTGGCGGCGCTAAGGGACAAGAGGAATGATTAGGGCAATATCAATGAATAGGGAAAAACTGCACTGATTCTTGTGCAAAAATGTTGTACCTATTACATACTACTAATGTCTATATATATATACAACAAAACAGACCCAGACCCATAATTTCGACTAGGTTACTAACTACACCTACTATTATTACAAGCAATAGAATTACAAAACATATCTCAATAGCAAATTGCATGACAATCAATCGTGCTCCTCTTACCCATTCAGTGAATAGTTTACTGCTAACTAATCGCAAAGTGAAGTGATAAGGCATTATATCAAAATGGAGAATAGTTTACCCAGATAGGTGTGGATTAACATACTGCAATTTATCAAAATTGAAGTGATAAAACTGACCCACTTTTCAGTGATATATCAAAATATAAAAATATAATTTCAAATAAGAAATCAAATATGTTATCATTATTTTTTTGACAAAACATTATCATTTTTTTTATTTTTTAATAAATACTAGTTTTATTCCTCAACGTAATCAAATACGAATCAAAAAACGAAATTGTTGAAATAATGAATTTTTGTTTTAGGTAAAAATAATGAGTTATATTTTTAACTAATTTGTTAAAATACTTTTTTATAAGCAATGTTAGTGGGGGTGGGAGAATGTTAGTTTCCGGGGTTTGAACCCGTGACCTCTTTCTTGCACTCTTTTGGTGCACTCTGTCGATATCCCTTAACTCGCCAACTGAGCTAACTACTTAGAATTAATTTGTTAAAATACTTGAATTCTTGTCGAATCTCATAAGTCCATAAAGTCCTTTCAAATCTTATGAATTCTGTATGACACAAATCCATTAAAATCCAAAGTAAAAAGTCTTGAACGTCCTCCAAAATCCTAAAAGTCACGAAATTCCTACAAAGTCTTTTAAAATCTGTGAAACTTTTTTGCTAAAAAAGTCCATTAAAATCCTAATCCAATACACCCGCTTAATAAGACTAGTTAGTTGTTCTAAGCATGCTTGTTTAGGTATCTAAGCATGATTCAAGAAATTAAAAAAAATCCAAGAGTCTGTTTGAGTTTTAAAAAAGTTGAAAAACTATATTTATATGTAGATGAGAGAGAGAGGAAATATTTTTTATGCTATTGTTTCTTTTCTCTTGGACTTTGCACACTTGTGAGTTGTGACTTGACTAAGTATTTTTTTTGTTTAGGATAAATAAGAGAATATGCTGTGTGTAAAGGAAAGACTGACTAAGAATATGATGTGTGTACCACACCAAAAAACTGAATTTCAACGAATGCCAAGAGGATAAATAAGTGGTAAGTCAATGTTTGAGCGTTTTTATTTTTTTTATAAGCAAATTTTTTTATTAAGGGAAGTAAAAGGGGTATTCCAACCCGCACATTAGTTTGGGGTCTCGTTAAACTTTCATAGGCCAAAACCCCATGAAAAAAAGACCCAATGAGTAAAAACACTACCCAAAGGAAAACGAGGTGATAAAGTCAATAGTACTTTAAGACAAAAAATTAAAACAAGAAACCAAATAACAATCTGCGAAAACAGCTATGCAGCAAGGTATGCTAAAATCCAACAACAGCAGAACAAAACACTAGAAAAAAAAAGAGATCAGCACTACTGCTAAAGAAACCATATCACCGTGAGAATTTCTAGTTTAAAACTACATAAAACAGTTTTCCTCTTAAAAAAAAAACATTCCCAGAATAAATTTTAACATAATAAATTCCTAAAATCATCACATTATTACGAAAAGTTTATTACGAGAGTATAAAGAGCACTCTAATTCATCACATTCTCAAAAAAAATCTTAATTACAGTTTTCGTCCCTCTAATTTGGTCAAAATTGGCGCTGAGTTGTCAGCCACTTATCCTACGTGGCCGACACACTGGCATGCCAAGGTGGCATTTAAGCATAAAAAATTCTTATTTTTATTTTAACATTTGTTTTAAATATATCTATTTAATAAATAATACCCATCTTCATTGAGGAATAACAAAATTGTGGTAAAACAACAAGATCAGGATTGCAACAAGACAAGGATTGCAGCAAGACCAATAATTGTGGTGGCCAAGTTGAAAACTGCACCAAAAAATGAAGCTCTGTTGAAATCATCAAACCCAGAATCACTCTAATGTACTTCACTTCTTCTTCTCTGTCTTGTGCAAGACTACCAATAGTTATGAGCTTCATCTTCATTCATCCCTTGACTGTACAGTATAAGAAAGTTTCACAATCTGAATCCTTCTAAGGTCAAGTTATCATACTCATGGTGTGTCCTAAGATCTAGAATGAAAGACAAACAAGAAAAATGAGAAAATCGATTAGAGCGATAACAAAGAAACCAAAAAACAAAACCCATTTCCAAAATTATCATTAAGAACACCTTGAAGCAGAATATAATTCATTCAAAATCATGAAAAATGGAGAGAGAAAAAAGGCCCATCTAAAAAATTGACAAATATTGACTTTCAAGTTGGTTGACTATCTTGTAACTATGGTTAATTGTAATAAACTGTAGTTAGTATTTTGATAGCTTAGGTGGTTAGAATAATCAGTTGAGTTAAAAACTGATCTTGTTTTTCTTTTGGTTAGGTTAAAAGGATTTGGGAAAGTGAGAACCATATATAGTCTTTCCCAGAATCACAATTGTACTGGGACTACACAGTTCAATGAATCAAATTGATTTTTCTCCTCTTTCTGTTGATTTTCATTTTATATCAGTATTCACAGAATGGTGAATTTCATCACATTGATAAAATCAACATGGTATCAGAGCGCAATCTTCTCTGCGTTCTCATTGATCGTTTCTTCTTCGATCGTATCCGATCAACCATTCCTTCGTTTCGGGATCGTTTCTTTTTCGATTGTTTCAGATCAATTGTTCCTTCGTTTCGGCTTTCTTTTCTTCCTCGCGGTGCTTGCATTCTTGGATTCCATGGCCACCGATGCAACTTCCACCTCGAGCCCCTTCTACATACATCCCTCAGATAATCCAGGTGCAGTCCTTGTTTCCCACCTTCTATCCGATTCAGGTACCAATTATGGGTCATGGTCACGGGCTATGACTATCGCGTTGGGAGCCAAGAACAAGTTGGGTTTTGTAGATGGTTCTATCAAGAAACCAAAAGAAGGCACTGCGAATTATTCCGCTTGGATTCGTAGTAATCACATGACAACTTCTTGGATTCTAAATTCCATTGCCAAGGGATTGCACTGTAGCGTGATCTATGCTGATTCAGCCGCTGCTATTTGGAGGGGTTTGAAGACGCGATTCGAGCAAAGCAACGGCCCTCGCCTCTTTCAAATGAACAAAGAGATCCTAAACTGTTCACAAGGTAACCTTTCTGTTAGTTCATACTTCAGTAAATTCAAGGGTTTGTGGGACTCCCTTGCTGAATTCACGCCACCAAACACTTGCACTTGTGGTGGCGCCACTGCTTTGGTAAATTCCCTCGATAGGCAACACGTTATGATATTCTTGATGGGCCTTAATGATTCATTTAGTCACATTAGAGGGCAAATCTTGCTCATGGATCCAATGCCGGATATAGATAAAGTCTTTTCCCTCATTGTTCAAGAAGAAAAGCAGCGTGAAATTGGTATCGCCACAACTGAAAACACATCTTTAACCTTTGCTGTAAACTCACAACCCAAGGGACCAAAACGTGATAGACCTCAATGCTCACATTGTGGAATGATGGGACATGTAAAGGAAAAATGCTTCAAGCTGAATGGGTACCCACCAGGGTTCAAGAAATCCAAGACAAACCAAGTTGGGAAGCCTGTGCTGCAAGTTACTACAAGGAGCACCAATGAAACCACCTTGAGCAACCAACAGTACCAGCAACTCATTGAATTCGTGCAGGCTCAAATGGCAAAAGCCACTGTCACTCAAAATGGTTCTGTTGAATTAGGTACAATGCATTTTGCGAATTTTGCCTATTTTTGCATTTTTCTTTTTGATTTGCATAAATGGATAATTGACTCAGGTGCCACTGCACACATTTGCACAAATTTGTCATTCTTTACATCATACACTAAACTTCATAACACATTTGTCACCTTGCCCAACAATGTTAGAGTCCCTGTTGTTGCTTGTGGGGAAGTTGTTCTTAATTCCTCTTTAATCTTGAAGAATGTTCTTTGTATTCCGAATTTTCATGTCAATATCATTTCTTTGGGTTGCCTCTATCAGGATCCTCATTATCACATATCATTGACTGATAATGTGTTCTTGATACAGGACAAACTCCAACGGAAGGAGATTGGAAAGAGTGAACACCTCCATGGCTTATATTTCTACTCACCTGTATCCTCACTTAGCAGTTCTGTTGCTTTGAACTCTGTAATAAAATGTGATTCTGTTTCTGTTGAAAACAAATGTAATTCAGTTTCTTCCTTGCCCCTATGGCACTCAAGATTAGGGCATCCTTCTGATTTTGTTTTGAAATCTTTGTGCAAACAATTATCCATTAATGAATCAAATGAATGTGATAATAGTTCATGCAATATTTGTCCCATTGCCAAAATGCATCGTTTATCTTTCAATTCTAATAACAATCATTGTGCTTGTGCTTTTGATCTCATTCACTGTGATGTTTGGGGACCTTTCCACAAACCAACCATTGAGGGTCAACACTACTTCTTAACAATTGTGGATGATGCCACAAGGTTCACTTGGGTGCACCTCATGAAGAACAAGTCTGCAGCTGCTGTGCTTATCCAGAACTTCTTCAAATTCATCAAGACACAATTCAACAAGTCCATCAAATGTATTAGAACAGATAATGCAAAAGAACTGGCCTTGAACACATTTCTGCAACAACAGGGTACTTTGCACCAATTATCCTGTCCACATCGACCACAACAAAACTCTGTGGTGGAAAGAAAGCACAGGCATCTTTTGAATGTGGCTCGTGCACTTTACTTCCAGTCCAAGGTTCCATTGGAGTTTTGGGGAGAGTGTGCGGAAACTTCAGTTCACCTTATAAATCGGCTCCCTTCACATTCCTTGGAAGGTAAATCTCCCTTTGAACTCTTATATAGTGCTGCACCAGATTATTCATCACTAAGGGTGTTTGGGTGTCTTGCATTTGCTTCTACTGTCCCATCACAGAGACACAACTTTTCTCCTCGTGCCACACCTTGCATATTCATAGGTTATCCTCTTGGGACAAAGGGATACAAGTTGTATGATCCTAAGTCATCAAAATACATCATTTCTAGGGATGTGAAATTCTGTGAAACTATATTCCCTTATCAGCAAATTCCAGAAAGTTCATCTGGCTCATCTACTTCACACCCTTTCTCTGAGTCTTTGCTGCCATTTTGCCCCCAGACCACTCACTCAGACACTAATGACACAGATATCCCAGTTCCAAATCCTGTACAAGACCCAGACTCCAACTTGACCACTGAAACTCACCCAGAAAATGATCACTCCACTGTCACTGAAACTCCAACAGAAAGCAATTCAGATGATGAACAAAATGACACTCCACAAGCCCTCACATCTGATGATGAGCTTGAAGAGCCTGTTGCACCTACCTCACCCATTAGAAGGTCAAATAGAGCTTGTAGACCCCCTGCACACCTTGACAACTATCACTGTGGGCATGTGGATTATCCTCTACAATCATATCTCACTTATGACCATTTGTCTCTGCCGTATAAAGCATTCATCAACAATGTGTCATCTGTGTTTGAACCTACACACTACAATGAAGCTGTGAAGCATATTGAGTGGAAACAAGCTATGGCAACTGAGCTTGCAGCACTTGAAGCCAATAATACGTGGACTGTCATGACTCTACCTCCTGGGAAAAGAGCAGTGGGATGCAAATGGGTGTACAAAGTAAAATACAATGCTGATGGGACTTTGGACAAATGCAAGGCTCGCTTGGTGGCACAAGGATTTACACAACAGGCAGGTATTGACTTCCTTGAAACCTTCTCCCCTGTAGCCAAGCTTACTTCTGTAAGAGTTTTACTCTCCTTGGCAGCCAAGTTCCATTGGAATTTCCTCCAATTGGACATCAACAATGCCTTCCTCAATGGAGAGCTCCATGAGGAAGTTTATATGCATCTCCCACTTGGCTATCCAAGCAAGGGGGAGTCAATGGTATGTAAGCTAAATAAGTCCTTATATGGACTGAGACAAGCTTCAAGACAATGGTTTGAAAAGTTTAGTTCCACAATTGCTACATTGGGTTTTAAGAAAAGCTCAGCTGATCACTCTCTTTTTACAAAGGGAACTGGCTCGAATTTCATAGCATTGTTAGTGTATGTAGATGACATAATAGTTGTTGGGCCAAATAAATCAAAAATCAGTGAGTTAAGAGGTCTGTTGGAAAAACATTTCAAATTGAAAGTAATAGGGGACTTGAAGTACTTCCTAGGGCTGGAAATTGCTAGATCTAGCAGAGGGATCCATCTATGCCAAATGAAGTACACTTTACAACTGCTGATGGATACTGGAATGAGCTCCAGCAAGCCTGTGAAAATTCCTATGGACCCTGGGATACAGTTAAATGAAGTTGATGGTGAGCCACTCCAAGACAGTTCACAGTATAAAAGATTAATAGGCAGATTGATCTATCTAACTATATCCAGACCCGATATCACTTACACAGTCAACAGGCTAAGTCAGTTTATGAGTAAACCTAGAACTACACACCTGCAAGCTGCACATTTTTTGCTGCAATACCTGAAGGGCACTGCAGGACAGGGTATATTGTTCTCCACTGAGAACAGTTTGAAGATGACAGCCTATGTTGATGCCGATTGGGGAAGCTGTCAGGTTACTAGAAAGTCAACAAGTGGTTTTGCTATCTACTTGGGAGAATCTTTGATCACTTGGAAGTCAAAGAAACAAGTTACAGTGGCGAGGTCTTCAGCTGAGGCAGAGTACCGTGCCTTAGCAGCTGTAACAGGGGAGTTGCTCTGGTTAAAACAGTTACTGAAATCATTTCAAATTGAGATAAATACTGCTTTGGTTTTATGTGACAGGAAAGCTGCCATACAGTTGGCAGAAAACCCCACCACTCATGAACGAACCAAGCATATAGACATTGATTGTCACTTCATTAGGGAGCATGTAAGTTCTGGTTTTTTAAATTTGATTCATGTGAAATCTGGGCAGCAATTAGCGGACGTGTTGACCAAAGCTCTGCCAAAGATTCAATTCGAAGACTTAATCTCCAAGTTGGGCATGAAGAACTTGTATTTGCCAACTTGAGGGGGAGTATTGACTTTCAAGTTGGTTGACTATCTTGTAACTATGGTTAATTGTAATAAACTGTAGTTAGTATTTTGATAGCTTAGGTGGTTAGAATAATCAGTTGAGTTAAAAACTGATCTTGTTTTTCTTTTGGTTAGGTTAAAAGGATTTGGGAAAGTGAGAACCATATATAGTCTTTCCCAGAATCACAATTGTACTGGGACTACACAGTTCAATGAATCAAATGGATTTTTCTCCTCTTTCTGTTGATTTTCATTTTATATCAGTATTCACAGAATGGTGAATTTCATCACATTGATAAAATCAACAACAAACCCTAGAAATAACAAAAACAGTTGAAGCTAAAGGTCTCAGCTTTGGGTCTAGGTGGAAGTTGTTGAAGCGGCGGTGGCGGACCATAGTATTCCACGTCGCGTCCTCTCTTCTTCTTCCTACCGCAAATGCACAGAATACTGAACACTACAAGAACCACCACAGATCCAACGGAGATTTCGACGACAACGCCGATGGAAATACTTGACGAGGACTGAGACGGTAGAGACAGAGTTTTGGCGGAAGACAGAGACGGGCTTCGTTCAGTGCCAACGGCGATGGAGGATATGTCGACGACATGGTTGGCAGTGGCGGAGAAGATGAATGTGTTGTTGGTGGTGGCGCCGAGGGAGTAATATTTCTGATTTCAACTACTGTGCAGTCGTGAGATGAAGATGAAGCTGATAAATAATTTAAAAAAAATAATTTATTTATTTAAAATGTAAAAATAAAAATAAGAATTTTTTATGTTTAAATGCCACCTTGGAATGCCAGCGTATCAGGAGGACTATGATTTTACAAATTAGACAAATAGGAGGACTAAAATCGTGAAAAAAAATCATGGTGGGCTAAAATCGTGAGTTGGTGAAAATAAGGAGACCAAAACTGTAATTAAGCCCCAAAAAAATTCATACTCTTAGTATTTACCGATCCATTCGGTCTATCTAAAATCTTTGTTGTAATATGATGGGTTAGAGTGCTCTTTATATTGTAACCAAAAAAAGAGTGCTCTTTATATTTTCACAATAAATTTTTGCATATATAAAAAAAATAGTCCAATTCCCAACAGGACTGGCCAGTATCTAGAAGACTCAACCGGATATACTGCGCTCAAAGGAAGAAGAACACATCATAAACTCCTTATCGGTCGACCCACATATTTTTCATACGGTCAGCCCACATTCCTCATTCGGTTACATTCATTCGGTCAGCTCTGCAGTAATGATAGTCAACATAGTTATCGTAATACCTATATAATTCCTCCTTGATGTCTTGTAACGGCCCCAGCGACCATAATTCACAATTATTAGCATTTATGACCTTTGTATTGTATAAATCACCATTAGAGACCAATGAAAGAGAGTTTGGATCTCTATAAGTAATTGTGGGCAAGTTATGAGAGAGAGTGACAAAAAAAAAAGATAATGATATTTATTGCATTTATTTATATGTTGTATATGTCACTCTCTCACAACTTGTCCCACAAATACTTGTGAGGTCCCACAAATACTTGGAGCAGAACTTTTTCTCTCATTCTGGGAAATAGATAAATTGTAACAGGATTTGGCTTCAAAGTGCAGTCCTGAGAATCCGAATTGACTTCAACAAACATTGATTTATTTTTGTTTTTGTTTTTTTACAAATTTAACAAAATTTCATTAACAATTTAAATTCACGCTTACCTTTTGATCAAAAAAATTCAAGCTTACCTTTTGATCAAAAAAAATTCACGCTTAGTTAATGGATTGAGGCGGCAGTAACATGCATGCAAAATTTTACCCATTGTTTCTTAGTAATTTCCACTCTATAGAAGTCATACAAAACTTTATCACAATTAATTCGGTTATTTTCTTCTTTTTTTTTGACAGGTCGGTTATTTTCTTCTCTTCACAGCTTCTTGTTGAAAAGAACAAATTAATACGGATAAATCACAAAATAATTAAAACAAATCAAAAGGAACATTTGGGGTCTTGCTTAGAAAAATAAAATAAAATATGTGCAATTCTGCTTAAAGTTATGGCCAACTGGTTTGTTGCGACAAATACCTATAAAGACAGTGGTTATATATATATATATATATATATATATATATATATATATATATATATATATATATATATATATATATATATATATATATATATATATCTTTTGCACCAATTATTAGTTAGTAGCGTTGCATATGTATGGCACAATAATGTTATTTCTTTTTAATTCCACAATACGAAAAGTATATTTACTATAATGCTACTTTTGAGAATACAACAAAATTAAAGAACAACGTGATAGGGAACAAAACTTTCTTTATGTTTTTGCTTCTTCTTTTTGTATGCTACTGCTAGGTACGTTGTCCACATGAGAGTTACTAATTGTTTTCTTTTTCTACTGCATATGTAAAGTGACTGAGTTATGACATATTCTCATAATAAATGGATAAAGCCGATGTTAAAATTCTTTACCTCAAACCTTAAGCAACGTCAATCTTAATTTTTTCCCTATAAAGTAATAAAAACATGAGCAATCAAATTTCAATTTTCCTGTTGAAATCTCAACAAATGACATTAGATTTGGTGGCAATTCTACTCTTCTGGTGAGGAGTTACTTTCCACCTCTATGCGTGTTTAATGCTCTATTATTGATTAATCTGGTATTAGAAATAATAATTTTTTAATATTTTTTATTATTCAAATTGGTCCAAATCCCATTACACTTTTGTTAACACAAGCTACCTTGCCTATCTTGCAGAAACATGCATGAAAAGGTCCAAAATTGTGGGTTGGATTGCATCACAATCCATTACTATTAGTTAGCATTAATAGTATTTATTATGACCCAACAAAAGTAAACTCTCACATAGGGTTCCAACTTTTCTTTGTTATATTAAAAAGAGTCTAGCTGCATGAGTTGGTCTCATGGGCTCACCAAGGTACTTATAAATCACCTACCAAAGAGGTCCTCACATCAGAGGTGAAAGTTGAACTCATGCATTTGTGGGGAATGAGCCAACTCCTTGCCAACTGAGCCAACTTTTTAGTAACCACGCAAAATATCCAGCCTAACACATCGATTTTGCCAACCGTGTTAGACTTTCCAAATAAAAATTTATTTATTTATTTATTTATTTATTTATTAGTACTAATTTGGATTCATTTTATCCAAAACTTGCTTTGGTAGGATAATATTCAAATTTTATTAAAAAGAATTTGTTTTTTGTAATGATGTTGCCTTCTCTATCTTGAAATTAATTAATTGGTTAGACTCTGAGTTTTGTTTCACTGGTTTTGGTTTTGTACCGTAGTGTTGTTACGTATACTTGTTTTTTATTTGGCTAAAGTGCTCCTGGGGTCCCTTATCTTTATTTAAAGTAACGATTTAGTCCTTTATCTTTTTTTTTGTCCCAAATCAGTCCTTTATGTTTTAAATTTTTAACACATAAATCCTTTTTTTTACACATAAATCAGCACTTTTAACGGAAAAGGATTTATGTGTCAAAAATTTGAAAGATAAAGGACTTATTTGGGACAAAAAAAACATAAAGGACTAATTCGTTACTTTAAATAAAGATAAGGGACCACAGGAGCACTTTAGCCTTTTTATTTTCATAACAAGGGGTTTGAGCTAGTTCCCCTTAGTGTTTTTTATAATTTGTTTTTAGTTTTTCTTTTAAATAAAACGATGAATGATACTACTTTTCTACTTTTCTCTACTGATGATTTTATGATTTTTTTTCTAAATTCGCATTAGAAGGTTTCAACGATGCCCCTACCTTTGGTTAAAAGAACATGGATTCTTTTATAATAAATAATAAGTATAAAAAAACAAATTTGTTTTCAACAATAGTAAATGTTTTAATTTATTTCTTCTATACTATTGATTGTTAGAAAAAATTCACATATTTCTTATAAAAATGAATATGAAAAGACACCAAAAAATAGTTTTGAAATAAATTTTTAAATTATTCAGCTATAATAAAAATTTACTCTATCAATACAATGCTCTAATATTCATAATTTTGATATATATAAGGAACCGAGATAATGTACCGAAAAAATGGATCAAAGAGTTTTTTGGTAAAAGAAGGACCATATGTATTTTTTTTTGTTACCATGTCATTAGTGCGTAGTTTCTGGCCACCAGCTTTGCCAGTGACTAATCTACGTCTGGAAACCTGACTGGCCACGAGTTTCCGGCTTTGACGGCCCGTGTGGTTCTTCCCTTCCAACAGAGTTATTGTCACACTCAAGATTCGAACCCGAGACTTTGGTGTGAGATCTAAGTCCAGTTACCACTTTGAGTAATCCTTATCGGTAGAAGCACCATAAGTATGTTAACAAGGACCAAAGATATTGAATATAGGGAATTAAAAAAAAATGGGGAATGTCATGCGGTGTTTTTGGCTTTCTGTTTTATATTAATACGAAAAATGCATGTTGTGGCCATGTGCTATTTTCTCTATGTTTAATGTACGCGTATGCCTCACACAGCACATGCCTTTCCAGGATAGATCACAAATCACATTGAGTACTCATCTACAATATATAAATGGAGGGTTTTTTTATCTATGATTTCCAATTTGTATTAGTATAATTTTACCTAAAAAAAAAGGCTTGCAAATAGTATAGACATGAGTTTGGATACTATTGATGATACTCAACCTACAAGAAACTTTTATATTTCAATTAAAAAAAAAGAAACTTTTACATTTAAAGTTTATTTTTTTTTGGTAAAATAAAGTTAATTTTAAATGATTAAGTAATATTCTTATTGAGTTTTTTTGATAGGCAATGTTAGTGGGGGTGGGGAAAATCTTAGTTTCCCGGGTTTGAACGCGATACCTCCTTCTTGCACTCATTTGGTGCACTCCTTCAATATCCCTTAGCTCGTCAACTGAGCTATCTTCTTGGGATATATTCTTATTGACTTATAAATATATTTATGTTTAGTCAATATTTTTTATTTATATTAGGTTTAACTACTCTTTATGTCCCTAAACTAAAAAAGGTTGTAATCAAGTCTCCGAACTAATGTAAAATTTTCAGTTAGGTCATTCTTTTACATTACAGTTAGTGTACACTTAGTCAATGCTGACGTGACATTCACAAATTGTAAGTAAATTCTATCATATAAACATGAAAATTTATTTGTTATTTTTATTTCAAATAACTCTCTCTACCAAATTATCAATCTTACCATTTTCCCAACTAAGCAATTGGATGATATTTAGGTAGTATCAATTTTTTTCATTTTTTTACTATCTCTCACACACTTTTTCAAACATTTTCATTTTGTCACCCTCTCCTCCTCTTTCTTCCTCTAACTCTCTCATTTCTATATTTTTCACAATATATCTACTTTAATTTCATCTACATCTCTCATTCATTTTTCCTCTTTGAAAAATTTGAAACTTTAATACAATTTTATTTTTTTAGTCTCTACGGGAAATGTTACATGTTGCTGAAATAGTATTATCGTCTTAAAACGTAAATTTTTTTTAATTGAAAAAAAAAATCAATTTCAGAGCCTATCAGTGAAATATTGGATGCATTATATTACTATATGGAATTGATTACTGTAGAGTAAGAACTGAAAAGATGATGTAGCATTGTAGCCTCATTCTATTAATATTAATACAAATTTGTTGTTGAAACTTCTTTTTTTTTTCTACTTTAAATTTGTCGTGATTTTTATGGGGTAATGTCCGAATTAATTAAATTCTGTCTGAATCAATTCATAAAAAAACACGGCAACACCCGACGTATGCATTCACGGCAACACCCGTTCGTTAGAGTTAGAGTTGGACAGCACAAACTCTGAAGCTGCAAAATCTTTCAGCAACCCACATCGATGATGTGATTGACATAGGAGGAAAAATTAATACAACTACAAGCAATACAGGCCACACTGACAACAAATAGCAACTCACACCATGTTGCAGGTGTGTGAGTGGCTTTCCCTAATGGAGTCAGTATGATGAACACATTCGTGTTGATTATGCTATAGTATGAGAGTGAATACTTTCAGAAAATTAATTGAATTTTTGTTGCAAAATCTGTCAGGAAGTTATCCAAATAAAAGCAATAAAGTTTCAAGCATTTTGACGAGGATTGGCAAAATTGAACATCTTGTGCGGCGCAACATTCAGGTGATCATAAAATTAATTAAGTCAGAAACCACTCACCATTACAGGGTATCCCTTTAACAGCAACCTTCTGCAGCTCTTTCCTTGGGTGGACATCCTTTATTGTGCTGATCCTTCCAGCCATGTGAAAGTGTTCCCTGGTTTCCTGTAAGTGTGACATTTGGGCTAGTAAAGCAACTAATTTATTGAGAGCATGAAGGAGTTGAACAACACAACTAAGACTAATCAACTGAGATAGAAAACTTGAAGGATTCTGACTTCTCATCCTTTGACTCTAAGTTATTGATGATTAGATGAAAAGAGAATAAAAACAAAGTTAATGTCACATGCTTTAATGAAAAGTTACTTATTTTTTCTCCCAATAGAAACAATCATGTGAGCAAAGATAACAAGAAAACAACTTAGCATCATTATATTGCTATGACATTGTGAAAGATGGTGTTTCACATCAAATTTGAAATAATTCAATCCAGATATTGCTACAACATCATTTTTGTTTCAATTTTTAAATATACTAATTTGTATTCCAAGACCCATTTAAATTCAGGAAAACAAAGACTAAATTTATGATCTTGGAAGCAAAACAGCGAAAAACAAAAACACCCTGTTTCCAGAAAATTGAAAGAAAAGTTGAAAACTTCAAAAAGAAATCAAGAAAGGAAGAATGACCCAAATGAAAACAACACGAAGCAAAAGCAATAAAGACCCATTTGGACTAAGATAATAAAAAGACAACTTTACAATCTCAGAAGCAAAAGAGAGGAAAACAAAAACACCCCATTTCAGGAGAACTGAAGAAAACGTTTCAAAATTCAAAGAATGAAAATAACACCAAACAGAAGCAATGAAGACCCATTTGAATTGAGATAATAAAAAGACAAACTTTACAATCTCAAAAGCAAAATAAACAAAAAACAAACCACCCCCATTTCATCAGAATAAAAATGATTAAACTAATTCTAACAAAAAAATGTTTGATCCAGACCTGAACACAATTAGGGCAACGAACTTCCACCGAACAGCGGCAACATGTGAGCACTTCTAGAGCAGCCAACAGAAGTTTTGTGAAATAGGATTTGGACACTCAGGAGCCAAATCAGATAAGTTGCACATTATATGTCTGCAAACAGACATCATAAAAAAACACAAAATCAATAGGACAGGTCTTCATTTCTCATCTAGTCAAAAATCCAGACTTAGCCAGATAGAATGTAATTAGAGACAGCTTGATAACAAAATTTAACTTTCGATCTTAACTTTTGCGAATACAAGGTCCAGATTGCAGAAAAAGTTCAATTTGTTCCGTGTTTCTGTTTATTGCTTTCATTTTGATCAGAAAAACACATGCATAAACACATAATAAAAAGGAAAGCATCTGAAATCACACTGACAACCAGTTACACAATTATTATCAATAAAAATGCCACAAGTAGTTCATTTCTCTAGGAACCAACCAACGATTAACAAATTAGGGTAAAATATACCTTGTAGTGACTTGATGCGACTTTAACAGCTAATTAGGGTTTCTTGATTCCAAGATTCTTAACAGCTACGGAAAGATTGAGAAAAAGGAAAAATGAGAGGGAGAAAGCCAGACAAAATAGAAGAATAGAGAACACAATGAGAAAGATGGCGAAAAACTTACGGTGGAGAGTTGGTTACGACTGGTGATGCACCGAATACTTGGTTGTGGAGTTGAACGGAGCTGCGCGGAGGTGAAGGGAACTGAAATTAGGGTTTCTTCCTCATGGCATCAAATTAGGGTGCAAAGATTTGGGAACTTTGAGAAGAAGAATCAGATAACAAAATTACAGTTGAGAAGTAAAGAGAAAAAGAAATTACGCTGAGAGAAGAGGATTGACAGAGAACAGGCGCTGGTTACGGTTAATGAGAGAAGGAGGGAATTGGGGGTTTGAGGTGTGAGGCTTGAGGCGTTGAAAGAAGGAGAAGGAGAACGGAGGGAGAGAGTGAGTACTGCGTGAGGGAGAGAGTGAGAACGCGCGGTTGTGAAATGAGAGAGTGAGTTGAGTGAGTACTGCGTGAGGGAGAGAGTGATGTTCTGAGTGGGGTGAAATAAGGGTTCGAGTAGAAGGTGTTTGTTTTAATTAGAGTCTAATGCTTAGCGATGGACTTTTAGCATTTTTCGACGACAATCCCCGTCGGAAATTTGCGACGAAACACAAGTTCGTCGCAAACGTGAGCGGGAATTTCAGTGCCTCTTCTGCTGCGCATTTGTGACGACTTTTTCGTCGGAAATCCTTCGAAAATTGCGACGGATAAGAGTTCGTCGCAAATGTTGGTGGCTAAAACAGGGTTTTCTTGTAGTGACTACTAGTATACACAAAAAAAAATTAGCAGCAGAGCCGACTATGGGCCTGTGCCCCAGCCCAATGACAATTTTTTAGGACTCAAAAAAATGAATAGACAACTTAAATAAATGTTTTTCTGATCACATATTAAATTATCAATCTAGTGCAGTGGCAAGAAGTAGAGCACTTGTTAATTGAATGGGGGAACACAAGTTCGATCCTCAGTATATAGATTTGTTCTTTTATTCCTTTTTTATTGACCGGGGAATGATGGTTGTTTCATGTTTTTTTTACCAGGGAATCCGCATGCTCTTTCTCTTTTTTTTTTACATCTGCATTTTGTTTCTTTTCACAATGCTTTGGCAAAATGATTAAATATATTATATTGCTTTTGCAATATATTCAACCAAAAAATTTATTGTTTTTAGAAAATGTTTTTCTGAATCATATTTGAATCTTTCAATATTACCACTGCCTAGTTTCTTAAACATCACATGGTTCCGGAATTACCTCCCAATATATTTGATCCAGATTTATCTATTCTGAGGTATTTTTGGAAATTCTTAAAAAAATGCCTTTTGAATTTATCTATAGACGGTAATTTCGGAATTTGCTCTGGATTTATCTACTAGGCGAAAATCCGGAAGGCATTTTTTTTGTTTAATTAATTTTTTTATATATTAATCCGGATTTAATGATCAACCATAAAAAAAATAAAAAAAAACCATAAATTTAATTATTAACACACTAATTACAACGTTTTACTAATGAACAACCGTAAAAACCATTAATTTTTTTTACATTAATTGGCACTCTTTTCTTAAAATACAGCTGGTTTTTACCCTTTTTTTTTCTTTCAAAATCCCCTGTCTTTTATATTTTATGATAATTTGTTTTGGAGGGTAACTTTTTTTTTGTTTTCTAGAAGCTTGTTTTTGTAAAAGCTAAAATTGTTTTGGGAAAGATTTGTGTTTTCTTGCCTGTTTTTAAAAGTAATTTTTTTGCCTTTTTGAAAAAATTTGTTTTCAATGTACAACAACTTTGAAAAAAACTTCAATATTTAAAATATCAAAACTTATTTTCGGAAGCAAATTTTTGTATAATCCAAAAATAAATTTTGAATGTTAAAAAGTTAGCTAAAAAAAATTCAGTGTGGATTATTGAGGAATCAAGATTGAAATGAATGGAAAATATTTCATTGATTTTAACTGAAGATTACAACTGAGAATTTACAATACATCTGATAGTTTAGTTCTATCAGTAACTTAAACAGTAACTGACTAACAAAATGCTAACAGCAACAGTATTCTAACTAACTAGTATATCTATATCTAACTGTGGTTAATTACAATCATTGATTAACTAAACCAGAGTTAGTATAAGTTCAATACTCCCCCTCAAGTTCGATGGTATATGTCATACAATCCCAACTTGGAAATGAGAGCTAAGAAGATCTGTTTGGGAACAGCTTTGGTGAGTGGATCTGCCAATTTGATGTTTGGAGGATACATGTATTAACTTGAGGAAACCAGAGCTGACATGTTCTCTTATGAAGTGTCAATCAATATCAATATGTTTGGACTTAGCATGAGTGATGGGGTTGGTGGCCAGCTGAATGGCAAAGACACTGTCACAGAATACTTTGGAGCTGTGGAGAGGGACTTCAAAGGTGGCCAGAAGTTGCTTCAACCAAAGAAGTTCAGAAGTTAAAGCTGCCAAGGCTCTATATTCATCTTCGGCAGAGGAACGGGCCACAGTAGGCTGCTTTTTGGAGGACCACTTGATGAGTGAGTTACCCAGAAATATGCAGAAGCCACTGGTTGATCTTCTGGTAGTTTCACAGCTGCCCCAATCTGCAACAACATAAGCAGACAGTTGGAGGGAGGGTTTGGAAGTGAAAAGGATTCCTTTTCCTGGTGTACTCTTGATATATTGAAGGAGATGGTGGATGGCATCCAAGTGAATAGACCGGGGATGAGTCATATATTGGCTCAATCTGTTGACAGTATAGCTGATGTCAGGCCTAGAGATTGTAAGATACATCAATCTACCTATCAACCTTCGGTACTGAGAGGGATCAGCCAGAGGTGTACCATCCTTGTCATTCAAATGAAGATTCGGATCCATAGGATAGGAGATAGGTTTGCAACCTAAGTAACCAGTATCTTGGAGAAGTTGCAAGATATATTTGTGTTGACATAAGTGAATTCCCTTAGGTGAACTAGCAATTTCCAATCCAAGGAAATATTGCATTTTTCCTAACACTTTCAACTTGAAATGTTTCCTTAGAAGAGCCTGAGTTTGCTGCAATAGAGAAGAATTTGGGTCAGCCAACACAATATCATCCACATAGACTAATAGGACTACAAGCGAAGTACCTGTGCCTTTGGTGAACAAGGAATGATCAGCTCCACACTTAGTGAATCCATTGGAAAGAAGAACACCCGAGAAAGTGTTGAACCATTGTCGTGACGCTTGCCGAAGCCCATATAGGGACTTTGTGAGCTTACATACAAGGTTCGCCCCCTTGGTGTGATAACCCAAAGGTAATTGCATGTAGACTTCTTCATCCAAATTACCATTTAAGAACGCATTGTTAACATCCAACTGAATTAAGTTCCAAGAGCATTGAGCAGCTAGAGCTAGAAGAATTCGGACAGTGGTTAGCTTAGCCACTGGTGAAAAGGTGTCAATGAAATCTATTCCAGCTTGCTGAGTATAACCTTTAGCTACTAAACGAGCTTTGTACCTATCCAAGGAACCATCAGACTTGTATTTTACCTTATAGACCCATCTACAACCAATGGCCTTTTTGCCTGGAGGAAGAGAATGCACAGTCCAAGTATGGTGGGCCTCCAAGGCTGCAAGTTCCTCATTCATGGCTTGTTGCCAATGAGGAAACTTAACAGCATCATGATAAAAGTGGGGCTCATAGATGTGAGAAACTTGCACGACAAAGGTTTTATAAGGGGTGGAAAGTCTGTCATGTGGATACCTTGTATTGCAGGTAAACTAATATTGCAGGATATGTTTTGATGATGAAAAAGACAAAGGTAAAGTTGATGGCCAAAAGTAAAGAAAAATGACTAAACATCAAAGTCACAATCCAAGACAAACAAGCTCAAGAATTGAAGATTCAAGTTTAAGGGTAGTCCTTAAATATAAGGGTAGTCCTTAGGGTTTGGGTGTGTCTTAGGAAAAAGTGTAAGCTCTTTCAAAGGTCAGCTCGTATGTTAAAATCTCACACACTCACAAGTTTTTCAAAGATGCATGCATACTTACGTAAACATTCTTATCATCTTTAAAAAGATAAAATCGATTTCCTCATGCATAAACATACATCAAAATCGATTTTCAGGTAAATCAGAAAAGGAAGAATCGATTGTCAGGTCATGTAGTTTCATTGCATAAATCGATTTCCAGGCCAAACAATTCCAAACAAAGAATCGATTCACTCTGTTTTAAACTAAGCTGAGAATCGATTCCTACTTATCTCAGGCAAGCTGAGAATCGATTCATACAAGTTTTCACTAAGTATAGATTCGATTCCTAGCCCTCCATGGTACTCAAGAATCGATTGTCCCTATTTTTCAAACAAAGATAAATCGATTCCTCACTTAAATAAATCGATTCCTAGATCAAATGCATTCAACAAAGAATCGATTCCTACACTATTTTCAACATAAACTTAATTTCCTCATAGCCTATAAATAGGCAGTGCTTCACGTTCATTTTTACACAACAACCCATCTCACGAATTAGAAAACTTTTGAGAAAACTCTTCACGCTTTTACTTTTGCTCGTCACGCACCGTTGGTCCGTCTGAGCTGATCTGTTGCTAAGAGTTAGTTGGGGTTTCATTCTTCAAGTTGTAATATCTGCCTTCATTAGAGGTATTTCTGTCTTTACAATTGTTTATTATTTAATTGTTGTGTTTTGTTCTAGGGAGTGGGGTATCTCTCTAGGGTAGCTGTTTGTACTAGGAAGTGGGGTATCTTTCTGGGGCAGCTGATTGTAACAGGGGTGGGGTATCTCTTGTTATTGTTATATTAGATTTGAGGGCTCTCCATAGGTGGGGTATCCTAGGAGGAGAGTGCCTGAGTCTGTAAAGGTTTTCCAAGGCACCTGTAAGCCTTGTTGTTTTGGTTAGTGGAAAATCTCACAAGGGTGTGAGGACTGGACGTAGGTCACTAGGAGGTGACCGAACCAGGATAAATCTCTGCGTGCTTTACTGCTTTCCTGCTTTACTGTTATACCACTTTACTGCTTTATATTCTAATTACTTCGCTTCCACTTAACCTGCGCGAAAATTGATCTAAGTCATTGAAAAGGGGAAAAACGTTTTTTGAAAGATCTGAAAAGTTTTTAAATCTCAATTCACCCCCCCTCTTGAGACTGAAGCCACTTGGTAACATGTCATAGGTGAAGTGAGTTTGAATGGGATAAGTAACTTATGTGGCATACTCGTTAAGGTACTGAGGTGGTTGTTTAGGTCTTGAGGATCTTCGGAGGGGATTTTCTACTGGAGTAATAATAGATATAGGTACTGCAGGAGCTGTATCAACAGGTACAACAGGTTCCACAGGCACTGCAGAAGCCGTATCTATAGGAAGCAAATCAGTAGCAGTATCTACAGGTACAGCAGGTTCCACAGGCACTACAGATGTAGTTTCTAGACTGTTTTCAGGTGAATCAGCAGCAGTATCTATAGGGAGGGGGTTCTGTAAATCAGCAGCAGTATCTACAGGTATTGCAGATGTATTTGCATGATTATCTGTGGAGGAGGATGCTGTATCAGGTAGAGGAAGGTGAAGGATAAATTCAGCAGGGGGTTCTAAAATAGGTATAGAGGCTGGTGAAGTGTGAAAAGGAAAGATGTGCTCATGGAACACCACATCTCGTGAAGTCAATAATTTCTTGGTGGTGGTATCATAGAGTTTATAACCCTTAGTACCCGTAGGATAACCAAGAAACACGCACGGAGATGCACGAGGGCTGAATTTGTTCCTGGATTGAGGTATAGTTGTTGCATAGGCTAAGCAACCAAAGGTTTTCAGGTTATCATAACTAGGAGGTTCAGCATATAATTTCTCAAAAGGGCAAATGTTGGATAAGATGGGGGTGGGTAGTCTGTTGATAATGTAAGCAGCTGTTCCAATGCAGTCTCTGTTGCACCCCGAAAAATCCCCGTTTGGGGTTTCTCAATGTACAACGTGGAATAATTTTGGAGCCGCCACCAATATTTTAATTTTAAGACCAAAACATTGAAAAAAGGTCTTTTGGACAAGGCGGGTGGTCTTTGAAAACTAGAGATATAGGTTCGGGGGTCGATTACGCGCGAGGAGGGTGTTAGCACCGCGCACGTCCTTTCTACCGAAAGGGAACCTCTAATTAAATGTGTGGTTTTAACGTTTGATTTGAAAAATACCTAGATTTGCCTATTTATTTCTTGTTTGAAGACGAATGAGAAAACTTACTGGAAATTTTATTTTTGGTGAGAAAGGGGGAAAAAGGGGGTTTTTAGAAAAAGTGCTTGACGGGACATGGCCCGCTCCTACGTATCTCCCGGTGCGATGGAGAATTCAAAGCTACGTAGTTCTTGGTTCTTTTTGGAAAGTTTTTTTTGTTTTTTTTATCTTTTTTAGTGAGTTTTTTGAAATAGGACGAGTATTAGCAAATGATTAAACTAGCAGAGGCTATGATGAATCACTACTAAATACTCAAAAAAGAGAGTTGCACCGTTAGTCAAACGAACAAAGGTTCTGATGGACTATTGGTAACAACTCGTTTTTTATTATCCTTTTGGAAAGTGATTTTCGAAAGAGATTGATTTGTACGATGATCAAACTAACAAGGGTTATGATGGATCATCGTTTATTATTTTTAGAAGAAAAGGACATTGTCACTAATAGCTAAACGAACAGAGGCTCTGATGAGCTACTAGCAACAATGGGTTTGAAAAATGATTTTTGTTTGTTTTATGAAAATGATTGGTTTAGGGGGATGAAAAGAATTTTTATTTGTTGCGCTTGACGAGAACGTGGCTCGCTCCTACGTATCCCAAACGGGAATCAAAGCGACGTAGTTCTAATGAAAAATGTTTTTTTGAAAGGGTTTGAAAGGGGAGGTTGAATCATCTGAGACCATCTTCCCCACTTAGAAAATGATGCACTAGGCATAAGTGGGAATCATGTGGTTCATCATCAACAAAGACACTACAGCTAAATTAAATCACATAGGGCAATTTTGGCATGGATCAGAATGATTAAATTTTAACAAATGTAAAGACTGAAATACCTTTGATGAAGACAGATATTACAGATCTGAAGAACAAAAATGAAGCGGAGAACTGGAAAATGAGATTTGCGAGAGTTGTCTTCCCAGATCTCGTGAAAATGTTTCTGGAGCAATTCTTCTCAGATCTTGTGAAAAAAATGTGTGTAGCAATTCTTCTCTCTGATCTCGTGTGAAGTGTCTCCGTTTTTCTGACCTCGTGAAGTCTCCTCCAAATGTGATTTGAGGCTGCCTATTTATAGGCTTAGGAAAGCGTAGAATTTTTTTTAAAAAACATTTATTGCAAGGATGAATCGATTGTTTGCTTAGTTGAAATAGGGAGGAATCGATTCCTGGCCTTTAGGAGATCCTGGAAATCGATTATGTGGCCTTTGGAAATATGTAGGAATCGATTCTTTATGTTTGGAAATGATAGGAATCGATTCCTTGGGCTTTAGAAATTAGTGGGAATCGATTTTCAGGACCTTTTGCATAGGTGAAAATCGATTCCTTACTTAGTTAACACAATGAGGAATCGATTCATGGCCTATGGAAGAGGTAGGAATCGATTTTCAGGACATTTGGAGATCCTGAAAATCGATTTCATAGTCTTTTAAAATTTAAGGAAATCGATTCTTAGATTTTGCATGAGTATGTGTAGAAATCGATTTCATGCTTTAAACATAGGCAAGGGAAATCGATTTCAAGGCCTATGCAATATACCATAAATCGATTCTTGGCCTTTGGAACAAAATAGAAATCAATTCTTGCTTTCCACAAAGTGCTTTTAGGTTTTTGCCATGCATAAAATATTTTCCAAAGCTTGCCATGCATAACATATTTTTCAAAAACCCTAATTTGATGCATGAAGCCTATTGCAAAAAAAATTGTTTTTTAGAGACCCTTTTGTGAGAAATGACCAAAATACCCTTTTTGACCCTAACTTCCCAAAACGTGCATTCTAACCCTAAAAATGATGCGTAATTTATTTTTGTGTGGAAAATTAGGGTTTGGATCTAAGCCGGACAAAATTGGGGTATGACAGCTGCCCCTCTTTATCTGAATTTTAACGAGGAATATGAATTGGCCGAAACATATTCCAAGGCAAAATGAAGATAAAGAATTCAGAAATTATACCGATTTTGTCCACTTGGGGAAACCCGAATTTTCCTCTTTTTCTTTTTCTAATTTTGAATAGATGGGTTTTGAGAACAAACGGGGAACGGTTAACACTTGGCGCATTAACTGAGAGAGAAAATGACGGACCACTCGGGATCTGAAGGAGCACTAAGGCTCTGAAGGACCACTCAGGGTCTGAAGGAGCACTAAGGCTCTGAAGGACCACTCAGGGTCTGGAAGGCTGCCTAGGCCTTAATTGAAGGACCATCGTGGCCTGAAGGAGCGCTACTAGCTATGGTACTAGTAAAACGGTCTGAGGGGGCCTTTCGAGCGGCCATGATGGGTCAAGATCAGCTCCGGAACTGATATGTTGACTATGAAGGACGTCCGCTGTGTCTTAGGCTTGACACAACTAGTCTGAAGGACCACTTGGGGTCTGAAGGACTTACCCACAGCTCGAATACGAGGTGAAGTCTGTTTTTGAAGGGACACTTGGGTCCTGAAGGGATTCACGAATCCTGTTGGTTGATTGATTGAAAAGTTCAACTAAAGCAAACAGAAAAGTAAAATGAGCACTTGGCGTGCAAACAGAAAAGTAAATGGGCACTTGGCGTGAAAAAAGCAGGAAATAAAGCGATAAAGAACGCAGTAAAGAAGGAGCACTGAGGGCTCAGGATGAGCGCGGAGGGCTCAGGATGAGCACAGAGGGCTCAGGAGGAGCACCGAGGGCTCAGGGGGGAGCACAGAGGGCTCAAGAGGAGCACAGAGGGATCAGGATGAGCACAGAGGGCTCACGAGGGGAGCACAGAGGGCTCAAGAGGGAGCACAGAGGGCTCAGGATGAGCACAGAGGGCTCAAGATGAGCACAGAGGGCTCAGGGGGAGCACAGAGGGCTCAGGATGAGCACAGAGGGCTCAGGAGGAGCACAGAGGGCTCAGGAGGAGCACAGAGGGCTCAGGGGGGAGCACAGAGGGCTCAGGAGGGAGCACAGAGGGCTCAGGATGAGCACAGAGGGCTCAGGGGGGAGCACAGAGGGCTCAGGATGAGCACAGAGGGCTCAGGGGGGAGCACAGAGGGCTCAGGATGAGCACAGAGGGCTCAGGGGGAGCACAGAGGGCTCAGGAGGGAGCACAGAGGGCTCAGGACGAGCACAGAGGGCTCAGGATGGAGCACAGAGGGCTCAGGATGAGCACAGAGGGCTCAGGATGAGCACAGAGGGCTCAGGGGGAGCACAGAGGGCTCAGGATGAGCACAGAGGGCTCAGGAGGGAGCACAGAGGGCTCAGGATGAGCACAGAGGGCTCAGGAGGGAGCACAGAGGGCTCAGGATGAGCGCAGAGGGCTCAGGAGGGAGCACAGAGGGCTCAGGATGAGCACATAGGGCTCAGGAGGGAGCACAGAGGGCTCAGGAGGGAGCACAGAGGGCTCAGGAGGGAGCACAGAGGGCTCAGGATGAGCACAGAGGGCTCAGGAGGGAGCACAAAGGGCTCCGGATGAGCACAGAGGGCTCACAAATGCAGTTGATTGGTCGATTTGAAATGACCGATGCTGCTGTATTGGATTGAGGTACCTGCATACGTTGGTTGATGCAAGGAATGGTGCATGGAGTAAGGGTGCATGTTATGCAAGGGCATGTTATGCGGATGCATGCAAAGCTCATGATTTTTGGTGTGATGATGCATGTGGTGGAACATTCTTGAGGTTTTCTTTTTGATTTTTTTTTTCTTGATCAGCTTTCTTTTCTGATCATCTGTTTTTCTTTTTGCTATGTGGGGATGCAAATGCAATACTTTGATGCCTGATATGAAATGGTTGATTGGGAAACATAGGCATATGGGATGAATGCATGAAATGCGAATGCAAATGAAATGTTTGGATGCTAATGTTATGATGCATAGTGTAATGATATGAAATGGTTGATTGGGAAACACAGGCATTTTTGATGACATGCGATGAATGCCTGAAATGCGAATGTGAATATGATGTGAATGAAATGCTTGGATGCAAATGTTATGACACGGGATGACGTGTTTCTGCTTTTATGATGCAAATGCTTTGATGCTTGATGGAATGAGATGGAAGATTTTTTTGCTTTTATCTGTTGCTTCTTTTTTGTTGCCCTTCATGCAATGATGATGTTGGCACGATGCAAACTATGATAAACAAAATGGAATGCCTAAATGCATGAGGCGAAAAATAGGATATGAATGATTAAACATTTTTGTGATGATGAGATGCAAGACTTTGAATGCAAGGAATTGAGATGATTATTGACCATTTTGTTGAGAAAAAATGGAATTTGATTCAAACTCCGGTGTTCTCAAGATTTTATTTACAAACAAGCTCACTTGTTTTCTCTTCCTTCCAATGACGACTGAATCTTAAATATCGCATGACTAACTTGTGTTCTCTCTCTTTGAAGCATTATCTAGTAAGCATGCATAGGGGTGCAAATGTGGATGAGTGAGTCCGTTAACTTGGGATTGGTTTAGGGCATGGACTTTTATGGCAAGTGAAGGAATGACCGACATGGCTATTGCCGAAGCTTGTGAGGGATCAAGAGATACAAGATTGCCCCAATTCAGGTCTTTGATGAGTGAATAGTTTGCCCCTGTCTTGTGGTGACAACAACTAGGGGTGTAGAAGATGATGAATTGGGAACGCTTCGGCTCTTGGGATGAAAGCTGGAATGAAAGGGGTTTTGCTTCAACCCACAGAATTTGATGTTGCCCCAGTCATAACAAGGACAAAGCTGCCCCAATCAGAATGACAAGGTCTTGTTTAGGATAGTGAGTTGAGAGATTGCCCCGGTGAGGTTTTTATGGGAATGAATGAGGTGAAGGAATGGGAATGCACTTGCCCCGCTTTGGGATGGTATTGACAACTGGAATGACATGGGATGGACATTGAACATACTTTCCCAAGACTAGGGTGTGTGGTTGGTGAAGAGAATGCCCCAACTTTTGGGTCTAAGCGGTATTCTCAGTGCAAATCTTTGGTTCTCTACTGATGTCTTGACTTTTGGTGCGAAAGAATCCTTACCTGGTGATCACTAAACCTTGTTTTAATGCATCTTGAATGTGTTTTGGAGTGCAAGTCCCTCTTTTTTATTTTGTCAGCTTTCTTTTTTCTGACTGTTTGTTTTTGTTTCCTCAGTTCTCTTTTTTCTGAGGGTTCATTCTTTCTTGATCAGCTTTCTTTTTTCTGATCGTTTGTTTTTCTTTTGAGCAAACACATTGTACATAGATAAGCTTGTTCGTCCTAAGAGTAGAATTTGAGTGAACAAAAGCAACCGGTCATTGATCGGAATGGACTTTTCGGGATTGTGGTGTTTTGTGGAGGAAGGGGGGTTAGGCTTAATGAAGTGTTTGAGGCTAATGGGAGGATGAGTTTTGTTCGGCGTTGATTGACGGTTGATGGTCTATGAGGAAGATGGTTATTGGGCTTGTTTGGGCTCTGTTAAAGCAAATTCGTGTCTCATGGTAGAATGACTAAGGGGTTTGATGTTGAGGCCAAAGGAAGTGTTTGAAGGTTTATGGAACCAGGTGTTGGAATGATGAAGTGTTTGAAGGTTTATTTAGACAAGGATCTCATGTATTTTGTGGTAACATGTACCAGCTCACCACTTACATTTCTTTTGTATTTTGTTTTGGGATTTTCATTTTTGAAGCCCCCTTTTTTGATATTTTTTTTTATTTTTTTTTGCTATTTTTTATTTTTTTTTTGACTCGGGTGAGCTGATAAAAGTGATGCACTGTTTTTTTTTTTTTTTATTTATTTGGGGTGATCCTTGTCTAGGGTGATTTTTGGATTTTGGTTTTTCTTGGCTCAAGGTGGGTAGGAAAAGGACTTTCTGGGATTTTGGGATTTTTGAGGAGATGGCCAAACTTCATTTCAAATCCCGATTGCTTATTTCTATTTAACTTTAGAACAATGTGTTTGCTCTTTTTTCCTTTTTTGTGCCCTAATTTTTGCCTGGACCGCTCTTTGCGAGTTTTCAGTCCACCGGGCGCTCCTTTTTGCCTAGGCCGCCCTTTGCGGGTTTTCAACCTAGCGAGCTTGTTTTCTTGTTTATTATTATTATTTTTGAGAGACTTGCACTGAAGGAGTATGATATTAATCAAGGGGAATTAATGATCACAGACTTGCCCCAGCATGGAGGACTTGAACCAAAAGTCAAATACGCACTGATGGGGAGAATATGTACTTTATGGGTGGACGGGGCGGGACTTAGACTTGGACGGGAAACTGTGGTAAGGGAGGAAAACCAACGGACTCAAACAAGAGAATGTACTCATAGCATGCATGCTCATTAGAAGAATGCTTCACAGAGAGTTAACATCAGTTAAAAACTTGTTTTTTTTTTTTGACACACTATTTCAGTCTTTTGTCATAGAATGGATGGGATGCAGTGCTTTTGAAAGAAATGCAAATGAGCTATTCATTTGAAAAACTGAGTGCTTTGGAACACCTTGATAAACTTTTTCAAAAAGGATGATTGTTTTGCAAGAACGTCTCGCTTCTCATCACAACTCTTATTTTAGGTAATGAATGAATGCAAGTATGATGCAAATGATTTATTGGAAAAAGGTTTTAGAAAAATGTGCTTGACGGGGTATGGTCCGTTCCTACGTATCCCCATTGTAATGAGGAATCAAAGCTTACGTAGTTCTACTGTGTCTTTTTTGAAATAATGCTTATGCATGAATGCCATGTTTTGGGTGAACTTGACGAGGATTTTTTTTGCATGATTATAAATGAAATGTTTATGCTATGCAGATGATAATTGTTTTTTTTTGTTTTATCTTTATGTAATGAAAGGGAATGCAATATGAATGGTTTTTTTTTTTTTTTTTTCAAAATTGGATTTTTATGCAATGCAAATGATGCAATGATGCAGTGATGCAATGATGCGATGATGCAAGGATGCTTTTTTTTTGTTTTTGCAGAAAGAGGATATTTACAGGTGGGGGTTTGAAAATTTTCACCCTATATGCCACCTCATATAGGTATTTATTGAAAAGGGAAAGCATATTTTTTTTGATTTTCAAAAATTCTGAAGGAAAAATTGATTGAACTGAATGCAACAATGCAACACACAATTTGGAAAGCCCTTGTGACCTAAAAGGAAAGAAACCTATGATCTAAGTCATTTTAGGGGTAATCTTCCCATGTGGCTCTATTCACTCCCTTGCAAAGGCTACCAGAGCTAAATCTCTTTTATGATAACACCCACAACGATGGAATGCCATCTGGTGTGAGGTACCATAAAGAGCATACTCTGGCTGAAACTTTCGTGAGAGTAGAAGGACATCGGTCCAATTGGCAGTCACTACTCGTTTCCACTCTCCTAGGTGTTTTCAGACCTGGGTTATGGTCCCACTCAAAGCACATAGTCACAGGGTATAAGTGTAGTGTGTCAAGGGCATTTTCCCTAGTACTACCCCCACCTGAAATGAAAACCAGAGCAGTCCAGATAATAGCATGTTGTCTACCCTATGGTTCAATATTATTCAAATACAACTAGCCTAGGATACCAACAACAAACACATTACTTACTTCAAAAAGGGAATTGAGAAGAAGGGACATGATAGAATTGGGGAGAGATGCATGAGCTTACCTTGAAGAAAAGGAGCAAAGAAAGAAGGGAACATGGGGATGGGAAGAATGCATGGGCATAAACGATAAAAGAAAGGGAATAAGACGAGACAAGGAACATAGAAGAACACAAATGCATACGCCTACAATCAATGATAAGAAGGAAAGACAAACAAGGTTCCAATCAAATCAACAATACATTAAACCACACATTTTAATTAGTTAGGCTTGACCCTCGTCTTTAAAAAAAAGGTCCCCAGCGGAGTCGCCAGCTGTTGCACCCCGAAAAATCCCCGTTTGGGGTTTCTCAATGTACAATGTGGAATAATTTTGGAGCCGCCACCAATATTTTAATTTTAAGACCAAAACATTGAAAAAAGGTCTTTTGGACAAGGCGGATGGTCTTTGAAAACTAGAGATATAGGTTCGGGGGTCGATTACGCGCGAGGAAGGTGTTAGCACCGCGCACGTCCTTTCTACCGAAAGGGAACCTCTAATTAAATGTGTGGTTTTAACGTTTGATTTGAAAAATACCTAGATTTGCCTATTTATTTCTTGTTTGAAGACGAATGAGAAAACTTACTGGAAATTTTATTTTTGGTGAGAAAGGGGGAAAAAGGGGGTTTTTAGAAAAAGTGCTTGACGGGACATGGCCCGCTCCTACGTATCTCCCGGTGCGATGGAGAATTCAAAGCTACGTAGTTCTTGGTTCTTTTTGGAAAGTTTTTTTTGTTTTTTTTATCTTTTTTAGTGAGTTTTTTGAAATAGGACGAGTATTAGCAAATGATTAAACTAGCAGAGGCTATGATGAATCACTACTAAATACTCAAAAAAGAGAGTTGCACCGTTAGTCAAACGAACAAAGGTTCTGATGGACTATTGGTAACAACTCGTTTTTTATTATCCTTTTGGAAAGTGATTTTCGAAAGAGATTGATTTGTACGATGATCAAACTAACAAGGGTTATGATGGATCATCGTTTATTATTTTTAGAAGAAAAGGACATTGTCACTAATAGCTAAACGAACAGAGGCTCTGATGAGCTACTAGCAACAATGGGTTTGAAAAATGATTTTTGTTTGTTTTATGAAAATGATTGGTTTAGGGGGATGAAAAGAATTTTTATTTGTTGCGCTTGACGAGAACGTGGCTCGCTCCTACGTATCCCAAACGGGAATCAAAGCGACGTAGTTCTAATGAAAAATGTTTTTTTGAAAGGGTTTGAAAGGGGAGGTTGAATCATCTGAGACCATCTTCCCCACTTAGAAAATGATGCACTAGGCATAAGTGGGAATCATGTGGTTCATCATCAACAAAGACACTACAGCTAAATTAAATCACATAGGGCAATTTTGGCATGGATCAGAATGATTAAATTTTAACAAATGTAAAGACTGAAATACCTTTGATGAAGACAGATATTACAGATCTGAAGAACAAAAATGAAGCGGAGAACTGGAAAATGAGATTTGCGAGAGTTGTCTTCCCAGATCTCGTGAAAATGTTTCTGGAGCAATTCTTCTCAGATCTTGTGAAAAAAATGTGTGTAGCAATTCTTCTCTCTGATCTCGTGTGAAGTGTCTCCGTTTTTCTGACCTCGTGAAGTCTCCTCCAAATGTGATTTGAGGCTGCCTATTTATAGGCTTAGGAAAGCGTAGAATTTTTTTTAAAAAACATTTATTGCAAGGATGAATCGATTGTTTGCTTAGTTGAAATAGGGAGGAATCGATTCCTGGCCTTTAGGAGATCCTGGAAATCGATTATGTGGCCTTTGGAAATATGTAGGAATCGATTCTTTATGTTTGGAAATGATAGGAATCGATTCCTTGGGCTTTAGAAATTAGTGGGAATCGATTTTCAGGACCTTTTGCATAGGTGAAAATCGATTCCTTACTTAGTTAACACAATGAGGAATCGATTCATGGCCTATGGAAGAGGTAGGAATCGATTTTCAGGACATTTGGAGATCCTGAAAATCGATTTCATAGTCTTTTAAAATTTAAGGAAATCGATTCTTAGCTTTTGCATGAGTATGTGTAGAAATCGATTTCATGCTTTAAACATAGGCAAGGGAAATCGATTTCAAGGCCTATGCAATATACCATAAATCGATTCTTGGCCTTTGGAACAAAATAGAAATCAATTCTTGCTTTCCACAAAGTGCTTTTAGGTTTTTGCCATGCATAAAATATTTTCCAAAGCTTGCCATGCATAACATATTTTTCAAAAACCCTAATTTGATGCATGAAGCCTATTGCAAAAAAAATTGTTTTTTAGAGACCCTTTTGTGAGAAATGACCAAAATACCCTTTTTGACCCTAACTTCCCAAAACGTGCATTCTAACCCTAAAAATGATGCGTAATTTATTTTTGTGTGGAAAATTAGGGTTTGGATCTAAGCCGGACAAAATTGGGGTATGACAGTCTCCCCAAAAGGATATAGGTACCTTGGATTGAAAAAAGAGAGCTCTTGCAACATTTAGCAAGTGTTGATGCTTTCTTTCTACAATAGAGTTCTGTTCGGGGCGATAAGGACATGAAAGTTGATGTATAGCTCCAGGTGCCTGCAAAAAATCAACTAGGGCCAACTCTTTGGCATTATCAGTTCGTATACCTTTGATGTCTTTACCAAATTGAGTCTTAACAAAGACAAAAAATTGTTTTATCTTTAGAGGGGCCTCAGACTTATGAGTGAGCAAATGAATCCAAGTATATCTAGTGCAATCATCTACCATAGTTAAGAAAAAATGTTTCTTATCATATGTAGGGTGAGAAAATGGACCCCAAACATCACAATGTACAAGATCAAAAGAACTAGAAGACAAATTGTTATGAGAAACAAAAGGTAATCGTTTTTGTTTAGCCAATGGGCATATACAACAATTATGACTAGAATAGGAGTGAGAAAGATCTATAGGCTCTCTATTGCTAATCAATTTGAGAACCTTATTAGACAAATGGCCTAACCTATTATGCCAAAGATGAGCATTATTTGACAAACCAGATGTGTGTGAGACAGAATTTGAAATACACGGTGATAGTGTGTGGGTGCCTTGGCCATTGTAGGAGTCCTTAAGGAAGAGAAAAAATCTATTGTGCAGATCACCCTTCCCAATCACCTTGGTTGGTGGGGTGTCCTGTATCAAGGCAGAATTGTCAGAAAAGAAAACCGACAGCTTGGAAAAAGTCATTAAGGCACTAACAGAGATAAGATTCACATGAAAATCAGGAATGTAAAGGACATTATGTAAGATAAGATCTTTACTAAGAGTTATGGAACCTATAGCCTTAACTTCAATCCTAGTGTTATTTGGTAATGTGACATAACGATTTGATAAAGTAGTGTAGGAAGAAAACAATTCTGGTGTGTGTATGATGTTTGTTGTGGCCCCTGAATCAATGATCCAGGAATCATAAACATGAGCTAGACACGCATTCAACACATTGAGACTAACTCCTAGAGGAAAAGAGTTGGACAAACCAGAATCCGTGACTGATGTTTGGGCTATATGCGCCTGTCAGAAGTTGATTAATTGGAGGCATTGGCTTGAAGTCATGGAAGAGGCATCTGTGGATGAGTCTGTGGTGTCAGCAGAGACTTGATTAGCAGCAGCTACTGGTGCAGAGGTGTTCTTTCCCTTCTTGAAACCAGAGGTATAGTCAGGAGGGAAACCGTGCAATTTGTAGCATTTTTCTTTCACATGCCCCAAGATTCCACAATGTGCACATAGAGGCCTGTCTCTCTTTGCTGGTTTGGGTTTATTTGTGTCACTTTGAACAGCAAAAATAGGGTTGACTTCAGGAGTTGCTGGGGAGATGGTATTACCAATTTCCTTCTGCGTCTCTTCTTGAATCAATTTGGCTAGGACTTGATTCATAGGGGGGATTGGTGTCATCATCAAGATTTGGCCGCGGGCATGAGCGTATGTCTCACTTAGGCTCATAATAAACCACATGACATACTGTCTTTGATGGTGTTTGATCAATGGCTCGACGCCGCCACAGGTGCAGGTGTGGACAGGTTTGTGTTCACCAAGCTCTTCCCAAAGAGCTTTGAATTTAGTGTAATAAGCATTGATTGAGAGAGTACCTTGAGTGCAAGTGAGCATGGAACGCTGCAACTGAAAGATGCGTGCACCATTGTCTTGCTGGAAACGAGATTGCAGGTCGCTCCAAATCGAGGAAGCCGAATCGAAGAAGATGACACTGGCAGCAATCTCTAAAGACACGGAATTGATGATCCAAGAGGCAACAATGTGGTTGTTGCGACGCCATGGGGCGTGATTTGGAGAAGTGGTTTCTGGTTGTTTGATAGAGCCGTCAGCGAACCCTAGTTTGTTCTTCCCGGAGAGGGAAAATTCCATCGCTCTGCGCCATGTATGGTAGTTGTTGCCATCGAGTTGTTTGGTGACAAGTACAAGAGCAGGGTTATCAGAGTGATGAAGATAGTGAGGATCATATGAATTTGTCGTCATGGTTGAAGAACTGAGAAAAAGAGGGGAAATCGATCAAGAAGGCACAACTGAAACGAAAGAAGGGATTGCGGAACGAATTTGCAGAACGAAACGAATTGTTGGATGAATCAACAATCAAATCAAGGCGAAGAATCAGAGGTTGCGGAAAATCTGGGAAGATGCGAAGAGGAAAATCGCAAATTCCAGGTGGAGAAGACGCAAAAACTCTGGAATTTCTTCTGATACCATATTGAGGAATCAAGACTGAAATGAATGGAAAATATTTCATTGGTTCTAACTGAAGATTACAACTGAGAATTTACAATATATATGATAGTTTAGTTCTATCAGTAACTGAAACAGTAACTGACTAACAAAATGCTAACAGCAATAGTATTCTAACTAACTAGTATATCTATATCTAACTGTGGTTAATTACAATCATTAATTAACTAAACTAGAGTTAGTATAAGTTCAATATGGATGAGGTAATACGAGGTTCATGGGAAGCAAATTTATTGCTACTCTCATAATTTCTTTTTCATAAATTAAATTTCTCTATTTCTTTTTATTCTCTTTTTTTGTCAATAACTTCATTTTTTATTGGTTTAAATACGCTTTTACACCCTGCAAATATGGGGTGTTTTGCTTTTACCCCATACAATTTTTTTTTTTAAAAAACACCTTGCAAAAACAACTTTTTTTAAAAAGGTCATTCTGTTAACCCACTGTTAAAAAAATGCTGACGTGTCAAACGGAATTGTGAGATGTAATTTTATTTTCATTTATAATTATTTTATGTATGACATGGCTTGCCACATAATTTTATTTTCTTTTATAATTATTTATCTTCTCCACCACCACCACTCACACCACAACCACTCTCTTCTCTCTCTCACCCACACCACAACCACTCACACCACACCACCACCACCACAACGACTCACACCACCACCACAACTATTCACACCACTCCCCCCCTCTGTGCGTTTCAACTTGCAATCTGAACCCACAATCCCTCATCCCTCACCACAATCTGAACCCACCCCTCGCCCCTTCTTCTTCATCAACCATGGGAAGAAAACAATTTGGCGTTTGCTTTGTTTGATGATATCGAGAAAACCAAAATGATCTTCATCTCCATTATGAAAAACGTTGATGTGGGTTCAGTTCCAGTATGAAAAACGTTGATGGTTGATTCATAATGTTGCAGAAAGAATCAAACAAGAAGAAAGGGAGAAGATAGAAAGACACAAAGGGGGAGAGTTTTGATGTTAATTCTGAAGCTTGCAACGGTTGGGGATTTAATTTCCTTTATTCATTTTTCTTCATAATTTCAGCAAATATTTTCAGATCTGGTTTGAGCTTGAGGGGTAGTGGTGATTGTGAGTGAGAGAGAAGCGAGTGAGTGGTGGTTGTGGGTGAGAGAGAAAGAAGAGGGTGGTTGTGGGTGACTGAGTGGTTTGAGCTTCAGTTTTTTCCCTATGAGTAGGAAGATAGGTTGAAGAAGATAGGTAAATTGGGATGGTGAAGTTGAAGGAGATGTTGTATTAGGAATTGTGATGGTATTAGGAATTGTGATGAGGAAGTTGAAGGAGATGCTGTAGGGAAGCTTCTAACCCCTTCCATTTTTAAGCAAGAGAAAACCTATGTTGTTGTTATGGGAAGGGGAAACATTATTGAAGAAGAAAGGGAGAGCAAAAGAGGAAGCAGTAGCAGTAATGGAGAAGATGAGCAAAAGATTGAAGAGATGGTGTTGATGGGGAAGATGGGAAATGGAGAACATGGGGAATAATGTAAAATAATGAAAAACAAAATATAATGATTTGGCATACAACTCAGCATTAAAAAAAATTAAAAAAAATAAAAAAATTACAAGTCAGACACGTCAGCATTTTTTTAACAGTGGGTTAACAGAAGGATCTTTTTAAAAAAAGTTGTTCTTGCAAGGTGCTTTTTAAAAAAAAAAATTGTAGGGGGTAAAAGCAAAACACCCCCTATTTGCAGGGGGTAAAAGCGTATTTAAACCTTTTTTATTTCATTAATTGTATGATTTACAAAAGTCGAGTTAAAATAAAAATTAAATAATTAAAGATATAAAAATTGAAGTTATTTAAGAGAAAAAGAGACCGAGTAACAAATAGAGAAATTTAATTAGTTTACTTCTAAAAATAAATAATCTAAAATGAGGCACATGACGTCAAATTCGTATATATCGAATCAATGGTGTTTCCTGATTCACATCAAATTTTATGTTTTCCATTAATTAGGTAGCAATATTTAGCAAACAATTTATAAGATGTATAATCAGTCAATTGAGAATCAAATCTCTTGCAAATTAACAAGGTATAATTAATTACCAAAAGTTCATAATCTAGTGCAATACAATCACCTAAGGATTATCAGAAGCTAGCTAGTGGAATTATCACAAGTTGGAACCACCCAAATAGGAGGTGGATCCATCTTTTTTGCATATGAAGTTAGGAGCTTAACACTTTTATCTTGAAGACTAAAAACACCCAAATCATGTCCACCATATTCATAGTCTAAATTCATCCTTCATACACTACTTCACCTTCAGCATTGACAAAATTTGCAATAAACCTTTTCACTAATAAGAACTCTCCTTTTGATATCACCAAGTATATCTGTGTTGAAAACTTGTCTCTTGGAAAATCCCTCTCTTCTTCTTCTTCATCTATCTCCATGGTTGGTTTAACATCTAACACTTTTCTTGGAACTTGTTGATCAAAATCCCACCCTTCAACATACCCCATCTTTTGTCAAAGCATAAAGATTGTTGTTGTTAAACACAACGTCGCAATAAAAGTGCTTTGCATCATAGAGTTCAACTTCAATCCATGTTGTATTGTTGTTACAAAAAACTATTTTGCATGTGTAACCATATATTATATATGGCAAGGGTGTGTTGTGAAGGAGACGGAGAATTCTTCAACACTGCTTTGGATACAAAGGTTTCACGAATGGGTTGGAGATAATCGGAAGAGCCAACACACCAAGCACCTACATTGTTCTCCAACATGCCAACGGCGTTACAATGAGCAATGATTTGTGTCGATTTTCTCAATGTTTGTGTCATGGGTGGAAGGAAGAATGACATAAGGAATCGAGAGGGAAGCCATTGAAGATGAAATTTTTTATTAAGTGGTTTGTGAGAGACTTGTAATAAAGAAAGGTATAAATCATAAATGTAAAAAATTTTATAGAGAGGAAACAACCAACAACACATAGTGAGTGAAATTAAGCACAAGTGCTCAATTTATAAGCCTCCTTAGGAGGTTTTCTGCAACTAACAACTAGTACATACTCAACAAAATTTAACAAATTCGATTAGAATGTGGAGAATGAATAGTTCTTTTTGAAGTTGTATTCGGATCATGTGCCATGTAGCACCCTTACATGAGCTATAAATTAGTCTATATACTAAAATTTACAATAAAAGAGGAATATTGAACAATTCCGTGTTGAATTAACTTTTCTTGTGGACCTATTCCTACTGTAACAAATATCTTCTTGAACTAACTCTATCAATTAGCAAAATGATAAATAATTTTTCAATAAGAATTAACGAATGTACACTTAAAATTGTGATATTTTAATTCGAAATAAAATAAAATTGAATTATTACATTGGTTTACTACATGTTTTTCACTAACTTCAATTTTATTTTACAAAATTAAGGTAGAAAAGGAAGTTACAATAATAATAAAATTAAATATCATAAATAGAGTTAAAAAGAAAAAAGGGAATTGTGGAGCGTAAAGAGTTTATGAGAGGTAAAAAATAGTAAGCGCATTTCCAAGATCAATAATAACCAACAATGGTTGGTCCAACTGTCCAAGTGGTAATTGGACTTGTATCCCACCCGAAGATCTCGAGTTCAAATATTGGAAAAGTCATCGAGAGAGAGAGAAAAAAGAAACAACGAGACACATGAAGTTGGAAAAGGGTTCCGCATTCTTGATGACTTAGTTCTACTGTATCCATGAAATCTCTTAAAAGTTTCAGTCAGTGGCGGACCTGGCTACAAGCCAGGGGGTTCAGTTGAACCCACTGGAATTTTTTTTTTGCACTAAACAACCTATATAAATAGCCTAAATCTCCTGAAATTTTAATTTTGACACCCCTGAAAATTTGAAATTGTACTAGTAGACCAAGTTTTGCACCCATTTGACACCGGCCTTAAAAAATTTGACACCCCTGACCCCAGGGTCCTGGGTCCGCCACTGGTTTCAGTTTTGAACCTAACAAATCACATTCCCAATAGTTGGCAACTGCCAATGTCATCCGGTACACATAAACAAGTGCATCGGTTTATTTCCTCAATGTAACCATTTTTTGACTATCTAAAGTATAAATTAACGTCCAACAAAATATAAGCTTATATTTTTCGCTTATAGAATATAAGCTTGGTTTAAATATTAAAATTATTATTATAGTAAAAATTCATTTTAAGTTGTATACTTATCGCGTGAAGAAATTTATGTATACTTTTGCCCCAAGATAGACATGAATTATTCAACAAATAACAATAATTTTTTATTAAATATGTACGATGCTCATATAACATTTCGTTCGAAGTAGTGTAATGTATAATCTCAAAAAAAAAGAAGTAGTGTAATGTAAATATTTATAATAAGAGGCCAGGTAACAAATATGTAATCGATATGGAGAACTAAAATAAAAAATAAATGGATTTATAAAGTGTGTCCTGTAATGTAAGAAAAACAAATCAATATGTAAGTTGTTGTCCTCACAATGCTTTAGCGTACATATTGAATTCTAGATTTTATGTTTTTTGCTCATTCCTAGGAGGACGACTCTAACCACAACCTAGGACACTAATCAATCATATAAGTCCTTATGGCTTAACCATGGAGCATGGACCAATGAACTCAGGGGCTGTACAGGCTAGCCATTAAGAAAATGGAAGAGAGAGAAAGGAGAGTAGAGAGAGAAACTGAGCTAGGGCAAGAAGGAGAGTGGAAAGAAGTCATTTACAAGAAGAGGCTGAAATTGAAACAAAGGATGGGGAAGATTGATATCGCTGCAACAGGGAAGTGGAGCAACCAAGATGGAACAACTTCGTTCTATTTTTCTGAAATCCCTGACTCACACGATGCAAGGGCAATGTTGAAAGCATTCAGTTACTACGGTGAAGCAATGGAGGTAGTGATTCCACCGAAGAGAGATAAACGCGGGAAAAGATTTGGCTTCGTTCGTTTTTGTAATGTTAATGATCCAAGGATAATGGCAGTGCAACTGGATAATATCATCATCGGCTCAAACAAGATTCACGTGAATATTCCGCGGTACAATAGGGACGATGGGAACCCGAAGAGTCGTGGTCCAGTTAAGAAGCAACAGGCTGCAGCTCCGAGGGTCAAAACAATGTGGAAGAAGAAGGTGGATGCTATAGGTGCAGTAGGAATGAAGGAGCAGTTTCAAAATAAATGGGAGAAGAAGGTTCATCCAACAGTCAATCCTTTGCCTCCCAAAATTGTGTACCATCGTAAGATAGACTTGTCAGAAATCTGCTACCAAGTTGATGAAGAGAAGATGAAAAAGTTCAACCAAATGTTCATAGGGGTAGTTAAAACGCCAGGCAGCACCTACTCAGTTCAAGATTGGTTCAGTGTCAATGGCCTATTCTCGATCAAAGCTACACCGTTGGGAGCTAACAAAGTCCTGTTAGAAGAACTGGAGGAAGGAACCATTCAAGCATTGATAAATGAAGCTGAGGACTGGTTAAGGGAGAAGTTCGATGTTGTTCGTAAATGGAGTCCAGAGGAGGCAGACATCGAAAGAGTGGTATGGTTGAGATGCCACGGTATACCAATACATGCTTGGAACGAGGATTTCTTTGCATCTTTGGCTCGCAAATATGGTGAATTCTTGGGGGTAAACGATACTACAAGGATGAAGACATCAATGGATGTTGCAAGGATTAAAATTAGAACACGCGTATACGACGTCTTTAACATGGTGATCGTTGCCAACATAAATGATTCCATATTTAATATCAAGATGGTTGAGGAATGGTGTGGACCTCAACAATGGAAAAGCTTGTCTATGGACACTGGTTCAGTTGATGGAGGGTCAAAATATGAGGAAGAACTTGGTTTCACAGATTACTCAGATGAAGATTCTGAGATCGGTCCAACTCTCTCTGCGGCTGCCGACGGTGGGTTTGGTGCTCCTGACACGGAGGAGGAACGTGAGGAGTCACAGGAGAGATGTAATGATGAGGATGCATCGATTATCAACGAAACGGTTGACATTCAGGATGGTGTGCGGCATTCTCGGTACTCACAGAAACAGAATCAAGACGTTAATGGTGATAATTATGTGGAAAACGTTTTGTCTCCCACACTCTCTTGGAAGAATGAATGCAGCAATCCCATTGGTGGAAACATTAAAAGCCAGCCGGTTTTCCAGCTAGAGAATGATGCTCCGTGCGTGAACGTGGCTGAAGTGCAGTTAAGAGGGGCCCAAAGAAGTAATAATTTCAAGAGAGGAATATTTGGTGGGATTTTTGAAACAGGTAGTACAAGTAAATCTGGGGGGTGCAGAAATATAAAAGTAAAAAATAAAAAGAAGAAGAGTACTAAGAAAAGTAAGCAAGGTCAAGCCCAATCTTCCCAAGCCTTCGTTGGGCCGCCTGCTGATCCGTTGCTTCTGGGTGAGGCCTCCTCCACCCTTCGTGATCCTCCTCTCTCGTCAGTGGCCTTGGTTGGTGTAGTTCGCAACCCCCTAAGTGCACGATCATCATCTCCTGGTATATCTCTCAGTGTAGAATGTCTATCAAAGGATATTTCTGTAGGGGACTCAGGTATTATGATGGGGAACACTCGGTTCGAAAAGGACCATGACAATATGATTGCTGGGAAACTGTGGAAGATTGCATCAGAAGACTTGGGGGTCACAGGTGAAGAAGTGGAAGAAGTATACATTGAAAGGATAAAGGAAATGGAAGGTAGAGATCAGATTGAGCTTGGTAGGAAGGGGAATCATATAAAGGTGCCCAAATGAAGGTCTATTCATTGAATATGAGGGGGTGGGGAGGAGCGGAGAAGCGCAGGCGTATAAAGCAGTTTGTCTCCTCCGGTAACTTTGATTTGTGTATGTTCCAAGAAACTAAGCGAGGTGGTCTCACTAAGAGGATGGTAGCATCCTTATGGGGTAGAGGAGAATTTGATTTCTTGTGTAAGGATGCTGATGGGCAGTCTGGTGGTTTACTATGTGTATGGGTCCGGGGATTATTCGAAGTGCAATCAACTGTTAATGGGGAGCACTTCTCTAGTATTTCAGCAAAGTTTCATGATTCTCTGTGCCATTTGGTTAATATATACTCACCGTGTAGTCTATCTGGTAAAAGACGGTTGTGGGATGAATTGCGAATGCTGAAGGACGAAGTGGAGGAAGGACATTGGTGTCTTGTAGGGGACTTTAATGCAGTTTTAAGTAGGGGGTGAAAGAAGGGGTCTTTCGTCTAATAATTACAATTCCGAAATGAGGGAGTTCAGTGCTTTTGTGGAAGATATGGATCTCATTGATGTCCCCGTCCTAGGAAAGAAATACACTTACTTTGCTCCTGATGGGGTAACTATGAGTAGAATTGATCGCTTTTTGCTTTCTGAAGGTTTTGTTGCTAGATGGCATATCACAGCGCAATGGGTGGGGGATAGGGACGTATCAGATCATTATCCTATTTGGTTGATAAGTTCTATTACAAACTGGGGACCAAAACCGTTCAAGTTCAACAATTGCTGGCTAGAACACAGTGATTTCCTGAAGGTGGTGAGTGACTGTTGGTCTTCGGACTCCTTTCATGGGAGGCACTATTTTATCCTAAAAGAAAAGATGAAGAATTTGAAGGAGCATTTGAAGAAGTGGAACAAGGAAGTATTTGGATTTAGGGATTTGTGTATTGATACTATTGTAAAAGATATGAATGAGGCTGAGAATCTGGCTGCGGAGGGGGGATCCCCAAGAGTTGAGCAGAGAAGGTTGCTGAGTTCAAAGTTCTGGAAGGAACTACATATAAAGGAGAGTCTCCTTGCACAAAAATCAAGAATCAAGTGGTTAGCGGAGGGGGATGCAAATAGCAAATTCTTCCATGCTTGTATAAGAAGTAATAGGCGAAGACTACAGATTGTCAAACTACAAGTGGGGGACCAATGGGTTGATGATGTGAATGGTGTGAAGAATGCGGTGAAGAACCACTTTGAGGGTAGCTTTAAAGAAGAGGCTCCTAAGCGGCCTACCTTGGATGGGGTTGATTTCAATCAAGTTAATTGGGAGGATAATGAGATGTTGACACGCCCGTTCTCGTTGGAGGAAATCAAAGAAGCTGCATGGGAATGTGATGGTAATAAATGCCCGGGCCCGGATGGATTTAACTTCAATTTTATAAAGAGTTGTTGGGACACTATAAGCGCGGAGGTACTTAACTTTTTTGAAGAATTTTACTCATTAGCAAGATTGCCTAAGGCGGTGTGTGCATCCTTTATGACCCTTGTACCAAAAAATAATAACCCTCAAAAGCTGGAGGAGTATAGGTCCATTTCTCTTATTGGGTGCATGTATAAGTTGTTGGCTAAGGTATTGGCCGGAAGGTTGAAGAGAATCATGACTAAGATCATCTCGGAGAACCAAAATGCCTTTATAGGTGGGAGAAACATTCTTGATGGAGTAGTTGTGGTGAATGAGGTGATTGACCTAGCAAAAAGATCAAAGAAGGAATGCTTAATTTTGAAGGTGGACTTCCAAAAGGCCTATGACACAGTGAATTGGGATTATTTGGATTATATGATGAGAAGGATGGGGTTTAATACTCTATGGAGAAGGTGGATGCGGGAGTGTGTTTCTTCGAACTCTATCTCGGTGCTTGTAAATGGTAGCCCCACGGAAGAATTCATTGCGCAAAAAGGAGTCAAGCAAGGTGATCCTTTGGCTCCGTTCCTCTTCCTAATAGCGGCGGAAGGCCTTGCCGGGTTGGTGCGAAAAGGTGAAGAGTCCGAACGTTTGAAGGGGTTCAATATTAGTAACAACTTGTCGGTGTCAATGTTGCAATTTGCCGATGACACTATCTTCCTTTGTGATGGTAGAGAAAGAAGTGTATGGGGCTTGAAGGCGATATTAAGAAGCTTTGAATTGGTCTCGGGTCTTAAAGTAAACTTTTCCAAGAGTAACGTTATAGGGCTAAATATGGATGAAAGAATAATTAATGGAATTTCATCTTTCTTGGCTTGTAAAGTAGGATCGGTGCTTTTTAAATTTTCGGGAGTTCCGGTAGGGGCAAATCAAAGAAGAGCACTCACTTGGCAACCGGTGCTTGATTCCATGAAGGCTAGATTGTCTCTATGGCGTAGCTCTAAATTGTCTATTGGAGGTAGAGTAACTCTAATCAATTCGGTGCTCTCCTCCCTTCCCTTGTATTTGTTCTCAATGTTCAAGGCCCCTAAAAAGGTTATTGGTGAAATACAACAAATTCAAAGAAGATTCTTATGGGGAGGTGATGATGAAAAGAGAAAGATGTCTTGGGTTAAGTGGAGCTTGGTATGTCAACCGAAGCATATGGGTGGCTTGGGGGTTAAGGATTTAGAAGTTTTCAACATAGCTCTCCTAACAAAATGGAGGTGGAGGTTGTTAATGGAGGATGATTCTCTTTTATGGAAGAAAGTATTAAAATCGAGATATGGCTCATCTTTTTCCTCGGCTGGGGAGATACATACAGCTGCTGTAATGAGGAATTCTTCCTTGTGGTGGCGTGACTTGATGCTTCTAGGTGATGGATCACAGCTGGAAAGTGACTGGTTTAATCGTATGTGTAAACTGAAAATTGGAAATGGTAATAAAATCAGATTTTGGACTGATAAGTGGATAGGTTCGGAGACTCTTGATGCTTTATTTCCATCGGTTATGCATGTCTGTAATAGCAAGGAAGCTACGGTTGCGGAGATGGGCTCGTGGGGTGGTTCGGGATGGAAATGGGACTGTCAAAGAATTGTTTCAGCAGCTGCAGCTGAAACCGTAGCAGCAGTGGAGCTGCAGAATCTGCTACGTGATGTACAGCTGGCGCAAAACGTTCCGGACAGGTGGGTTTGGCTTCCGGATTTGATTCGTGGCTTCACGGTTAAGTCTTGCTACGTGTGGATATGTGATTTTCTTCGGGGAAGTGATCCCCTACATGAAGACCCCGTAATTATGGCATGTAGATCGTTGTGGAAGAGTGATTTGCCGTCGAAAGTATTGATCTTTAGCTGGAGGTTACTGCTTAACAGGCTGCCAACTAGAGTAAATTTGCACAACAGAGGTGTTTTGTCATCACGGTACGAGCTATGTTGTGTCTTTTGTTTCCAAGAAACCGAGACAGCATCTCATTTGTTCTGCGGGTGCGTTTTTACGTCTTCGGTGTGGCGTGCTTTGTTCTCATGGTTGAGCATAGGAGGTGGCGTGGAAGAGGATGTTCTAAATAGCTTTCAACAACTTAGCAAACAAGTGGAGGGAAAGAAAGCTAGCAAGATTAAGCACATTTTTTGGGTTGCAACAATGTGGCAAATATGGTTGGCAAGAAACAGAATATTATTTCAAGGTGTAGTCGCAAACGTCAACTCTATTGTAAATTCCATTAAGTATGTATCTTGGAGTTGGTTTGTGGCTATGAAGGGGAGAAATAGCGGGATAACATACTTAGAGTGGTGTAATTGCCCTTTGGGGTGTCTTTCTTTATTGTAATCCCCTCCCCCTATTTGAGGTACTCTTAATGAGGCCTCTCCCCTTCCATTATCTTTGTAAGGGTTGGGTGCACCCCTAGTGCCCCCCTTAATACAATGCTTGCTTATCTAATAAAAAAAAATATGTAAGTTTTTTTTGGCCAAAGTCTCGTTAAAACCTTCTGTGCAAGAACTTCAAGAACATCAATATCTAAGTTAATTTTAAACCTTTTTAAGAGATAACATTGCATTTGTACTAAATGTTTTTAAAATAATTGCATTGACATGTTCAATTTTTTCCCCTTCATTACATGAAATGGTAAAATTGATTTAGAGAAATTAAATCGGGTAACATAGAAAATTAAAACCTTTTAATTAGAGTTGGTTTAGGTCTCAAAATCACCGCCTCTCCCTAATTTGGTCAAACATTTTCTTGATTTGGGGCTCATTAATCCTACGTGGATGACACGCAGGATTGTGGCGATGGATTTTAAAATAAAAAAGCATTAAGATTAAGGCTCTTGGAGAAACTTGTATGAGTCTCGAGGAAGAAGATGGAATTCGTTATAGCTCATTTTTCAGTGATTCGAAAGCCATCTTGTCTCAAAAGCAAAAAATTTCATAAAGTCAAACCAAATATGGAGTATTTAAAGACAAATTTAAACCAAATATGGTCCAAATATCCCCAAAAATGTTGAGAAAATTTCGAAATAATCCAAAAAATGTTTACTAACCGTATAAGTTTTGGAATTTTTTTGATGCTCATGTGATTAGGTTTTTGCCGTTTTCTTTTTACTATTATCCTATTTTTTCGCTTTTTTTTTGCAGTATTTTTGTTTTTCCAGAATATTCTTTTCAATATCTCAAATAATACTAGATTTTGAGACAAATAACCTAACTTTTGAATCAATGAAAAAGGAGCTATAACAAATTCACTAACTCAATTTAAAGTTTTTAACAAATAATATTGGATCAAGAAGTGGAAATTGAAAAACAGCAGCAATAACACCAAGAACACAATGATTTCTTGTAACATGTTTATCTCGTGTTATACTGAACCAAATTACAAAAAATAGGTGTTCATTTTGCTCTAAATTTCTTAAGACATCTGATTATGCAAGTTTTAGGACCAAAAAACACTTATAAGAAAAATTAATTCTGGAAAACCAAGGTTGATGAAGATTCAAAAGCTTCAAGTCAACAATGGTAAAATGTTCAAAATAACACCAAATCAAACGAAATTCGTGTCTAACTTGAACGAAATTTCACAAGGATCACAAATACATTATCGATTTGTACAAAAAGTAGCACAACTTATCTGAAAACGCGTTTTTGGCCAAAAAATGGGTTTGGATTTTGCGAGACGCTAAAATGTTCAAATCTCAACCAAATTGCACCAAACCATTTGCAAAATGCTCGAAATTACTGCACTAAGTGATGCAACAAAGAGATTTCAATGAAATTGATGTAAATTCAAACACGAAATTGAAATCAGAAATGCAATGAGCTATGGTTTTTAGTTTTATTTAGATTTTCTATTTTCTGTTTTATGTTTTTGATTTTAAAAAATAAAGAAATGCCAAGCCATTTAATGATTACACATCAGACATGACACTTAAGACGCCATCAGTATGTAACTGCCAGTGTAGCGTTTGTTAACTTCAATTGACGAAAAACACAAATAGGGACAAAAATGACACAAAAATGAAAGATGAGAGACCAAAACGAGAAAAAAAGATAAATGACCAAAATGAAATTTTGGTCAAAGATAAAAGATCAAAAGTGCTATTTAGCCTAAAAGTTATAATACAAGAAAATAAAAGAAGGATAGGGGAGAGTTATTGGAGAATTAAAATCACAAATGAAAGTAATAAATACAATTTCATTATCATGAAGGTGGAAGAAAAGGAAAAGTGGGCACTAGAGGTTCAGTCATGACAAATTTTTAGTGTGATTCGCTTTAATTGCAAATTGCATTACCTAAGACCTTTGCCTAAACAATTTGCAATCTTTTGGTAGTTTGGGTTTGAGCACCTAGTGCTCATTTAATGAAGTATTCGTTTATCTAAAAAAACCTAAGACCTTTGCTTTAATTTTGTTTCACTGAGTTAGATAAGCTTTTGCTTTTCGACTTTGTTGGTTCTCACCAACATGATGAGGCACAAATGGTAGATACTTGAGTTTTTTAACTATTTAGTCTTGAGTTTGATTCTTGGCCGGTGCATATAGTTTTAAAAAAAACGTTGTTGGTTCTCGCAACCAATTTTTCTAATAAATAGTTGAGAAAGGGATTGTTGCTTGGAAATAACTTGAATAATTCATAAAGATCACTGTAAACTTATCATAGCCTAAAAAAACGAGAGAAGCGTAAGAAGGGGAATAAAGCTAAAAAACATTAACTCTAGAAGATTGATGCACGAAACAATTGACAGTTATTGAGAAACAGAAGAGGCAACTGAAACTGATTCATTGATCTGTTGGCTGATTACATTCTGATCTCTAATATATGAGAGAATCAGTTAGTTACAAGTATAAGGGGTTAGTTACTAGACTAACTGAATATGCAAATCAGAATTGTACATTAGTTTATCTACATTATACTTGTGCTAGTACTTAATGAAAATATCATATACTCCTACACCCCCCCCACAAGCTCATGGTGGGTGCAGGGGAGCCTTGAGAGCAGCCACATTGAGCTTGGTCTTCAACAGCAAAAACCTGTTAGCTGATAGAGGTTTGGTCAGAACATCTGCCCACTGATCTAGTCCTGGGATGTGTGAAACTTGTAGCTGTTTGGATAGGACCTTGTCCCGAACAAAGAAGAGGTCTAGCTCAATATGCTTTGTTCTAGCATGTAAAATGGGATTGTGTGCAAGTGCAACTGCACTTTGATTGTCACATAGGATCTGAGGAGTGGTGTGATTAATTCCCGGTTCTGAGAGAAGAGATTGACTCCATGTAACTTCAGCTGTGACCATAGCTAAGCTTCTATACTCAGCTTCAGCACTTGACTGTGCCACCACTGTTTGTTTCTTGGACCACCAAGAGACAAGATTGGGCCCAAGGTAAAATGCTGCTCCAGAAGTTGATTTCCTGTCATCCACATCAGCAGCCCAGTCTGCATCACACCAAGTTGTGAGGGATATTGGTTGAGAGATAGGAGCTGCCTTGAGTAACAGACCATGATTGAGCGTGCTCTTGAGATACCTGAGGATTCTCTTGACTGCAGTCCAATGTGACTCAAGAGGAGAGGCCATAAACTGACATACCTTATTAACAGCAAAGCTGATTTCTGGTCTGGTGATTGTTGTGTATTGTAGGGCACCCACAACAGACCTATATGTAGCAAGATCAGGAAGATAGTCAGTGCCTTGTTTGGATAGTTTGAGGTTGGTGACCATAGGAGTAGAAATTGGTTTGGCCTCTATCATGTTTGTCTTGAGCAGTAAGTCTCTAATGTATTTGTTTTGTGTGAGCAGAAGTGAGCCACCATGCAAGTGTTTGACTTCAATGCCTAAAAAATAGTCCAGTTTGTTAAGTTGCTTGAGAGAAAATACTGAATCAAGCTTCTGAATGAGCTGCTTTATAAGATCATTGGAAGTTCCAGTTAGAATGATATCATCTACATAAACCAGTAGATAAACAATAGCAGACTTATGCTTGAATGTGAAGAGTGATGGATCACATTTGCTTCCCTTGAACCCAAGCTGAAGCAAGGTGGATTTGAGCTTGTCAAACCAAGCACGTGGTGCCTGTTTAAGGCCATAGATGGATTTGTTTAACCTGCAGACCAAAGACTTATCAGCAGCTTCAAAGCCTTGTGGTTGAGACATGTATACTTCCTCAGTCAAGTTGCCATTAAGAAAGGCATTGTTTACATCAATTTGATGTAGATCCCATTTGTGTGTTAGAGCCATAGTGAGGATGATCCTGATTGTGACAGGTTTGATGACTGGTGAGAAGGTTTCATTGAAGTCTATCCCTTGTTGTTGGTGGAAGCCTTTAGCCACAAGTCTTGCTTTATATTTGTTTAGTGAGCCATCAACATTCTCTTTCACACGGAAGACCCACTTACAACCAACCACATTTTTGCCAGGAGGTAGAGGTACTAAGGACCAGGTGTTGTCCTCATCAAAGCTGAATACTCCTCTTGCATAGCAGAATGCCAAGCCGGCTGTTGTAGAGCTGTCTTGACAGTCTTAGGTTCAATGTGAGTGAGAAGCAGTGTAGGATGTACTTTGGGTTTGACTATGCCACTTTTGGCACGAGTTTGCATAGGATGAGTGTTTGTTGGTGGAGGAGGAGGGCTGGGTGTAGGTGTTAAAGCTAAGACAGTGGTGCTGGGAGTAGGTGCTGGTGAGACAGTGGTGCTGGGAGTAGGTGCTGGTGAGATATTGGGTGAGGCATCTGGTGAGTTAGTTTGATGATGAACAGATGATGGAGAGGTGGTTTCTGGTGATGAGAGAGTGAATGGTGACTGAGGGTGCTGTGAGGTTTGTGTTGTGGATGGTATGGTTAGGATATTGGCAGAAGTTGGAGTGCTATTCTGTGAGGGTGTTTGAGTGGCAGGAACAGATACTTCAAATAGTTCTTTGTAAGGAAATTTCTGCTCATTAAAAACAACATCCTTGGAGACATAGATACGACCATTACGTGAGAGGCACTTGTATCCTTTGTGAGAGGAGGAGTAGCCCAAAAAGACACACTCATGGGACCTGAAATCTAGTTTATGTGCATTATAGGGTCTTAAGCATGGGAAACAGTTTCAACCAAAGGCCCTAAGAAAGGAATAATCAGGTAATTGACCATACAACACTTGAAAGGGAATTCCACCAAATAAAGAGGTTGTTGGCAACCGATTAATGAGGTGCACACCAGTAGCAAATGCAGGATTCCAAAAATCGAGGGGTAATCTAGCTTGAAATAAGAGAGTGAGACCAAGTTCAACAACATGTCTATGTTTCCGCTCTACAACCCCATTTTGGTGGTGTGTGTGTGGACAAATGAGCCTGTGAATGACACCTAAATCAGCTAGATATTTAGAGAGAGGGCGAAACTCTCCTCCCCAATCAGTTTGGATAGCCTTTAACTTGGTATTGAACTGGAGTTCTGCCATGGCTTTGAACTGTTTAAAGATATTAAATGTTTCAGATTTGTTTTTGAGTAAGTAAAACCAAGTGAAACGTGAGTGTGCATCTACAAATGTGAGATAGTAATAGAAGCCTGTGGATGATGCCATTGGTGAGGGACCCCACAGGTCACTATAAACAAGCTCTAAGGGAGCATTATAAACAGATTCAGAATTAGAGCTAGGCAGTCTATGTGACTTACCAGCACAACAAGAATCACAAAATGTGGAAATGTCTTTATTAGGTAATGGTAGATTACACAATTGAAAAATATGCTTCAAAGTGTTAAAATTGGGATGGCCTAGTCTTAGATGCCATGTGTGTACATTATCAAACTTAGACAGTGGTGAAATTACATTGTTAACAGAAGTAGAAACAGGAACAGAACCATAATTTGAGGCAGGAGAGATACTGGCAGCTTGTGGCAGCAGATCCTTGAATTCATACAGTCCATCAGGGCCAGCACGTCCATGCAACAGCACTTCACGTGTAGCCTGTGATTTGACAAGCATATCATTCAAGTGAATCTCAAAGAAAACAGGATTGTCACGCAGGAATTTGTGCACACTAATAAGGATGCTGTATGTTTTGGCCATTGTTGGTGACATGAAGTGAAGCTGTTGTATCCCCAAAGAAGTTTGGGTTCTGTTGCTGAGGAGTGTTCACCATCAGTGCAGTTGCTTGCTGAGGCTGTGATTGAGCATTGAAAGATGCATGCCACTGGTTTGGTGGAGGAGCTTGGGGTCTCACATAAGCATAAGAATTGAAGTTTTGTTGAGGCATAGTAGGATTGTAATACTGATTAAATTTGTGATAGCAATATGCAACAGAGTGTCCTACCTTGTTGCAGACTTGACACTGAACGTTAGATCTGCCGCCACGGCCACGGCCTCTACCACGGCCACGGCCTCTACCACGGCCACGACTGCGATAACCAAAGCCTTGAGTGTGTTGCTCAGTAGGTTGTGAGTTTTCTACAGCATTAGCAGTGCCTTGAGAAGATTGAGTAGTATTGGATTGTTGCGCAGGTGCTTGAGTAAGAAGAACCGTTGCAGAGTCACTTGCAGTTTGCTTGCGGTAGTGCTGAAGATGAATTTCTTGTCCAAGTAACAGCGCTTCGGCTTCTTCAACAGAGACGTCATCGTTAAACGACTTTCAATGATTGAGATGATCAGATCGTTCGCCTGTGGTAAACCATCGAGAATCGCTTCAAGAAGATCGCGAGAGGAAACGGAATCTTCGATTGAGGCAAGTGAGTCAACTAGGGATTTGATCTTCGCAAGGTATTCTTTGATAGTGAGATTCTCAAGCGCCATCGTGCGGAGTTCAGTTCTCAATTGACGAACCTTTGTTCGACCTAATTTTTGAAAGTAGGTGAAGATCTTCTCCCAGAGTTCAGACGAGTGGATGCAACCAACAACGCGAGCTTAAACACCGGTGGAAAGAGTGGTTTGCAGCCACGAAAGCAACATTTGATATTGTGCTTCCCATAGTTGATACGCAGGGTTTTCTTGTTCGATCGTCATATCTTGTTCGCTGAGGAACCGCGGAGGGATACGAGGAGCAACGAGAAAGTGGTGAAGACGATGCGCTTTAATCACCGGTTCGACTTGTTGTCGCCACAAAACAAAGTTCTCTTCGTGAAGTTTTTCAGTGATCTTGTGGCGAAATTCTTTGATTTCTGGTGCGATGGTGCTACCAGTGCTCGCGACAGTGCGCGGCGTTGACTGAGCGTCCGAGACCGGAGCACCAACCGGTGGCGGTGGTGGCGGCGGTGGTTGATTGTTGACGCAAGCCATTTGCGAAAAAAGGGAAAAACGGATCAGAGAGCTCTAGATACCATATTGAGAAACAGAAAAGGCAACTGAAACTGATTCATTGATCTGTTGGCTAATTACATTCTGATCTCTAATATATGAGAGAATCAGTTAGTTACAAGTATAAGGGGTTAGTTACTAGACTAAATGAATATGCAAATCAGAATTGTACATTAGTTTATCTACATTATACTAGTGCTAGTACTTAATGAAAATATCATATACTCCCACAACAGTGAAAGAAAGAGTCTCTATTCTCTGGTATATATGCACTTAAGAGGGGTCGCTATCTATATAGATGATGACTTATAGCAATATAAAAGAGTCATTATCGAGAGAAGGAGTATATATATATATATATATATATATATATATATATATATATATATATATTCCTGAGAACCAGCTTACCACAACACAAGCTTAGCTATGGAAAAGCATATAAAAGAGTACCTTAATTGTCTTCAAAATAGAGAACAAGGGAAGAACTTCTATCTTCAAACTTCAGAGGTTATATTACAAGAAGAGTGTTTACAAGAGGAGAAGTATGTTACAAGAGAGAGAGAGAGAGAGGTAGGCGAAGCTCTGCCTAAGAAGAGAAAATAAAATGCCTTATATAGGCAAACTAAGGCTTACTATTTAAGCCGGTAAAAGGGCTACTGTAGGTTCCGGTAGCCGGTTACAAAAGGCGACAAAAAATCATTAATTATGCCGGGTACGCTTTGGGCCCCATCGACACATAATTGAATGAAAAAGACAAAAATCAAAAGATAAAAATACAAAAATTAAAAAGGTAAAAATGACAGCATAATTGCGTGTCTTCCACCAAATCTTGGCCCGTGATTATTTTTAATTATGGCACTTATTCTTGTCCTTTTCCTTTCACATGCTTAGTCATGGATTGGATCATGGCATCCCAGAAATCTTCTGGATAGGGTTCGTCTTCTTGCTGAGATTCCCCAGCTAAGCAATCCATTTCGCTTTGTTCAATAGATCCTTGTGAGGATGTTGACATTTCTTTGACTTGAAACGTGCTGAAGAATTGTGTCTTCATGTGATCAAGAGTTCTAACCATAATTTCTTCCTCAGATTCTTGAGGGTACTTTTTCTGGAAGTAATGTTTTAAATTTGTCATAGACAAATTTTGGAGATTAACATTATTTAAACCATTTTCTTTATCTTCATTGATCTTAGTCAAGACCTGAGATATTAATTTTTTGAGGTCTTCAGGATCCATTCTGATCCACCATTTATAGAAGAAGTTTCTTCTGAGTACAGGAATATTTCTTTGGTCTTTTCCAATGGTCATAGACCATTTCCATATCCATGGGACTTGAAACTTGATGAAGAAAAGACATGGACATTGTCCTATAATAAGTCTATTCGAAGCTATTTTTGTTATAAGAGGACTATTATCACACCATGAGTTGTATAATTCCAACAATTCTTTTGGAAGAATTTCCAAAGATGGCCCAAATTTTTGCCACCAATTGTAAAACCAATTTGGTATCGGTTTATTAACCACTTCTGGGTTAATACTAAAGAACCATGAATGTTTATTTTTTGGGTTCTGGTAGTAAAAAGCTTTAGAAAAAGCCTGGATATAATCCCAATAATTAAAATATGCATATGAATTTTCAGCAATTTTTATTGCTTTTTCCCCATTTGGGTTTAATCCCCATTCTCTTGGAAGAAGGATTTTGTTAATGTGACATTTGCTAAAGTTTATAAAACTCTGAGGATTGTTATTTTGATGGTGGTGAGTAATGGTTACTGATTCAGTAACTAATAATAAAATTTCTAAGTGTGGTCTTGATTTACCATATAATCCTGGGTATCCTCTGGATTCGAGGTACCTGGTCTTTATTGACCAAGGATCTTTTGTAATACTGAGGTCTTCATCATCAATATACATGATGTCCTCAGTTATTGGATTCTCAAAATATTCTTGAGTTTGCTCTTGAGGAGAGTCATTAACAATAGCCTCTGCATAAGAGCTTTGTTTTGTTCCAGAAGAAGAAGGAATATCTTCTTTCTTCGGAGGAGCAGGCAATTGCTGCATAGTTCTTCCCCTATTAGGGTATACTGTTGTCCAATCTCCTAGAAGAGGGACACTTGGTTCTTGTTGGTAGGGTAGCATATTGCTACTCCTTCCTCTGCCACGGCCACCTGGACCACGTCCTCTTCCCCTATGTGGGGTCGTCATTTCCCTGCAGAAATTCTCGTGTTAAGAAATCAGCTAGTGAATTATTTTCACCTTTAATGTACTCAATATCAAAATCAAAAACTGATAATTGAACTTGCCAATTTGCAAAAATTTGTTTAGAAACTAGATTTTTCACATCTTTCTTAAAATTTTTAAGATGTTTAAAATGTTGACTAATAGTCTTAGAAAAAATTAAGACATCATCTATATATACTATCATGTAATCCGTATAGGGATTAAATATGTCATTCATAATATTTTGGAATTCAGAGGGGGCATTTTTGAGCCCAAAAGGCATTACATTCCATTCATAGTGGCCAAACGGGACTGTAAATGCTGTTTCAGATTCATTAATCTGAATTTGCCAGTAACCTGACTTCATATCAAATTTTGAAAAAACTAAGGCTTCACTAAGCCCATCCAATAAATCTTTTTTATTAGGTATTGGATACCTAATCCATTTCAAAACTTTATTTAAAGGTTTATAGTTTATAACCAACCTGGGAACTCCACGTTCCTGTTCTGCGTGTTTATAGAAAGCTGTACAGCTCCAAGAAGATTTGGAGGGTCTAATTAATTTTTTATCTAAAAGAGAATCTATCTCCTTCTTACATAAACCAAGATATTTTTGATTCATTTGTGCAGGCCTAGCTTTTGTAGGAATTTGACTTTCATTGAAGTCGTCTAAGTATGGTAGAGATATCATATGTTTTTTTCTATTCCAGAAAGCATTTGGTATCTCACTACATACTTCATTTATGAACTGTTGTTCTAGACTCTTTATTTGAGTTTCTATGTCATCTTTATTAAGCTGTTCATTTATATTAGCTAAACTAATATCTTCTTTTAAGAAACATATTTGTTTCTTTTTGCTTAAAAGAAGTTCTTTTATTTCATTTATCATCCTAGTATGAGGATCAGAAATAAACTCAAAAATAATTTTTCTATTCTCCAACATAGTTGTAATACCTTTTTGGTCAATATTAATAATAGGCATAATGTTATGCAAAAAAGGTGTACCCAATATAATACGATGGGTTAAATTTTTAACTAAAATAAATGAAGTAGGTATACAAATACCTTGTTTGCAGATATGTACATTTGGTAATTTAAAACTAATCTTTAGTCTATCACCCCCTGCTTGGGTAAGTGATTGCTTAGTTTTTGAAAAATACTTAGTAGGGATAATTCCCTCTTGAATACAATTTAAATCTGCTCCACTATCAACTAGAGCAATTTCATTTTTCAAAATAAAATTTCTATTGATAATAATATCAATCTTCACAAACCATTTCTGAGAAGTTATTCTATTCAAAATAGAAAGATAATTACTTGAAGAAGATTCTGTTTTACTAGGGTTTTCTAAAACAGAAATTCTTTGAGACAAATTAGTATTGCCTTTTTTTATTTGAGAAATTTCATTTTTTAAAATATTGATTTCTCCTTTTAAATCATTCATAGAAATTGGTCTTTCTTTGCTACTGGATTCTTTGAATCTAGATAAGACCTCACTTATTTGATAAGGTGCCTCTATGATTAGAGGAGTTTCCTTTTTAGAATATTCTTTTATAAGAATTTCTATCATTTTCCTTCTCATCGTTCCATCTTTTATGGAATCTAAAGCCTTTAAGGCTTCATCTTGTTCTTCAGTGAGAACATTTAGACCATTCATATCAACGATAGATTTCCAGTAATTTACTTCATTACATTGGCAATCATTGTTGCCTGAAGATGATGAATCAGAAGAATCTTGGATGATATTTATATCTTCATTTGAAGATTCTTTATCTGAACTAGACTCATAATCAGAGTTAATTAATAAGACTCTTTCTAATTGTGATCTTAATTGATCATCCTGAATATTATTGAGGGCTTTTTTAGTCCAACACTGGTTGGCATAATGACCTACCTTGCCACACTTATGACACGTAATATCAAAATTTTTTGCTTTTCTTTTTCCCTTCTTTTGGAAGGTGGGTCTACTTTGACCAGTCCTATTCTTTTCATCAAAAGCTTTTCTTTTACTATTCTTTTTCCTAGGACTTTTGTAAAAGCTATTTGTTTTTATATCAGAGAATTTTCTTCCTTGTATTCTCTTTCCCTTTTTCCTATCCTTAGGTTCTTTGCCTAAGTCAAAAGCGAATTGCTCACAGAATTCACCTATTTGGTGTTTTTCTGTTAGCTTTTGCTTTTTCAATTGATTTTTTAGCTTTATATCATTGCATAAAGCCAAACCTTCTTTTATACAGCAACTAATTATCTGACCATAGGTCAAGTCGTCATAATTGACATTTATACCATCATTTTGGTCTCTTAAAGCTTGTCTTATTCTTTCTGCAAAAAGATAAGGAAGACCATCAATAAATTTTGCCTTCCAGTGGATAGAATTAGGGTCTTTTAATTGGAAAACCCTGGATAGAAAAGTATCCTTATACCACCTAAAATGAGTTAAAGATGGACATCTTAAATTCTGTAAAAGAGAAGATAATTTTTCTCCTATAGAAACATTGGTTCCTATGAAATGCTTAAGAATGGTAAGACACAGTGTATAAACTGCATCCTCCTCAGCTGTACTTGTAGTACCATTCTCTAATTTAATTTCTTTTTTATGGGATAATATATCCTTTTTCTGGGCATCAGTGAGATAATGATCCCACCAACCTCTTAATTGTCCAATAAAGCCAGTGGCTATGAACGTAGCAATGGAACTATCATTATTTCCATGTTGTTTACAAACAGTGGAGTACATAATCATTTTATGTACTGTATCAATAATTTGCTTATCATTTAAGCCATCTATGTTCCATTCATAGATTTGTTTACCAGAATATGAATTCTGATAAGACTCATTTTCCTCAAATAATAAATCCTGAGGAGAAGGTCTTTTATAATAATACTTTTCTATTTGCTTTGAAGCATATATGGGATTTATTTCCTCATAATTATTGGTATTATTAATATCTTGATTAGCAAACATTGTTGCTAATTTGTCTATATCCTCATCAGAATTTTCTGATGATTCTTTACCAGATAAAACATTTATTTTTAAATTTTTTAGTTTTTCTTCTAGAATATCTAAAAACTCGTTTTTACTATTGTTCATTTTAAAACCTTCAATTTTTATTGGAGGTTGAACTGTAGGTTCTTCTTTGATAACCGGAGCATAATTCTTTTGAGAATTTTTTAAAATAAGCTCTTGTTGAGAGATATGTTGCTCAAACAAGGTTTTTAATGAAGACAAATTTTCTTCTAAGGCTTTAAATTCATCTCCCAAAATTACTAAAAATAAATTAGTATAATTTTGGGCGCTCATAATTGAATTTAAATCTTTTAAAGCAATTTGAGATCTTTCAATAAAATGGGTGAAAGCATTTGCTTCTACGTTTTTTCCTAAAACAATATCATAATTTTTTGGAGGAAAGCTTGAATGAATTTTTTCTCCTTTTGAGTTTTCAAAAACTCTTTCTTTCAAGACATTTATCTCATAGTCTAAACGTTCATGAAAATATTTTAAAAACCATTTAGCAAAAGGTATATAAGTCTGATGGTAGGTTAAATGTTCATAAAATTTTTCTTTTATAGCCTGAAGTTCAGGAGAAGAATAATATGAAAAATACCATTTTCTAAATTCGGAATATCTTTCCTGCATAAACTCATCATTGATGAGTCTTCTCAGATCGCTTCCTGGACTAAAATCCATTAATTAATATGGAAGCTCATTTCTGAGGTAGTAGGAGATTTCCTACTCTGTGGTTCATAAACCCCATAAGGAATATTATTTTCATTAACCTTAACATCATCAACAACTTCAATAGAAGGTCTCGGTATATCACCTGGTGTAGTGTAATATTCACTAACTGAATGCCTAGAAGATAATGATCTAGGAATTCTGGTAATTCTATTAGAATTAAACCTGATTTCTATATCACCCTCTGTATTTTGGATGATTTGATCTATATCCTTATTAAGGACAGGTTTGGGTTCTACTTCCTGCGGAAGAGCCCAAGTTTCTGGAAAGTTAATTTCTTCCCATCTTATCAACCTATTAGTTGCAACATTTGATGTCAACAAATTTGTTTGCACCAAAGTTGTTGTACCAGGAAAAGTTATACGCTTAGCTTTAGGGTTAAGCGTGTTCAAAACTTTGTAATAAATTCTATAGCATATTGCTATAACTTCACTACCTTGTTTATAGTCATACCCATTCGTATGAATACTAAGCTGGATTGCTTCTGATATATTCTTATCAGATAATGATAAGCTCAAATTTGGAGCAACATCAAAATATACAGGTCCATGACATAAACTTGTCTCAATTAGGGCAGCTAGGGATTGTTTAAAATTATTACATCTGCCATCTCGCACATAGGCCATAATACTTGAGTTTAGTCCCAGTAAAGTCAAGGGCTTAAGGGCTATCTGAATAAGTCCAATATGAATGAAATTATAGTCCTTGAAGGCATCTAAGTCCTTTTTATTTAAAAGTCTAATAATCTGATTGTTATTAGATATCTGAACAGTTTGTTCTATCTGTTTAACAGCAAATTTTGCTTTTAAGTCAAACATCCCAATTTTATATATTTGTTTTGAAGGAACCATTGGTAAAGTCCACTTATTAAGTTGGTCTAAATTATTAGGGAATTCAATTAATTCCTCATTTTTTAGAGAATTATTTTGATGATCATGATCATCTTCTTCCATAGGGAAATATTTGAGCTAAAAGTGTGTTGTGGATCAGCTAGTTCAAGTTACTGAACTAATAGATGAATATAATAAACTTAACATCAAATAAAATAGATATCTGTTGATACTTCTTTATGTCATCTTTGTAAATGGAAAACCATTTGACATATCAACCCGAAGGGATAGAAGGGAAAATCCCTAAACCAAAGATATAACTTTGTTTTCCAACAAAAACTTTCAAGTCTAAATAAACGGTCTAATTCAAACTCTCCCTCTTTGGAGAAAAATGGACCATAGACGAAAGCACTGGAAAACATAGTTAGTCTTTACGCAAAAGACCCAAAAGAAGTATGAGCAATTTAAAACTCTTAGTGTAAATATAAGCTTCCCCCTTCAAGGCTACTGCTCCCAATATCAACACCTTTGTTGAATCATCGGGGACGGTTCACCTTAGAAGTTTTAATAGGGGATATCTGAGTACTCTTCAAATGAAGAAATAACTCACCCTTATACTTACATCCTCAAGTTTAAAATGGCTCTGATACCAGTTTACAGCGGAAAGAATACGATATTCATCTAATTAGGCCAGTTCCTGAGAACCAGCTTACCACAACACAAGCTTAGCTATGGAAAAGCATATAAAAGAGTACCTTAATTGTCTTCAAAATAAAGAACAAGGGAAGAACTTCTATCTTCAAACTTCAGAGAGGTTATATATATATATATATATATATATATATATATATATATATATATATATGCTAATTTTGATTGGTAAAAATGATGATAATTATCTCAATATACACGTAATTAAATCGTTGACGTTAATTTTGTCAAAAAAAATGGTTGACGTTAATTTAAACCCTTTTAACTTAAACTCTTTTAACCAATGCTGTTAGTTAAGTGACATAATCTACTCTAGGATATTGGGGGCCACGCCGCTGCTTCGAATTCGATTTTTGCAGTGGACAAACTTGGTGTTGGTTAGTGTGAAATTTGCTTCTAAGCATGAGCGTTGATGAGTCTTGTTGACAGCGTTGAGACACTCTATAGATAGTCAGCAATTGTCTGAACTAAAAATAGATATTTATCTACTACTAATAAAGATGTTAATGAATGAGAATAACTCTTGAAGTGTAAAGCTTATAAAAAAACACTTTTGAAGTGTAAGTTTGGGCGGTATGCATTGATGTTCTCTGATCAAAAATTATATAACAATTACATGACTATTTAGAAAAGTCAGATGACAGAGTAATAAACACAACACGTACATTCACACATGTAAAGTGGACCCCTAGTGTAGTCGCAAACGTCAACTCTATTGTAAATTCCATTAAGTATGTATCTTGGAGTTGGTTTGTGGCTAGGAAGGGGAGAAATAGTGAGGTAACATACTTAGAGTGGTGTAATTGCCCTTTGGGGTGTCTTTCTTTACTGTAATCTCCTCCCCCTATTTGAGGTACTCTTAATGAGGCCTCTCCCCTTCCATTATCTTTGTAAGGGTTGGGTGCACCCCTAGTGCCCCCTTAATACAATGCTTGCTTATCTAAAAAAAAAAACACATGTAAAGTGGAAATCTCATGTTTAAACGTAAAATGTCTAACCTAACAATTTTGGTTTTGCTCGTTATATTAAGCCTTACAGACATTCATAATTTGATTTATGAGCAGAATACTTTCTTCCTAGACTCTTACAGTATTATTTAAGTTTCTCACTTAATAATTTTTTTTACAGCACTTAATACACTTGATATATATATATATATATATATATATATATATATATATATATATATATATATATATATATATATATATATATAAAAACATCCCCTATCACCAGATAATCTCCTTTCCCCTATATAGTCACAACTCACGACTACTACCACCATATGGAATAATTATTTGGCTCATGAGTCAGAGCAGCCAATTAAGATTCAAACTTTATAAATTTGACTATAAGCAAGTGTATGGGTGATGGTGATGTTGAAAATCAAAGTAGATATAGCCAAACAAATATTTTGATTAGCAATTTGAAAGGTGGCCATGGAAACCGCTTTCAAATCAAACACGTCCACTTAAGTTTTTGATTCTCAGAGAAGGAAAAAATATAATTCACATCCCTCTCACCCCAAAAAAAACTGTGAATAAATGTGAAAAAGAATAATATATAGAAATGGGATAATAATAAACTATGTTATGGTTCAAACTTACGAGTTGGGATAACAGATAAACTCTGTCTTTACAACACCAAAAGAAAAATGATAAACTTTATCTTTGTTTTGTCAAAGATAAACTTTGCCTTTGGCAGATCTGAATCTGCTGCAGTCAAAATTCATTGGAGTCACTGTAGTAGTCAGTATCTTTAGCAACGTTTAGATGTACTGTTGGATAAATCTTAGCCCTTAATTTTATTTAAAAAAATTAAAAAAAATAAAAGTGGTGAAAGATAGAGAGAGCTAAATGTAGAGAATCAGAATCCGCCTTTTGACGAGTTCTTTTCCATGTCCTATGGACAACACACATGTTGGCATTTTCTTTTCTCTATTTACTCCACACTCCTCCTAGCCCAATGAAATTATTAAAATGCCCCTAAAATTAAAAAACCTTCTTCCTCCCTCTTTCCCACCTTCCTCCGTACTCTCCTCAACCTCCACCTCTTCATCACCCACCTCGAACTCAAACTTCTCTTCACCCACACTATATATCCTCACCTACACAAGTTGACAATACAATCATTTTAGCGGGTTTGTTTTCTCCCCCATACCATTCATCACTGTGTTCTCATTCTTAGTTTTTCCTGCAATGTGTAATTTTTAACACACTCGGTACCTTAGTACCAAACAGTTTCGATACCTTGATACTGTGCGTGTATAAGAGTACAATACGAAAAATACACGCTAGGTACTTTGGTACCGGGTAATTTCGGTTCTAAGGTACCAGGCGTGTATTTTTTAAGGGTTAAATATATTTTTTGTCTCTATAAATATAGAGAATTTTGTTTTTAGTCCCTCTAAATTTTTTTGGACACTTTTAGCCCTACATTATTTTCTGTTTGCACTTTTAGTTCCCGCTCTTAGTTTTCACTAACAGCATTGATGTAGCACCCTAAATTTCGTTCATCAACAAAATCTAGTCTGTTATACATTTCTGACAAATCAGAGATACGCAACTCTAGGTTTGGATTAAAATTCTCAATTATTCATAGGAGTATTATTGCCTTCACGTTCTAAATTCATGATTTAACTTGTCGTCTTTTTCTTTATTCGTTTCTGACGCGTAATACAATTAATGCGGTGATAACAGCTCCATCTCCCGTCTCAGATCTACTTCTTTCCGAAACCTTCATATCATATACCATAAGAACTCCATAAAATTGTGGTATAAACCCACATTCATCAAATTACATTACTCAATCCAAACTTAGTAGAAGCATATATCATAGTGATCATCCATAAAAGATGTTACATGAAACAATAGAAAACCCTAAGGGGTCTCATATGTCAATACATAAATACTTAAACAAAATACATCATCAAAGGAGTTCATAAATGAACTTCAATATATAAGAAAGTTAGGAGTCTTCTTCTTTATCTTGCCTTCAACTAAGATCACCTATACGTAACCCATTTTTTAATTGTCTTATACACGTCTGGTACCAAAGTGCCGATACTGTCTGGTCCCAAGGTACCCAATTGCTTATTTATTTTTGAAAAAATGGAGAAGGAGGAGAAGGGAAAAGGAGGTGGTGGTGGTGGTGGGAGGGGGAAGGAGGTAGTAGTGGTGGTGGTGGGAGGGGGAAGGAGGTGTGGTGAGAGTAGAAGAAGAGGAAGGGGAAATGAAAGAGTGGGTGAGGGTATTTTGGAGTTTTTGAAAAAATTGGGGAGCGGGGAAGTAAGTCAGGGGAGTGGGAAAAGAATTCTCCAAACATGTTTTCATTCAACCCATTCTTTTTATTTTTAACCCACTTGGATCTGGAACCCTTTTGCTTTACTCAAGAAAAACAATTGTGTTTTCCGCACGTTAGACTTCTGATATTAACTTGTTCTCATTAATTTTTTCACCTCCCCTCCCCTTTAAAAAAATAAAACTGGCTTCGTTACTTTTCACTAATCTCACATCCTTCTCCACTCTTCACATTGCACACCTTCCTCTTTCTTCTTTTCACATCCTTCTACAACTCCCTTTCACTACAAGAAAATCGACGATTTCCGACGGTAATTTTCGTCGCAAATGCAGCGATTTTCGTCGGAAATTGACGTTTCCGACGAACTTTCCGACGGACAAAAAGTCGTCGCAAAATCGCTCGTCGCAAATTTTTTTCCGACGGATTTTTTCGTCGCAAATGTCTCCGTCGGAAAGTCGTCGGAAACCCGTCGCAAATATCCGTGGCAAAGTCGTCGCAAACTGTGACATTTTCGTCGCAAATCCGTCGGAAATTTAAAAATAAAAAATAAAATAAAATAAAATTATACATCCAAAATACTATTTAATAGTTATATCTATACATAACCAGAGTCGAAATAGTGAATTAATGAAATAACATCATATTTTGGACAAATCGGAAAAACTAAAACAAAAATAAAGTCCAGGGAATACCGGTTCAAAGGGGCATGCCCTCGAAATAAAGCCCCCACAGATATAGGATGGGAATGCCAAAGTACCAAATATAAAAAAACAGCCCTATCAAAACATCTCACATAAAAACCACCCTTAGGCAAGAAAAACTATTCCTCTCAAACAGACCCTTTAGGCTCAATAGAAAAAGCTCAGTACACTGCCTATAGATCTTCCTTGCATGACCAGCCTCCCAAAACAAGGTGGCAGACAAGCAACTTGATCTTCCTCCAAAAGAGCTCTCATCAACAAAGAACACAATTGACAATAGGCTATTTATTCATAGAAAGTCCCCTGCAGTACATTCAATGGAACAGCCCAAAATACTCATGACTTTCTCCAAATGCGAATGACATACACCAGACTCTAAATAAAAAAGAGGACCAACGTCCTCCCTTTACACCACTGTCTGAGCATAACAGTACGCGCCTTTAGCAGTGTAGACATACACTTGCAGAGTTGGAAAACTGAAACAATGAAAAGCGGATGAAAGCAGAGAAAGCAAGAAATTTCAGAGTTAGCATGTCAAAACAGAAGGCAGGAAATGGTAGTCTAAGTGTGCCAAGCATGACATACACCAGACTCTAAATAAAAATAGAGGACCAACGTCCACCCTTTACACCACAATCTGAGCATAACAGTACGCACCTTTAGCAGTGTAGACATACACTTGCAAAGTTGGAAAAAATTGAAACAGCGAAATGCGGATGAAAGCACAGAAAGCAAGAAATTTCAGAGTTAGCATGCTGACTTTCCTCTCTCCAAAGCAAACTGTATCTGTGCTTTGTGTGAATCTCTTATAGCAAAAGAAATGGTTTCCATGTCTTCAGCAAGCATATACCAACTGAAACTGGAAACATACAATTATAACAAAAACAACAAAGTATATATAGCTGAGAAGATTAAAGGGAAATGCAATTACTACATATATAAGCAATTGTTATTTTTTTAATGAATTGATCAATTTATATACTACCTCATATTTCAATGGATATGCAGAATCATCGAACTCGGCCTTTGATGTAGTACCACTGACAGAGATTATGCAAAAATTCCGACGCTTATAATGGCGATTAAAATTTTCCATAATCTTGACCAAGTCTTGAAAATTAATGAATGATATCAAAAGATGGTATATATATATATGTGTGTGTAAAAGATTAAGATGATTTCATGAATAATCAAATATAGTATTTAATTACCTCACCAAGATTCACAGTTAACCGATGAAGAGTGAAATCATCATCACCTGTTTCTTTGAAAACTTGACAAAAATCAAGTAAAGTCAAACTTAGTTTGCTTGCCTAAAAATAAAATTTATCCTAAAGTTTGAAAAATCAGAAAATTACCAAGAGAGCTGCGTGGTCGTTTATCTTTGGAACCTTTAGATCGTCCTCTTTTTTTGCTTCCAGAAGTAGATGGTAATATATCGTCCTCTTTGATTTCCTCTCTTTTTTCTTCTTTCCCTTTCCCTTTCTCTTTGCATCCATTTCGTCACCAGCTTCTGCTGCCTTGTCGATTTCATTTACAGGTGCCTGATGATGATCATCTTCCTCTTCCGCCATTGAAATGAGACTGACACAAGAAGATGTTTCGATTTTCTTTAACCATGAGAAGAAAATTGCCAAGAAACTATTGAATGTTAATAGATCACAAGGGAGTAGGGAGTAGTATATTTATATAGTTAGAGAGGTAGAAAGGAAATGTAACTAACTAACTAACTATTCAACTAACCTAACAGAATCTTATAACTAACTTTTTTTACTTTCTAACTAGTTGACTACTGTATATGGATAAGTGCTACCTTAGTAGCTTCATTAATTGAAAAGTCTCTTTATAGTCAGATCATATCAGCTAAGAAAGAAATGTGACTATTCAAGCAGTGAAAAAGTAGCCTTACTTGTTGAGACACTAATAGGCTTCACAATGTCATCGTAAACCTTCTCATTTCTCCACTTCCAAATGCACCAGAACATCGTAGCACAGATCTTCCTTGGCCCTTCTTGTAATGATTTGAGGATACTGAAGAAACACATCTTGGAGTGGGGCTTTGTGTGAATTTCTTGAAACAAAAGAAAGGGTCAAAACTGGAAACCTACAAATTGTGCAAAGAATTGATATAGGATGGGAAATTACAAAATATAAGAGAAACCAATGAGTGAAGTTAAAGAACATACCTCATGTTAATGGAAGCAGTAACTATGCCTGAAATTCCAAAACCATAAGTTTATGCTCAGAAATAAACTATAGAAGCATCCATTTCCTTGTCCTGTTACCACCCAATGATGAGGATAATTATGCTCAGAAATAAACTATGAAAGCAGTAACTATTTGCAGTTATTTCATGTGAAAAGGGGTGTGTTTATGGCAAGATAGAAAATAGGAGGGTGAGTCACCACGAACAGAAGTTCACATCCCTTCAAAAGTGGATAAGTTTCTCCGGGAATTTCATTGACATCACTGAAAAATTAGACACCAGATCAACTCAGATACATTGATTTAAAAGCTCTCCTGATTCACAATACAAGTAAACACTTCACATGGTGAGAAAGATCACCTTATGTAACATATATTACCAAAACAAGAATGGGTAGGACTACACTTGAATTGCAAGTCCGATACTGCAGCACCAGGTAGGCTAGACTGAAACTGTAACATATATTACCATAACATAAAAACAACTATCACAAATTTACACAAAAAGTGAATTAATAAACCTGAAACAGAGAGTAGACTGAAACTGAAACTATCACAATAACATAAAAAACAACTATCACATTAGTATGTCAAACAAATGAATGAGATTTATAGCTATAGCAATCTTACATACACATTATTGTATGTCAAAGACATTCAGTTTTGGTATGATTATTAATAGCTATAAATCTCATTCATAGGTTGTTAAGATGTAACTAAACTGAAACAAGATTACCAACCTATGATGTAACTAAACTGAAACTGAAATGAGATTTATAGCTATTAATAATCATACCAACCTAACGATGTTAAACCAATGCAGCAAACTTTCTTGTCCGAACATTATCAGAAACATTTCAAATTGCAGCAGCTTACAAAGCCTTCAATGCAGACAAAGCCTTCAAATTGCAGCAGCAGCTTACAAAGCCTTCAATGCAGACATTATCAGAACAGTATTCAATCAAATCCAGTATTCAATCAAATCCCCAAGAAATTTAAAATAATTAGAATAATCAAAAAAGAGTAAAACCCTACCTTGTTACGCATCAAAATAGCAGATCCAGGCTCCAACTGATCCTTATCAACAGAAGACAAAATGTCAACATAATACTCAGGTACAAATCTGAAGAAATAGGAAAAATGAAAATCTGAAAGAAATAGGAAAAACGAAAATGAAAATTAACCTAAAAAACTGAGATCGAGGGAGAGAGCATAATGGAAAACCAAACCTCAAATGCCATGTCGTTGCTTCAACCTCGTCGTAACCTAAACAGAACACCAAATAGATAGCCAGCGCCGCAGCAACCACGTCGTAACCTAAACACAATCCAACATCAGATAGGGGCAAAACCCACGAATTGAAAGTTGAAGCAAACGAGATCCAGAGATAACCCGTCGAAAGACTAAAAGAAATCCAAAATTTTAAGTTTCAGGAAGAAGAGAAGTAATAACTGCGAAAATATTTTAAAACAAGTGAGAGAATAAGAAGAGAGCTTACCGTAAATGGAGAAAGAAGAGCTGAGAACGAGAGTTGAGAGTTGAGAACGAGAACGAGAGTTGAGAGTTCAGAGTTTAGGGACGAGAGGGAGGGTGGCTGAGTGGCGACTGAGAAGAAGTGTGCTGGTTTCCAATCCTAAATATTTTAACTTGTTTTTCACTTTGTTGATGCCTTTTATTGCACGTAATCAAAATTATCAACATGAGCAGTTGAGTAGAAAGAACCTGCCTTAAGTAAAAAAGCATAAACAAAAGTAGGAAATAGTATAAGATTCCCTCATTTTAAATGCAAATACATCTTAGTGAAGGAAGTGAATTTGTGTCAGCTATATTTAAAACAAATGGAAATGAAGTGATACAAATGGAATCCATAACAATAACAAATTTCACATATCATCCATGACTAATAATCCATTGCAATAACGAATTTCTCAACCAATTATGTTACTAACACATAAATTACTAGTAAAACCAGATTTCTCAACCAATTATTAAGACACAGGGTACCAATTCAGAATTAGAACAACATGAATGCTCTAAAGACAATAACACATAACATAAATCAAGCATTGGTTTTGATTTCAAACTCCGGTTTGAAATAGCATCAGGTTAAGTTTTACCTCAAAATTGCTTTTAAAGTAAAAATATAAATCACTACCCCTCAAACTAAATCTAAACCAAAATCACATTAGACAAGCTCACCTAAACATGAACCAAATTGAATCATAACAAGCAATTAAACATCAAATTAATAAAAGGTCTCTAGGGAAAACAACAACAGAGGAACCTTTCCACACGATATTATTCAATTAAGTATTCATTCAAATAAATTTTTCCCTGTTTCCTAGCAACTAAAACCTAAAATCAAAATATAAAGGCACAAGCAGACTCAATCCAAAACAATAACACATAACATAAATCAAGATCTGGCTAAATCTCATGGAGATAAAATCCGAATTAAATTTGCAACAACAACAACAATAATAATTTGATGTGATGATATATAAATAAAGAAGAGAGTGGACGAAAATTACGAGTAAGTGCCGACGGGGCCAACCAAGAGAATAGCGCTGATCCAATTTTCAGAGATCTTGTGGTGAATCTTGGTAGCCAAATCCTTCCACAGACCAGACATGATTTTCAAACAATAAGTTTATCCCCAATTTTAAGTTTAGGGTTTTCAAACAATTTAGGTTTTTCATCAAACAATCAGGAAGAGAGAAGAAGAAAGCTACATACCTGTGCTTTTCAGACTCAAGCACGTAGGAAAAGAGAAGATGAAGAAAGCTTCCGTTGATGCCTTCGCGGAGGAGGGCTTCGCTGTTCTCGCGAGAGAGAAGAAGAGAGAAGGCTTCGCGGAGGAGGGCGGTGGAGGACGGAGGAGGGCTGTGGAGGACGGAGGAGTGCGGTGGAGGACGGAGGAGGACGGAGGAGGGCTGTGGGGGCTGGAAGAGGGCGGAAGAGAGTGAGTGACTGAAATGTGTAAAATGAGAACTGATGAAGCTGCGCAGAGTTTTATTTGGTTTTATAGTTTCCGACGGATTTTTTGAGGTTTCCGACGAAAATATCCGTCAGAAATTTGCGACGGACAAAAACTCCGTCGCAAACGTGAGCGGGAAGTTTAGCGCCTCTTCTGCTGAATATTTGCGACGAATTTTTCGTCGTAAATCCGTCGAAAATTGCGACGGATAAGAGTTCGTCGGAAAGTTTCGTAGGAAACGACACTTATTCTTGTAGTGTTTGTCTATCTCTTTCACCTTGGGAATGGATTCCCTAGGTGAATAATTCTCAAGTTTTCTGTAGTGGGTAAATCCTCACCTTAAATAAACTCTCTCTCCTTCCTTTAATGTTATATACACCCTCTCTTATTTTTTTTAATTGTATACACTAATTTCACTGGACCATTATATCATAGGAGAGAATCTTTCCACCCTTTTCCCTCTTTATTAATAATCTCTCATCTCACCTTCCCACCCTCTCTATATTGAATGACGGTGTTTGTAACAATTCAGACTATTTTATTAGGATTGTCGACTGTCCCCACAAACCAACACGAGTCTTTTCAGCACGCGTCGTCCTCACTTCCATGCTTTTCGGAAAACTTTCCAGAAGGTCACCCATCCCAAAATAGCTTCTAGTCAAGCACACTTAACTATGGAGTTCTTACTTTCCAGAAGGTCACCCATCCCCCACCGTCTTCGTTGAGGTAATTAGTTTTACCCTATTTTTCTACAATTTTGAAATGTCTTTCAACGTGTTGACGAAACATTTGGTCAAAAAGTTGATGAGAGTCACTACAAAAAACAGGCAGTTAGCGACAGCCAAATTAGTCGCTAAGAGCATAAAATTCATTGCTATTTACTGTTTGCGATGAAATTAACGAGAAAATTATTCCCTCTCAAATAGGTCGGCCGCTAACACGTAGCGACAGAATTGGGAAATCCGTCGCAAATTAGTGAAGGCCAAATTCTGTTACCAAGTGGCTTCAGTCTCAAGAGGGGGGGGGTGAATTGAGATTTAAAACTTTTCAGATCTTTCAAAAACGTTTTTCCCCTTTTCAATGACTTAGATCAATTTTCGCGCATGTTAAGTGGAAGCGAAGGAATTAGAATGTAAAGCAGTAAAGCGGTATAATAGTAAAGCAGGAAAGCAGTAAAGCACGCATAGATTTATCCTGGTTCGGTCACCTCCTAGTGACCTACGTCCAGTCCTCACACCCTTGTGAGATTTTCCACTAACCAAAACAACAAGGCTTACAGGTGCCTTGGAAAACCTTTACAGACTCAGGCACTCTCCTCCTAGGATACCCCACCTATAGAGAGCCCTCAAATCTAATATAACAATAACAAGAGATACCCCACCCCTGTTACAATCAACTGCCCTAGAAAGATACCCCACTTCCTAGTACATGCAGCTACCCTAGAGAGATACCCCACTCCCTAGAACAATACACAACAATTAAATAATAAACAATTGTAAATACAGAAATACCTCTAATGTAGGCAGATATTACAACTTGAAGAATGCAACCCCAACTAACTCTTAGCAACAGATCAGCTCAGACAGACCAACGGTGCGTGGCGAGCAAAAGTAAAAGCGTGAAGAGTTTTCTCAAAAGTTTTCTGTTTCATGCAAATGGGTTGTGTTGTGTGTAAAATGAATCGTGAAGCACTGCCTATTTATAGGCTATGAGGAATTTCAGTTTACGTTGAAAATAGTGTAGGAATCGATTCTTTGTTGAATGCATTTGATCTAGGAATCGATTTTATTTAGGTGAGGAATCGATTTATCTTTGTTTGAAAAATATGGGAAATCGATTCTTGAGTACCATGGAAAGCTAGGAATCGATTCTATACTTAGTGAAAATATGTATAAATCGATTCTCAGCTTGCCTGAGACATGTGGGAATCGATTCTCAGTTAAGTGCAAAAGAGTGGGAATCGATTCTTCCCTTAAAAATTGTTTGGCTCAGAAATCGATTTATGTACTGAAAATACATGACCTGACAATCGATTCTACCGTTTCTGATTTACCTGAAAATCGATTTTGATATTTGTTTATGCATGAGGAAATCGATTTTATTATTTTAAAGGTGATAAGAATGTTTACGTAAGTATGCATGCATCTTTAAAAAACTTTGTGAGTGTGTGAGACTTTGAGATACGAGCTGACTTTTGAAAGAGCTTACACTTTTTCCTAAGACACACCCAAACCCTAAGGACTACCCTTAATATTTAAGGACTACCCTTAAACTTGAATCTTCAATTCTTGGCTTGCTTGTCTTTGGATTGATTTTGACGATTAGTCACTTTTATTGACTTTGACCGTCAACTTTACCTTTGTCTTTTTCATCATCAAAACACATCCTGCAATATTAGTTTACCTGCAACACAAGGTATCCACAAATTCGTCACTAATTAGCGTGGGCTGTTGCCCGTCGCTAATTAGCGACGACCATTTCCGTCGAAACACAGTTACCACGTGTTATCATTAGCGACCAGCAAATATGTCGCTAATAAGCTAATAGGTAATTTTTTTTTATTTAAAACCTGCTTATTTATATTTATTATTATATATTTATTAAATACTATTACTCAAAATAAATAAAATAATTCAAAATAAATATTCTGGGAATAACTAAAAAAAATCTGAATTGTCATAAATTAGTCTGAAATGATAGCATAATCCGAAATGTCAAACTAGTACAAAAAGTGTTGATAGGAAGAATCATCGGAATCAGGGTCTGTCTCAGAGGGCATAAATAATTGTAGTGACTTTGCTGGTCTCTGACACATGCGCCTATACAGCTTCAGCATCTTCGCTTGCTGGCTGTTCATCCTCGCTATGCCATCCTGTATAGCCCAGATAGCCTGATTCTGAGTCAGCACCTATTGCCTTAGCTCTGTCACCTCAGCTGCGGTCTAAGATGGAGGAGGTCTGCTGAAAGATGCTCCGCTGATGTCATTGCGATCGACCCCAATCTGAATAAATGGAGCAAAGGGTCTCGAACCATACAGGCGACCCTTTTTCTTCTCGCCTACCACCTCCTGCCAGTTGTTTAACGCCAGAGAAGCTTGCTCAGGGGTAAGTGGAGCAGGTGATTCAGGGTTCTAGCTCCCCTGAGTCTCCTGAGTCATCATCTGATAAAACTCGTATTGTTTTGCACACAACATAGGATAAGTAGTGCTCCATTTCAGCAAAACAACACTATATAATAGAAATCAAGTTGTATATTTACCTGAGTCTTCCTTGAGCACTCATCAACAAATTCTTTGGTTCCTTTCTTCACATGTGTTACTCGATGCAGCTCAGGAATAGGGAGTATCCACTCTTACTTCTTAGCCCGTAAATATGAAACACACATGTTCAACGATTGCTAAGTAATCGCCCTAACTAAAATAAAATAACACACAGATTTTTAAAACGATTTACCAATCTAGAAACATGTTTAGCTTGATTGATCGAGCCGTAGTAGTGAAGCCAGCCACCCTTATCTGAAGCTTGGTTTTTCTCGGCTTGTGCATACACTACAAAAAAACTGGTCATTAGCGAGGGAAATTTCCCTCGCAAAATGACCTAAATCCGTCGCTAATGGTCATTTGCGAGGGAATTAGCGACGGAATGGTTCCCTCGCTAATTCCCTCCTCGCTACTGGGATTAGCGAGGGAATTTTAATCCCTCGCTAATTAGCGAGGGAACTTTCCCTCGCTAACTCCCTCGCTAAGTCTGACTGTTTCTGTTTTTTTTTAATCTGCTTTTTTTATATTTATTATTATATTATTTTAATTATTATTATTACTATTATTATTATTATTATTATTATTATTAATTCCAAAGTGAGAGAGAGAGAGAGAGAGAGAGAGAGAGAGAGAGGAGTGAGAGTGGTGGTGGCGTGGTGGTGGTGGTGGGGAAGGTGGCGTGGTGGTGATGTGTGGATGGTAGAGAGAGAAGGAGAAGAGTAAGGGAGAAAGAGAGAGAGAGAGAGAGAGAGAGAGAGAGAGAGAGAGAGAGAGAGAGAGAGAGAGAGAGAGAGAGAGAGAGAGAGAGGGAGGAGTGAGAGTGGTGGTGGCGTGGTGGTGGTGGTGGTGGTGAAGGTGGCGTGGTGGTGATGTGTGGTGTGAGTGAGAAGAATAGGAGAGAAGGTGGTGTGAAGGTGGGGTGGTGGTGGTGGTGGTGGTGAAGGTGGTGTGAGTGAGAAGAAGAGGAGAGAAGAAGAGTGAGGGAAGAGGAATGGTGGTGTGGTGGTGGTGTGGTGGTGGCGTGGTGGTGGTGTGGTGGTGGTGTGGTGGTGGTGTGAGTGAGAAGAAAAGTAAGGGAAGAGGAAGGGTGAAGAGGAGAGAAGAAGAGTGAGGGTGTTGTGAGTAAGAGAGAAGAGTGAGGGTGTAAACGGATTTAAAGGAAAAAAGTAAAAAAAATTGACTGTCCGTCGCTAATTGCTGCACATTTACCAACCCCTGCACTGAGTCCCATCATCTGAAAACTGTCAAAAATTAGCGAGGGAATTAGCGAGGGACTGAAATTCCGTCGCTAAATACCTGCACTGAGTCCCATCATCTGAAAACTGTCAAAAATTAGCGAGGGAATTAGCGAGGGACTGAAATTCGGTCGCTAATTTTCAAAATTTCCGTCGCTAATTTTCAAAATTCCGTCGCTAATTCTCAAAAAATACGACAGCCCCAATTCCCTCGCAAATTCCGTCGCTAATTCCAGTTTTTGCGAGGGAACATTAGTCCCTCGCTAATTTCCGTCGCTAATGGACAATTTTTTTTGTAGTGATAGAGCTTTTGGTAATCAACCCTTATCCGATGGGCCTACTTAAATAACTCATGCGTGGAGGAGAAGGAGGATCTATTTAAGTATGGATCATTGACTCCTCACGCCACAACAAGAGGATGTGTGGTAGAAGTGATTTTGGGATTGAATTTCTTTGGAGATCTATCTACAAACCATCATAACACTATGGAGACTATGGAGATCGCGATCTCCATAGTGTTATGATGGTTTGTAGATAGATCTCTATAGTGTAATGAAGGAAAACAATATATGACATAGTACAATACCATCATGAAGGTGTTGATCTAAAGTCTTGTTGGTAATATATTCAACAACCAAGATTTTGTTTTGTTAAGAAAGAGCGCATACTATTATGGATAAATGTAAAAAGTTGTTTATAAAGAAGAAAAAGCCAACAATGCTTAGTGATTGAAATTAAGTACATGCACTCAATTTATAAGTTTTCGTAGCAGATTCGCTGCAATGAAAAATTCGTACATACTCAACAAAATTTAATAAATTCGATTAGAATGTGGTAAGGAATGGTTCTTCTTGAAGTTGTATTCGGACCATGTGTCGTGTGGTACCCTTACATGAGCTATAAACTAGTCTATTTACTAAAAATAATAATAAAGTGGAATCGAACAATTCCTTGTTGAATATTTAACTTCTCACATGGAGCTATTCCTACGTAGCGACAATCTTCATAAACTAATCCCATCAATTATAAAAATGATACACCATATTTCTATTAGAAATAACGAATATACACTTAAATTTATGACATTATATTTCCAAATAAATTGAATTATTGCATTGGTTTACAACAAGTTTATCGCTAACTTCATTTTTATTTTACAAAATTTAGTTAAAGATTAAGTTACAATAATAATGAAATTAAATATAAAAAATAGAGTTAAAAAGAAAAAGGTATGTACTTGTATGCAAGGTTCTAAATAGCGGTCGCGGTCACGGTTGCGGTTGCGGTCGCGTTAAGGCTTTTGCGTTTTCGGTCGTTGCGGCTGTTGCGTTACAAGTCGCGGTCGTCGCGGTGTGAATTAATCACAATAATGCATAAATTTTATTAAAATTATTTGTCGCGGCCGTTTTGTCGCGATAACGGTCACTACCGAGACAGTTTTGTCGCGGCCGTTTTCGGTGTAACGGACCGTTTTTTAGAACCTTGCTTGTATGGAGAATGTAGAGCGTAAAGAGCTTTTTAGAGATTAAAAAATTAAGGGCTCATCCATGATCAATCATCAGCAATCTCATCATTACTCAATTTAGCAAAAATTGTGATTAGGTTCCTCATAATCAAAATCTCGAGGTCTACGCGTCATATTTATTTCTCTGTGTCACTAAAAATTTAAACAATAATTCAATAAATAGTCAACAAGATCCATGTAATCAATGCAATTATAAGTAATTTATTCCTAGGTGTAAAAATGTAAAGGGAAAGTTGTATTTCTTGTTCTCATTTTATTTCTTGAATAGATGCAAAGTCACAATTGCAAAGAAGTAGATTATTGTTTACCGTGGTTTTTGGTAAACACCGCTAGTTACACGTGTGTGTTGCTTGCGAGATCAACTAGAAACATCTCAGAACATTTGTGAATTAAAGTTTTATTAAAATTATTGATGTTTATGATGATAACTGTTTTAATGGAATAAAACAATGAAGAAACGCATGTGTTTAAGAAGAAATGCAGAAATGAAGTGAAGTGCAGGAAAGTGCTGATAAAGAAAAGAAGATTGAAAGCAGTAAAATGCAGGAATTCGTAAAAGAAAGCAAATAAACTGTAGAAATCTTTAAAGGAATGATAAATACATTGCTGAATTTAAAGGTTGGTATGCAGATTCATACATTGAATTCCTTTGACTCTGTTTTCTCTGATGCGGACGTAAGAGTTTTGCGGAAGTTTATGTAGAAATGAATTGTGCAACCTCCCTCTCTACGAGAAAAACTCCTATTTATAAATAAAGAAAACAATAACCGCTCAGCGGTTTTTCTAAATAAAACAACTGCTATTTCGACTAGATAAGATCAGATAACCGCTCCATCTTTCGACCATATCACTGCTGACCTTTTCTACCAGCATTCTTTGATTTAACCTGTTATCTGAATGTTATTCAACCTTCTGTCGAAACTACTAACTTCAGCTTTCCAATTTTCGCTAAGTTATGTGTAATGCTGATTCTCCCTGTACACAGCTTCTCGCTGTCGAACTATCAAGCCTACTTCCTGAATGCAATGAGTCAAACCTTGTTGACATGTAAATGCCCGCGCTTTCGACAACACTACCCTGTCTTCGACTAAACTCTTTAACGTCTTTCCCGTCAAAAACTTTCTTTAAACTCTCAGTTTCATTAAGCCTTAGGCATAGTCGAAATTACTCTTCACAATACCTTTCTCAATGTCAAATATCAACATCTCAATGTCAAATATGAACATATCTTCTTTAAAACAACAAGTCAACATTATTGACTGCATTTAATTGGGCCTGTCGAAAATGCAGGCTAACAAATTGCCCCCCAAAAAGACGTTTTCGACTGAATCCTTGAATGAAGATAGAAAATGACTTTTTGAAATTTCTTTCGACTATCCCATGAAATCTTTTGTTATCATTTCATATCTTTTCTCAGAATATGAAGGGACGTCTCTGGGCAAAAATACGGCTTGCTGGCATCTTCTTCCAACGGGAGTGCGCCACGTGCGCAAAGTTAACTGTTGAGATTTCCCACAATCCCACGTTTCCCACTAAAGGCACGATTACCAACATATTTTATTATTAATTTTTTTTAAAATCGTGGTAAGAACGGCTATAAAAGGAAACTACGCCCTTTCACTTCTCTTTTTCAGAATCTTCATCTTCTTTTTCTTTTCTGCGAGCGAACTTCTATTAAACCCTCTTCTGCGAGTATCCCCTTTTTTCTCTTCTTCACCAAATACAACACCTTACGCACTACAAACTCACCGTTGCAAACTCCATTTCTCTATTATCTTTTCCTGACCTTTAAACTCATAACTATGGTGTCATCTTCTAACATTGCTTCTAATACTGTAACTTCTGGGAAGCAAATCCTCGTGACTGAACCAGTTCTTAGCGAGGAGGAGGCTAAAATCTACCAATCTCAGGTATTAATCCCTTCTCCTGCACCTCTAAAACATGCATACTTAGGACCTCTACCTCTTCAAGGTGATGATTCAGCCAAAATCAAGGAGATCTTTCCTAGTTATCACCGGTATAGCCCTAAGATCTTCAATGAGGGGCCATACTTGATGGATTTTATGAGTAACCCAAATAGGGTTTTTCGGTCTTCACCACCGGTCGAAAGAAATACACCTTATATCGACTGGCTTAACAAGGTAGAGTCGAAGATGGGAGAGAACTGGAAAAAACAGGGCATTTTCGACTTGATCCAGTTGTCAAGATATGGGCCTAAATATCAAAGCCCAATGCTCATTGCGGCTCTCCATTTCTGGGAGTTAACCACTAACAACCTTCATTTGAAGTGTGGTATGCTCACTCCCACTCTACTAGATGTGGCTGCCATTACTGGCCTGAAACCATTGGGGGAGGTCTTCAACCCTTCCACTACTGGTAATCAACGTGAATTTGACTTCAAGCGTGCCACTTTTAAAGGGTACATTGAAGATCATCATGTCACCAATACTGAAGATGTCTCCGATGAAGAACATATTGCTTTTCTTACTTTTTGGCTATCTTTTTATATTTTTTGTTCTTCGTCGCTCCAAGTGGCGAAGATGTATATCCCACTGGCCATTCAGTTGCACGAGCGTCGAGATATCAATCTTGGCAGTCTTATTTTGGGATCTCTTTACGACAGTCTACGGCAAGGGGTTCTTGATTTGAAAACACTTCGACCAGAAGAGAAATATCTAATTTCTGGACCAATTTGGCTATTTCAATTGTGGCTTCTTGCCACTTTTGAGTCGAAACTTTAGATGTATATCCCCGACGAATATGCTGACATAGTCGAAAATAGGGGCGTCGAGGGTGTGAGACTTGCACTTCTGAAACCCAGAGAAATAGCAGTATCTACCCAAGATCTGTTTTCTCAATCATTCAACTTACTCCTGAATTGCATAGATTTCACTCCTTCGATGGCACCTTTTGCCAAGAGAACCTATGGGCCAGAGTGGTTCAGAAGAGAATTTCCTTCGACTACTCTTGTTGAAGAAGAAGATATCAACCAGGTTTGGGAAGCCTTTTTGACTCCCAAGTTTTTATCAGCCAGAGTATCTCCTGGGAAATCTGCATTACTATTTGGTGTCTACCCTTATCATCCTAGCCTGGTTGCGAGACAATTTGGGTTATGTCAGCTTCGACCTAGTCCTTTCTTCAGGTCTAAAAAAGAAATGGTACTCCCAGGGAATGAAGATGAATGGAAGGAGTATCTTAACTGGTTTTCCCCAGGCTCTTTTACTCTTGACCCCATTCCTTTTGAACCACGATTTTCTTGCACCAAAGAGTTTTTTAGATGGTGGAAAGAATATTTCACTAGGAAATCTATGGGTATCGAAGATGCCACCCTTCTGTCGAAACTAATTTCTGCTTTTCCCTCTTCGCAGAAAAAGAAGATCAAGTCGAAAGGTACGCATATTCAAGAGATTCAGGCATTCCAAATATTTTTTGAAATTGTATACGACCCAACCAAACTTAGTCGAACTGTTTCTCAAGCTGCCAGAGTTTTAAAAGATAAATATATCGAAAGAATTCCAAGAATGGTTTCCACCTTTTGTAACTGATAAGTATTATTTTGCTTTAACACAAAACAAACTCAAATTTCCGCCTTTGCCAACTTGTAACTTAGCTTTGGCATTTCGACCACCACTCCCACCATGGTTTATCTGTGGTTCGATTGGGGCACTTTACAATTTTCTTTCGAATAAAACAGCTGAGAAAATAGTTTCGACTAAGTATACCTTGGACACATTTGAAGGTCATCTTCATTTGGATATTCGACATGTTCAAATCAAATCCATTATCAGAGAAGGTGATATATCAATCTCTTAGAAAAATTCATTTTCCCTTCTGTGCATATTTTGTATTGATATTTGTTTGTCGAATACTCGCAGCTGTCGCTATTACTTCAGATTCGACAGATGAAGTCAAAGTACCAAAGGCAAAGAAGAAGATAGTTGAAGCTTCATCGCAGAAAGACATATCCCTCCCAATAGAGAAAAAATTAAATATTTATACATTTTCTCTTTGCATCATCATGTCCTTTGACTGATTAGCTCTCTATTTTGCAGAGTCAAAAAAGAACAAGCAGTTCCCTAACTTCTAATCCAAAGAAGGCAAAGAAGGCTAAACTACTAGTCACTAGTGACTCAGAGGTCGAAACTCTCAAATTCTTGCCTATTTATGTTTATTTTCTTTATGCTTACATGAGCGTTGCATTTTCAGCCTGAGGAGGAACCACTAACCCGGCCTAAACCTACTAAGGTTCAAACTCCTGAACTAGAGAGAGAGAGAGAAAAACAAAAAACTCTCAAGATGCCTCTAAAACTGTTTCTCAGCAAGCTTTTGTCGAAAGACAGCAAAAAGAAGAAAAAGCTCCAAGAAGGCTTATCAAGAAAATCAAGAGTGCACACTCTTTAGTCGAAAACATAAAAGCTAAGGTGATTGATTGAAGCCTATATTTTTCCGAAAATTTTATTTATGTGATAATACTTACTTTGTTTCATTTTTTAGGGAACTGAAGCTGTTAATCCTGAAGTCCCAACAAAACAAGCTACGCCTACCTCCACTCACTCCCCTTCAAAAGTAAATGTTTCTGGAGAAGGTGTGGAAGAAAAAGATTTGAATCAAAACACACCTGTTGTCGAAGATACACTGCTGGAAAAAACAACTCCTCTTGCTGAAACTGTAAAGAAAGTTTCTGATCATGGCCCAGAACATGTTGCTATGGACGTTGATGAAAACCCTAATGCTGGCCAAAGTGGAGTTGAGATCAGCATATCTTCTTCTCCAAACATGGAAGAACAAGAGTACAACGAGGAGGAGAGTGAAGACAACGGTAACAGCGAAGGGAAAAGTGAATCCCTTGAGGCAGCTAATCCTCTACGCTCTGTGCCTTCGACACATGACACCACTCCGAGCCCTCAAGAACAAGAACTTTCGGATCTAAAACGTAACAACCCTCTTGAGGCTTTCAAGCAAATGGTGAGTGGTTTATCCTCAACAGAAAGTAAGCTAAGTGTTTCGACTGCCTCTGTTGGCGATTCCTCTGGAGGTCCTAAAGAAGACCTGATTCGAAAACTTCAAACAACCCTCTTTGAGATAGATCTGTTCAAGGCTATCGAAGCAGATCATATGCTCTATTACAAACTCAAATATTTGCTCAACAAACTTAATAACTCTGGCTCCAGTGACTCTCTTTTATGCTTTATTGTCGAATTTGAGCCTTTACTGGAGAAGATCTCCAGAGATATACAGAAAAAGAAGAGCACTGTTGTGAACAAAGAGCGTGAGCTTGAGCTTCTGAGAGAGGAAAGTGCCGTTGTCAAAGCCTCAGAAAGCAGAATTTCGACCCTGGAAATTCAAGCAGCAACTAATTCCAAGGAAATAGCTGACTGTGATGCAAACATTTCAACATACCAGGCTCAAATCAAGGAGTTGCAGTTAAAGATTGAAGCGGAAGAAAAGAAGAAAATTTCTGTTCGACAGAGGTCTTCAATTCCTTTGGAGAATGCACTTCGATCTGAGGCAACCTTGGCTATCGAACACTTGGAGAGGGTTCAGAAACATGATGAAGCAGTTAAAAGGCTAACTGAGGAAGAATCCCTCTTAAATACTAGATTGAGGCATGCCAGAGCAGCCTTTGAGAGGCTTAAAGTTTCTTTTGTAATTTAATTTTCCATTTGTATTCTGACAGCATTTTGCTCAATCTGTATTTTGACAATATTCTTTGGCATGAGTGCCATGTTTATATTCTCTCGTTCTCTTAATTTTGCGTTATTTTAATTTCTTGCAACACTGGCTTGTATCTTTTTAAGTACTTGCCATTTATACGCAAAATTCGATTATCAGCGTTTGACTCTTCGACTTCATAAGCACCGTTTGAGAAAACTCGTAAAATTTTAAATGGCCCTTCCCAATTTGGCGACCATTTACCTAAAGCTCTATCTTTTTTGTCCATAGGTAGGATAACTTTCCACACAAAGTCCCCAATGACAAAAGTTTTTGATTTAACCTTTTTGTTGTAGGCTTTAGCTATTCTTTCTTTCTGCCTTGTAAGGATATCTAATGCGGATAACCTTTCTTCGTCCAAATCAACCAATTCGTTTAAAATCATGTCCCAATAATGATCTGATGGGATCTCAAATTGCCTTTGAATTCTGGTTGACTGTAGATATATTTCGACAGGTAATACTGCATCATGCCCAAAGGTGAGTTTAAATGGAGTAGTATTAATTGATTCTCTAGGAGAAATTCGACAAGCCCATAATGCTTGATCAAGAGTTTTGTGCCAATTCTTAGGCTTTTGCCCAATATGTTTTTTGATCAAATTAATGATAATTTTATTGGCTGCTTCGACTTGACCATTTGCTTGAGCATAATATGGCGTCGAACTTAATAACTTAAACCCATTTTTAGAGGCAAAATTCACCATTTTTCGACCAGTAAAAACTGAGCCTTGATCTGTGGTAATGATTTCTGGTATCCCAAACCTATATAAAATATGATTTTGAATAAAGTCCATTACTGCCTCTTGGTCTACCTTAGCTAAGGGAATAGCTTCGACCCATTTGGTGAAGTAGTCAATACCCACTAATATATAACGGTGGCCTCTCGACGATGTTGGTTTAATTTCACCAATTATGTCTAAGGTCCAACCTCTAAACGGCCAAGGCTTCACTATTGAATGTAATTCGCTTGCAGGTACGTGTTGTATTCCTGCATGTTTTTGACATTCTTGGCATCCTTTAGCAAAATCTATGCAATCTTTTAGCATAGTTGGCCAATATACTCCTTGTCGAAACAAAAGCCATTTCATTTTGTGGCCTACTTGGTGAGACCCACAAGCTCCACTATGAGTATTGGATGTTGCTAAGTACGCCTCATTTTCACTAAGGCATTTGAGCAAAACCCCTTCAGGAGTTTTCTTGAACAACTCGTTTCCAATAATTACATAGCTTAATGCCCTATACTTGGTTTTTCGATTTGTTGTTCCTGTAAGGTTTTCCAAGTATTCGACAATTGGTTTTCGCCAATCATCATTCGACATATTGTCAATGGCAAAAATTTCGCCATTTTCACTTGGAGGAAATAATAATTCTGACTTGTCTGCCCCCCCAAGTTTTGGCATCGACAATTCATCTTCAGAACAATCCGTCGAAATTAGTTTTTCCTTGATCTCTATTAATTCACTAAGTTTTGTTGGAGAAACTCTATAACCTGAAGCAATTTGTGCTAAGTCATTTGCTTCGTGATTTTCAATTCGAGGTATATGCTCAATGTTCACATAGTCGAAGCGCTTTAACAAAGCATTAGCAGTGACAAAGTATATGATTAAATTCTCTTTAATGCATTTGTATTCCTTAGTTAATTGCTTCACCACTAATTCAGAGTCACCTCTAATTTCGACGGCCTTTGCCCCCAGCTCTAGCAAAACTTCTAAACCTGTTATCAAGGCTTCATACTCAGCCTCATTATTAGAGCATAGTTCTTTAATTTTAAATTTATATTTCGTTGGTATTTTTGTTGGCGAAATAATTAATATTCCAATTCCAGAACCATTTTTATGGCTTGACCCATCGAAATATAGTGTCCAAGGTCGAATATTCATATGATTAATTGTTACTTCGACCAATGAATGGTTAACAATAAAGTCTGCAACAATTTGCCCTTTGATAGCTTTCAAAGGTTCGTACGTTAATGAATATTCAGAAAGGGCTAAAGCCCATTTACCAATTCGACTGTGCAATATAGGTTTCGACAGCATATATTTAATAATATCAAAATGAGAATAAACATACACATCAATTGGTTTTATATATTGCTTTAATTTAGTACAAGAGAAATACAAACAAAGGCACAATTTCTCCGTTGGATGATATCTAGTTTCAGCATCATTTAAAACTCTGCTAAGGTAATATATGGCTCTTTCGACACCATTATCATCCTCTTGTGCCAACATGCTACCTATTGTTAGCTCTGATGCTGCTATATACAATTTCATCACCTTATCTCTGATAGGTGGTAACAAAATAGGTGGTTTAACTAGATAAGCTTTAATCCCGTCGAAGGCCTTTTGGTGTTCTGGATCCCACTTGAACACGTCTTCTTTCTTCAGGCGAAGCAATGGCGAAAAAACTTGAGTTTTGCCACTTAGGTTTGAGATGAACCTTCTTAGGAAATTGATCTTTCCTAATAATGACTGGAGCTCTTTTTTGGTCGAAGGAGCCTTCGTTTCCATGATTGCTTTCGTCTTGTTTTGATTTATTTCAATGCCTTTTTTGTGGACAACAATTCCCAAGAAGTCACCTGGCAGTTCTGATGAAGTTGCTTTTGAGTAGTCTTTCGATTTCCTCTTTTATCTCCAACAGAATCTGCGGTGCAAATCTTCTTGGTGTTTGCTTCACTGGTTTTCTATCTGGTCGAATGGGCAGCTTCAATTCAACCACTTCTCGACGCAGTCCAGGCATTTCATTATAGTCCCAAGCGAAGCAATCCTTGTATTCTTTTAAAAGCTCAATGGTTCGATCTCTCAAACCTTTGTCAATTTTGGCACTGATGAATGTTGGCCTTTTTATGAAGCCATCTCCCAAATCAACTTCCTCCAAAGGATCTTGAGCTTGAATCCTCTTGGTCGAACCCATTGGGTCTTTTTCAAAACCTAAAGGCTGGTCATCATATACGCAGTCAAGCCTTTGGCCTTCGACCATATTATCTTCCAGGTTAACTTCATTGTTAACTTCAGTGGTTTGATTAACCATCATTGGTTCTTTTGTGGTTTGTCTAACCATCATTTGTTCCATTTCAGCTTCTAACGCCGCATTTTGTTTATTTTCGGCCACATAGGCCGTAATTCTATCCCATATGTTGGGTGTAGACATCATCACCATCTATGGACCGTCCCATCCTGTAGGCTTACAGAAGCCTCTTGGACGAGTTGATTATTCAATCACTTCCCTCTCCCAAATAAAGCCGTGAGTAGGGTGTAGATCAAGTGAAGCATATATATTGTCCTGAGGGACATATGCTGTGTCAGAGGGAGTACATGGGGCTATGTTCGCCAATTGTTTGTCAAAAGTATGTTTGGTGATATGGTCAACTTCAGCTAAGAAGTAGCTTTGGTCCCCTTCCACGTTTTTGACAAGGCCATCCTCTCTCCAGATGGAAATCCTCTGATGGAGTGTTGAAGGGACTTCCCCAACTCCGTGGATCCATTCTCGACCAAGCAACAAATTGAAATTGGCCTTGGTAGGAATAACCATAAACATGGTTAATCTCTTGACACTTCCCACCACCAATTCCACCTTTATGGCTCCCAAAGAGTAGCCAGATTTTCCCTCATAATTTGTGAGAACAATGTTATGTGGCCTCAGATCGGTATCTGATTTACCGATTTTTGCCAACATGTGTTGAGGCATTAAATTCACCGCAGCTCCTCCGTCGACAAGAACCTTATTAACACCTACATTATTAACTTTGGCCTGAATAAACAAAGGTTTTAAATGGTACTTCATGCTTCCATTTGGGTGTTCAAACACTGCGCTTTGTTCTTCCATGCAGCCATTGTTGAGTACATAGTAGCAAATTGGCTTATGCTTAGCCATATCTTGGTCGAAATCTTGCTCGACTTCGTTGACTTCCGATATCACATCGAACTCAATAGGAAGTATTGAGACGACACATATGACGTCGAAATCAGGCTCTGAGTCTGAAAAGTCAGATCCCATCTCTTCGTCATCCAGGTTAAGGCCTTTTTCTGGGTTGAGGCCTTCTTTGACAACTTTAAGAGGAGGAAAAATCCTCTCTATAGCAGGCTTTCTTTGCACTTCGACAGACGAGGCTATTTGCTTTCCTTTGTTGGTGGCTGAATTTCCACTTTTTTCAGCAGCAATAAATTTCATCTGGCGTTGATGTCTCCGCCATTGAGTTTTGGTCATGGGATTTTTCCCTTTGTAATTTTTATTATAGACATATTTGCTTGAATCATATGTCTTATTCTAGGTCATGGCACTCGAGCTTCCCCGCACCATCTTTAAAGAATACCCTGCATCCTTTCCTCCTGAATGCACCCATCTTTCGACAGGTGATTTTATGGGTGGCACAAAGGTTTTCGCCCCCTTATGAGTTGGAGGTGTCACTTTGAAGGGGATGCCTCTTTGATTAAAACTGAATTTTGGCCTATTATCAACCCACGCATTCTTTCTCTTCTGTTGATGAGTAGAATGTTCAAGGCTTTTCGCAGCCTCCTTATCAAATACCGAACTGCATCTAGGGCACAACATTACTTCAGTATTGTTGATTTTGCATCTATTGAGGAAATCAATCAATTCCTCTTCAGCTTTTGGATATACCACCTGCATATGATCTTCATGTTGGTCTTTAGTGACCATTTTGATCATTGTTTCAGACCTTTCAGCACCTTTCGACATACTGGTGTTTCCAACTGTGTCTTGACTAGCTTCGACAACGAGAATATCAATTTCAGTATAATTTGCCTCTGCAGTTGGCAAAGGATTGCTGTCGATTTGCATTGAAGGTTTCGACTTATCATCAAACTTGAGTCTCCCTTCACTTAATGCTTTCTGAACCAAGTCCCTGAAAAGAACACATCGAGAAGTGTTATGGCCTAAAAAATTATGATATTTGCAATATCCTCTTTTCTTTTGTTGTTCTAATGGTGGTATTTTTAGGCCTTTAGGCACTAAAATATGGCCATCAGAAACCAACAAATCAAATATTTGGTCACATTTTGTGACGTCGAAGGTATATGTTTTTGCAATATACTTATCATTTTTTGGTTCGACAGGATTTTTCCCATCAGAAGGCCTCAATAATTTACAAGTATAAGGAGGTCCGGGCTTTAATTCTGCCATATTAACCTCTTCTTCGACTTCTTCATATGATATGTCGAAGTCTTGGTCACTATCGTTAGTATTAACATAAGCAACCTTTTCCTTTTTATTAAATCGATTAGTTCTCGCCTTCTCATCCTTAAGACTTTCGACTTGTCGAACTCTATCAGCCAATTGAGCCATGTCTCTCAGGTGTGAAGTGTCTAACTTTTTCCTAATGGAATAATCTAGGCCGCCAGCAGCCATTTCGACTAGCTCATGCTCGGGTATCTGAGTAAAACATCTAGCCTTGAGAAGTCTAAATCTATTAAGATAATCGTCAATAGATTCTGGCATTTTGCGTCGAACACTTGCCAATTCTTTAAGGCTAATCTTACATTGGCCCATGTAGAATTGTTCATGAAACGCTTTTTCCAATTGGTTCCAATTAAACATGGAATGTGGGGGGTAATGTAGTGAACCATGTGAATGCATTTTTTGTTAAAGAATTTGGGAAATATTTCATTCTTAAATTCTCATTTTGCGCTATGTCACCAGCCTCAGTCAGATATCGCGCAATATGTTCGACAGTGGATTCGCTGGTTTCTCCAGCAAATTTTGTGAACTTAGGGATTTTCCATCCCCTAGGCAAATCTGTTTGTATCACATATTCCGACAGGGGAGATACAAAATTAGGTCTATGCAAGCCTAAGTTAAGACCATTTTGGGCTAAAATTGTTTCGACAAGATTTGCCAAATTATTTTGATTACCAAAGTTGTTTTGCTGAACATGTCTTATTATTTCGTCAGCATCCTAGTTTCTGTTAACTAATACCATTTCAGGCACAGGTTCTTCGATAGCCATTATCTGTCTTTGATCGACAGGAATTGTATAGTTGGGCCTTTCGACAGGTAATTCTACGGGCCTAACATTTTGGACTTGGGGAATTCGCTGGTTGTGCGCTGGTGGAGTGCCGAAAAAATCAGCAATTCGACCCATTTGTGTAGCTAACATTTGGTAACTGTCATTTGTGTTTTGAATTAATGGGTTAAACACTGTACCAATTTGTTGTGTTAGCATATTAACCATATCGTGGTTACTATCATCCATCTGTTGCCTTAATGCCAACAAAGACGAGGTAGTTATCGAAGGCTGTGGATTTCGACTATAAATATTTTCTGGGGAGTTATTTATAGGTGAAAAACTCGAGGCTAAGTTTTCTGCATACGTAGATGCATTTGTTTGAAGCCCTGCCATCATGGCTGTTGGCATGCCATATGGGTAATTTCGACCATTCATGAAATTGAATGGCATATTCCCCATCATGGAGTTTGCCATAAAGGGCATAGTCGGATTTAAATTAGATGATACAGGGACCATATTCGACAAAGGGTTAATAGTAGGAGCAGTTGTTGCAGTTACACCCATAATTGTCGGAGAAGGAATCAGAGCGGTTACTCCTGGAGCGGTTACTCCTGTAATGGTTGGAGAAGATGCAGGAGCAGTTACTCCTGGCATATTTGCAGCGTTTGTATTGTTAACTGACGCTTGAGAATGAGCGTTTGATGTAGAAGCATCGTTCATGTTTGAGCGTGGCATTTCAGTAATACGCCTACCACTTCTTAAATGCATGCAAAATGTAAACTACTGGTTTTGTGTTTGATAACAAACCCAGAATTATTTAGAAAAACTTTTAATAATTAGCACAAATGTCCCACTGGGCGTGCCAATTTGTTTACCGTGGTTTTTGGTAAACACCGCTAGTTACACGTGTGTGTTGCTTGCGAGATCAACTAGAAACATCTCAGAACATTTGTGAATTAAAGTTTTATTAAAATTATTGATGTTTATGATGATAACTGTTTTAATGGAATAAAACAATGAAGAAACGCATGTGTTTAAGAAGAAATGCAGAAATGAAGTGAAGTGCAGGAAAGTGCAGATAAAGAAAAGAAGATTGAAAGCAGTAAAATGCAGGAATTCGTAAAAGAAAGCAAATAAACTGCAGAAATCTTTAAAGGAATGATAAATACATTGCTGAATTTAAAGGTTGGTACGCAGATTCATACATGGAATTCCTTTGACTCTGTTTTCTCTGATGCGGAAGTAAGAGTTTTGCGGAAGTTTATGTAGAAATGAATTGTGCGACCTCCCTCTCTACGAGAAAAACTCCTATTTATAAATAAAGAAAACAATAACCGCTCAGCGGTTTTTCTAAATAAAACAACTGCTATTTCGACTAGATAAGATCAGATAACCGCTCCATCTTTCGACCATATCACTGCTTACCTTTTCTACCAGCATTCGTTGATTTAACCTGTTATCTGAATGTTATTCAACCTTCTGTCGAAACTACTAACTTCAGCTTTCCAATTTTCGCTAAGTTATGTGTAATGCTGATTCTCCCTGTACACAGCTTCTCGCTGTCGAACTATCAAGCCTATTTCCTGAATGCAATGAGTCAAACCTTGTTGACATGTAAATGCCCGCGCTTTCGACAACACTACCCTATCTTCGACTAAACTCTTTAACGTCTTTCCCGTCAAAAACTTTCTTTAAACTCTCAGTTTCATTAAGCCTTAGGCATAGTCGAAATTACTCTTCACAATACCTTTCTCAATGTCAAATATCAACATCTCTTCTTTAAAACAACAAGTCAACATTATTGACTTCATTTAATTGGGCCTGTCGAAAATGCAGGCTAACAATTATCCACCGTCTCTTTTGCACTGCCTGAGACTGCAGTGTCAGTGTCAGTTGCTGGAACTATTGTTGGTGTAGCAACCACTCTTCTTGTCAAGAGATCTAAAACTTCTGAGTCAACAGAGGATGTTGTTGTAGAAGGAGAGGGGAAGAAGGGAAAGCGTGATAGAGAGAGAGTGAGAGAGCGAGAGAGAGGGACCAAAACAGTGAGAAAGGGACCGAGTTTGTTCATTTGGGGTTAGTGGGTTTGACGAAAATCAATGAAACAAAGCTACAATCGATGGAACCAAGGCTGGAATCGGAATCAGAGGCCAATTTTGAGTTAGTGTGTGGAATTTGGGGTCTTGCTGCGTTGAGATGAGGGAGAACGCGAGTGAAGGAGTGAAGCTCTCTAGGTTTTCATGGAAGCTTCTCTGCGCAAGATAGGGAGAGGGAAGAAGAAGAGCATTTTTTTAAAAAGAACAAATTTAATAAAACATAAAAGTTTGTTTAAAAAAATAGAAAAGGCACTTGGATAAAAATGTGGACGACACCTAATTTAATTGTGCCACGTAGATAAAAAAATCCACATGTACATGACAACTCAAATAAACGTTAGGCTAGTCAGCATCATTTAACGTCAGAGACTAATAATAGAAAAATAAGTTAGGGATGAAAACACCTATTTTCATAATGGAGGGACTAAACTTAAAAGGTCTCAATTTTGTAGAGACTAAAAACATATTTTACCCTTAATTATTATGATAGTAAAAATAAATTTAAGTTGTATACTTATCAGGTCAAAAAACTCATGTATACTTTTGCCCCAAGGTAGACATGAAGTATCCGACATATAACAATAATTCTTTTTATTAAATATGTATGATGCTCATATACCATCTCGAACTAGCCTATGTTTGGTAAAAATTACCGGAGAGCAGATAAACTAGCGGATAGCAGATGAGCTAGTGGCTAGTGGATAAACCACAGATAGCAAATGATGTGTTTGGTAAAATTAGCAGTTGAACTAATGATAAATGTAATTGATATGCAATTGATATGGAAAACTAAAATAATATATAAATGGAATATGTTTCAGTGTTATGTAAGAAAAACAAATCTATATGTAAGTTCATTTTATGTGGATGAAATGGTAAAATTGATTTAGAGAAATTAAATCAGGTAACATAAAAAATTAAAACTTTTTAATTAGAATTTGAATAAGATTAATAACAATTAATTCAAAATCAAACTTCACAATTAGGATGGTAAATAGTATAACAGGTCAAAAATTAGTCTAAGGATGATAGAAATTAATTCGAAAATTAAGCTGCGTATTTAAAATTAAATGCTACATCATTATAAAATAAATCTACAAAGTAGTATCTATTTTTCTACCAAGGCAACCAATGCCTCCTTCTCTGAGCGCCACTGACTCAGAAGCTCTAGCAGGGAATTCCAACTAGCCTCAGTGAGGTTTAGACTCTCCTCGAACTCAGTCAGCTTCTGCCTCGTCGAAGGGCTTAAGAGATAGTTGCTCGAAGGGCGTAAGAGAGAGTTCACCTACAACTTCCATCTTGGCGTCATCCTCCTTGCTAATGAACTGGTCAAACAAGAACTTTCCATTGAGAGCTGTGTTCCACAAAGAATCACTAGGCTTGGATCTAGGATCAAAAAACTCCTTCAAGTGCTCGGAATAATGAGACCCGTCGGGAATGCTCAACTTGAGGCCTCTTCGGGGCCCCGGGACACCTGGGCAGGGGGGACCTCAGGAGGCGAGGGAAAATCACTTGCGGTAAGGACCAACCTCTTGCTTGATTTAGGGTGAGGAGTCCTCTCCCGAGTGGCAGAAACATTCTTTGGAGAAGGCGGAATGGAGTCCTCGTTAAAATCCAGATAAAGAGGGGCAGCTGTCATACCCCAAATTTGTCCGGCTTAGGTCAAAACCCTAATTTTCCACAAAACTAAATAAATTGAAGAGTGAAGAGCATTATGCATTGCATTTTGGGTCCTAAAAGTCATTCCACAGCTTTTAAAATCATTTTTAGGGTCGAAATGCATTTTGGAGCAAAATTAGGGTTTTTGGAGCAAAAAGGGCATTTTGGTCATTTCACAACAAAAACGGTTTTTCATCACAAATCACTGGGCAATCATCAGGGGAATTATTTGAGGAAGAATGTGCTTAATTCGATTTTATTTTTTTTTATTTTTATGCGCATGGATGTTATTTTTGCATAAAAAGTTAAACTTCAAAGAAAAGGGCAAAATGGGAATTTCCTTCAAGGTGAGGTATCAAATCAATTTTGGGATTGGTGATATCATAGAATTTTGGGCCCAATGATTGATTCCTAGGATGTGGCCCAAAATGGCATCAATAACGAGGAATTATCATGAAAAAAATAATCAAAAATGGTAAAATAAGGAAGTGTCCTCATATAAGACAAAATGTACTATCTTTTGGCAAGCTTGCAAAAACTTGGGCACCAAGGCCTCATTTGCTCCAAATTTTCCAGCTATTTTTCACCTCATTTTGTGTTTCTTCATGCCCTTGATCCATGTGAGTTGTATTCCTAGCCATTGATTAAAATTCTAGATCAAATCCTAGGCTACAACTTTGTGTACAAAACCTTAATTGCCCTTAACAATTTTTGTGCAACAAAAACTCCTAATTTTCGTGTGTGACCCCATTCCCTCTCCATTTTGTGTTTTCTCTCCACCCTCAATCCATGTGATAAGTGATCTCAACCCTCCATTCAAAATCAAAGTTCAATCCTAGAGCACCTCTCAAGAACAATGACCAAAACGACCTCTTTGCTTGGTGCCCAAGTTCAATTATTTTTTTCCATTTTATTTTCAGCTGAATATTAATTCCCTTTTATTGCTTGATTACCATTTTAACCCTAGACCTAATCCCATTCTATAAATACCTCTCATATTCACTCATTCCTAACCTTTGGCCTCTCATTTTCACCCTAGCACAACTCTCTCCTCTCCTCCCTTCCCTTTCATATGCGAAGCTATACCACTCCCCTCTCCTCCATTTTATTTTATTTTTCTTCATCCAAACACCACCATTAATCCATCTCCCCTTCATCCCTCTCTCACATACTATTTCCATTCTCCACTAAAACTCAAGAACTTTCATCAAGTGGGGTTTGATCTTCATTTTGGGCGTGGGTTTCTTTGTTGGTGTCATTGGTTGATTTGTGTTCTTGCTCTCCATTTCTTGCATAATCTAGCTAGGATCTAAGGTATACTCTAAAACTCTTGCATCATCTTCAATCTTTTGCATTAAAACCCATTTTCCTCTTCATTTTTCATTTCGCATATCACTATTATTTTGTTTAAAATGTAGTTTGTTGTTGTTAGTGAGAGGAGCCTTAAACACTATTGACAAGCACTTAGGGAGGCTTGCGTGTTTAAGGTGCCTCTCACCCTTGAATAATTGGTTTCATGTTGTGTGATGTTAATTTCTTGTATTTCGCATACTATGATTAATGTGTTCTTAAGCTAATTTTGTTGTTCCTCTTTGCTTGATGATGTACAATCTTGGCATTGGTATTTGATTTTAGTGTTAAATGTTATTTTCAACATATTTCACTTGCAAATATTTGTTGATGATCTAGCAAGATGATTCCTACTTGTGCTTTGTGCACTTTATGTTAAGTAGTTGAGGATTGCTAGAGGTGATTCAACCTTGTTTATGTTTTCTTTTATTTTAGTTTTATTTCAATTTGCTCATTGTAAATTGTTGATGATAGGCAAGTTGATTCTCACTAGTGCCTAGTGCACTTTTCTCAAAGTGAGAGGATTGCTCTATGTGATTCAACCTTGTTTATGTTTTCTTTTATTTTAGTTTTATTTTAATTTGCTCATTGTAAATTGTTGATGATAGGCAAGTTGATTCTCACTAGTGCCTAGTGCACTTTTCTCAAAGTGAGAGGATTGCTCTATGTGATTCAACCTTGTTTATGTTTTCTTTTATTTTAGTTTTATTTTAATTTGCTTATTGTAAATTGTTGATGATAGGCAAGTTGATTCTCACTAGTGCCTAGTGCACTTTTCTCAAAGTGAGAGGATTGCTCTACGTGATTCAACTTAGTGGTGTGTTTATTTAATCTTTGTATTTTAATTTGCTTATTGTTAGTGGTTGATGATAGGCAAGTTGATTCTCACTAGTGCCTAGTGCACTTTTCTCATAGTGAGAGGATTGCTCTATGTGATTCAACTTAGTGGTGTGTTTATTTAATCTTTGTATTTTAATTTGCTTATTGTTAGTGGTTGATGATAGGCAAGTTGATTCTCATTGTTGATGATAAATCATATGATTCCCACTTATGCCTAGTGCATCATGTTCTAAGTGGTGAGGATGGCTTTAGATGATTCAACCTTCCCCTTTTAATTTCTTAATGAATAAAAGAGGAGATAGTTAAGTTTATGGTTTAGGGTTCGTGGGGTATTGCAAGGGATAGGTTACCCAAAACCTTGATGCTCCCTTCTCTTTGATGGTGTTATTTAGCCTTTGGGCACTTATTCATATTGTTGATTGCAAAGGATAGGCTTACCCTAGTCTTGATGCAATTCCTCTTTGTTCATTTTATTGAGAAATCGTTGCTCACATGTCATTAGTTTAATTAAGATCATTTCATGCCTATGATCAATTGTTTACTCGTTTTTGATGCTACCTAAATGTCTTGATTTAATTGTATGCCATTCCCGCCACTTGTATGACCTTCTAATGAAGACGTAAGCCTACTTGCTTGTTGTAGCATAGAGTCATTAGGGTAAATACACTCCTTCCTACACACACGCATTTGTTTTGAGAACTTTACCGTTGCATCCTTGATAAGTGGATCTTTTGATCGTATTGGCATGTTTAGTCTTGGTTAACGTTCAACATATGCATGATTCCTTGATTATTGAATGTGCTTGAATTTTGTAACCAATCATTGATATTAATTTCACCCCTTTCCCAAAAATCTTCCAAACTCTTTTCTAACTAATACAAGTTATTAGTGACTATCACTCAAAGCCTTGGCTTGTTTGATTGTCATGAACGCCATCAAGAGTTATTAGTAATGATCACTCAAAGCCTTTGCTTGCTTGATCATTATGAAAGCTCTTCCCTTTTCCAAACCCTTTCAAAAACATTTTTATTAGAACTGCGTCGCTTTGATTCCCATTTGGGATACGTAGGAGCGAGTCACGTTCTCGTCAAGCGCAACAAATAAAAATCCTTTTCGCAACCATAAACAAATCATTTTCATAAAACAAACAAAAAGAGTCATTTTCAAACCCATTGTCGCTAGTGGCTAATCAGAACCTTTGTTCGTCTAACCATTGGTAGCAATGTCTTTTCCCAAAAGAACAACAAAGCGGTGATCACCCATAACCTCTGTTAGTTTGATCATTCGTGCCAATCAATCTTTTTCAAAAACCATTTTAAAAAAAAAACAAATAAAAACGAGTTGCTACTAACGGTCAATAAGAACCTTTGTTCGTCTGACTAGTGGCGGTGACTCCTTTTTTTAAGAGTACTTAGCGGTGATTACCCATAACCTCTGTTAGTTTAATCATTCGCTGAATACTCGTCCTATTTCGAAAATTCACTAAAAAGATAAAAAATAAAAACCTTTTCATGACCACCAAGAACTACGTAGCTTTGAATTCTCCATCGCACCAGGAGATACGTAGGAGCGAGAGGCCAACTCTCGTCAAGCGCAAAAAATAAAATTTTCATTAAGTTTTCCCATTCATCTTCAAACAAGAAATAAATAGGCAAATCTAGGTATTTTTCAAATCAAACGTTAAAACCACACATTTAATTAGAGGTTCCCTTTCGGTAGAAAGGACGTGTGCGGTGCTAACACCTTCCTCGCACGTAATCGACCTCCGAACCTATATCTCTAGTTTTCAAAAGACCATCCGCCTTGTTCAAAAGACTTTTTTTCAATGTTTTGGTCTTAAAATTAAAATATTGGTGGCGGCTTCAAAAATTTTCCACGTTGTACATTGAGAAACCCAAACCGGATTTTTCGGGGTGCAACAGCTGTCTCTCGAACAATCTCCGGTCCAAGCACCACACTCTCTCCAGACTCATACCAACACAGCGGGGTTCTACACTTCCAACCATATAATGCTTCAAAAGGTGCCATCCCAATACTAGAATGGTAACTATTGTTATACGTGAACTCTATCAGTGGAAGGTAGGAATCCCACGAACCTCCTTGTTCCAAAACACAAGCCCTCAACAAATCTTCTAATGACTGAATTGTCCTCTCTGACTGACCATCTGTCTGAGGATGATATGCCGAACTCAACCTCAACTTAGACCCCAACTTCTCTTGCAAACTCTTCCAGAAATCTGAAGTGAACCTCGGATCTCTATCCGAAACAATACTCTTAGGAACTCCATGAAGCTTCACAATCTCCCGGATATAAATCTCCGCCAACTTCGACACCGGATACGTGATGCTGATAGGAACAAAATGAGATGATTTCGTTAACCTGTCAACAATCACCCAAATTGCATCATACCCTTTCGCAGTATTAGGCAATCCCGTCACAAAGTCCATCGAGATGCTATCCCATTTCCACTCTGGAATTTCTAACGGTTGCATCAACCCAGCAAGCTTCTGATGCTCGACCTTTGACTTCTGGCAAGTCAAACATGCATAAACAAACTGCGCCACATCTCGCTTCATACCAGGACACCAAAACAACTTCTTCAGGTCTTGATACATCTTTGTAGCTTCCGGATGAATACTTAACTTACTTCTGTGACTCTTTTCAAGAATGGCTCTCTTCGTGTCTGCATCATCAGGAATACAAATCCTACCACGGAACCTCAACACATCTTGGGAATCCAATCTGTAATCCTCATTCTTCGATTGATCACTCTCAACCATTAAGTCCACCAGCTTAACATCTGATTTCCGGGCTTCTCAGATGCTGTTCAGAAACTCATTATCAATCTTCAACATCCCTAGCTTAACACTCTGAGGTGTCACTTCACAAACCAGACTCATATCTCTGAACTCCTCAATCAGCTCTAACTCCTTAACCATCATTGCCGACATATGCAAAGTCTTCCGGCTCAAAGCATCAGCCACGACATTAGCTTTGCCTGGGTGATAGTTCAAACTGAAATCATAGTCCTTCAACAATTCCAACGACCGTCGCTGCCTTATATTCAACTCCTTCTGGTCGAACAAATACTTCAAGCTCTTATGGTCACTAAACACCTCAAATCCGGAACCATAGAGATAGTGCCTCCAAACCTTCTGCACAAAGACCACTGCAGCTAGTTCTAAGTCATGCGTAGGATAATTCTTCTCATGAACTCTTAACTGCCTCGACGCATACGCGATAACCTTCCCATCTTGCATAAGCACACCACCTAAACCCATTTTTGAAACATCACAATACACCACAAACGACCCTTCCGGATTGGGCAACGTCAGGACAGGAGACATTGTCAATCTCTTCTTCAGTTCCAAGAAGCTTTCTTCACAACGGGCATCCCAAACAAAAACCTTTCCTTTGCAGGTTAACTGAGTTAATGGAAGTGCTAACTTAGAAAAACCTTCAATGAATCTCCTATAATAGCCGGCCAATCCCAAGAAGCTTCTAATTTCAGTAGCCGACTTCGGAGCCTCCCAATTCAATACTGCTTCTACTTTCGACGGATCCACTGCAATACCATTACCAGAAATGACATGACCGAGAAAGCTCACTTCCTTCAGCCAGAATTCACACTTTGACAACTTCGCATACAGCTTCTTTTCCTTCAATACCTCCAATACTAACCTCAGATGCTCTGCATGCTCTTCCCCCGATTTAGAGTAAATCAGAATATCGTCAATGAACACCACCACAAACCGATCCAAGTAAGCATGAAATATACGATTCATATATTCCATAAATACTCCTGGTGCATTGGTAACACCGAACGGCATCACCGAATACTCATAATGACCATAACGGGTTCTGAAAGCCGTCTTCTGAATATCTTCGTCCTTCACCTTGATCTGATGATAACCCGACCTCAAATCAATCTTACTAAATACTTGAGCACCCACTAACTAATCCATCAAATCGTCTATCCTCGGAAGTGGATACTTGTTCTTAATTGTTACCTTATTCAACTATCGATAGTCTACACAGAGTCTCATACTACCATCCTTCTTCTTCACTAACAACACAGGAGCTCCCCACGGCGATACACTTGGCCTCACAAACTTCTTCTCGAGCAGATCCTCAAGTTGCTTCTTCAACTCAGACAATTCGGACGCGGACATCCTGTACGGTGCCATAGAAACAGGTTTGGTACCAGGTACAAGATCGATAGAGAACTCAACTTCCCTCTCAGGCGGTACACTTGGAATCTCATCAGGGAAAACATCAGGAAATTCGCGCACCACCTGCAACTCTTCAATGATAGCTTGATTCTCAACCGACAATGATGCCATCAGCGAGAATAACTGAACTCCTTCCTTCATCAACTTCCGCAAATGACTAGCGGATAACAGACCAGACTCCTCTCCTTCAAAGCTCACCGACTTGCTACGACAATTTATATGAACATGGTTAAGCTCTAACCAGTTCATACCCAAGATTACATCCAATCCGCTCAACGGCAAGCAAACAAAATCCACAACAAAGTCTCTGTCGAAGATCGACAAGGGACACTGAGAACACACTAGAGGTAGTTACCGACCCCTTAGCTGGAGTGTCGAAAACCATCTCTCCATTCATAGCAGACAATACAAGACCCAATTTCTTACAACAATCAGCAGCAATAGCAGCATCTTTCCTTCGAGCCATTTCAACTAATCACTACAATCATAAACAACAGTTAGAACCAATTGACAATACTTGATCGTCAATGACACGCTAACTCGACAACTTGGCCGGACAGACCGAACCTGACTCTGATACCACTAATGTAACACCCCTTTTCTACCCGGAAATTTTTTGACAATAATCAGAGTTTTCAAAACGTTTTCAATACACCCACAAGGGATGCTACACTTACACCGTTAAACATCACACGCCAATAATAAGGTTTCACCATTAAAACAGTGCGACGCCGAGCACGTCATAACATCATCAAGCAGCGGAATAAAAAATAAAGTTCCAACGAACAGTTGTAACATCACCATAAAACTTCAACAACTAAGTAATAATGATAATTAGTAAAACTAGCGTTCATCCCCCCGAGTGCTACGTATCAGAGCGACGACCGACTCAAATAGCGAAGGAAGACTTGCCTTCACTCGCAATCACCTGCACGTTACCAACATAGGGGTAACATTCAAACAGAATGGGTGAGATATCTAACATTATAATAGCATATATGATAGGCAATATGCTAGAGTTACGACAGCTATATCTACCACTTCACAACAACACCAATTTACAATCACCAAGTATCATCACCAATATCATGAGTAAATGAATGAAATGTAACCCACACCAACGGGTATATGCATGTGGTACCAATCATCACCAATAAATTTGCCAATACGGGCAACATCACCTATATGAGCATCACCATCATCACCTATAGCTCCAGCGGCCGTAGCCTTCATCACCAAAATAATGCATATGCAATATATGCGACACCATGAACAATGCACCAGACAATTAACAACAATGGTCATCTATGTGACACACAACAACACCAATATTAATAAATGGTCATAGACCCATCACCTGTCACCTTAGCCCATAAAAATAGGCACATCACCTGTTATACCATCACCTGATATATCATCACCAATAATCACCAATCATCACCAATACACCTACACCTATAGGACAGTCTAACAACTTGACCAACGACCACTGACACCAAGGACACCAATAGATTTACAACATCTATGACAACGACAATTTTACAACACCGAGACATCGACAATTGACAACACCAGGAACAAATACCAATTTACAGCAACAGCGACAATAGCTTTTAAAACAACACTTAAAAATAGTGACAGCAACAGTGATTTTTTTGGCAAAACAGCAACATGGAAACAGTGACAGCAACATCAATTCTTTTAGGAAAAACAGCAACATTTGTTTAGAAAACAGCAACAATTGTGATACGGTGACAGCAACATTTATTTAGAAAAACAGCAACATTTTACTCACTGTGATAGCAACATTTATTTAGAAAACGGCAACATTTTACTCACTGTGACAGCAACATTATTTGGGGAAAAACAGCAACATTGTTTGTGGAAAACAGCAACACTTTACTCACTGTGACAGCAACATTATTTGGGGAAAAACAGCAACATTGTTTGTGGAAAACAGCAACATTTCACTCACTGTGACAGCAACATTATTTGGGGAAAAACAGCAACATTGTTTGTGGAAAACAGCAACATTTCACTCACTGTGACAGCAACCTTATGTTCAGAAAACAGCAACAATTGTTCATTGTGGCAGCAACACCAATTTTCAGAAAAACAGCAACAATTGTTCATTGTGGCAGCAACACCAATTTTCAGAAAAACAGCAGCAATTGTTCATTGTGGCAGCAACACCAATTTTCAGAAAAACAGCAACAATTGTTCATTGTGGCAGCAACACCAATTTTCAGAAAAACAGCAACAGCAGACTTGGCGCCCAGCAACAGGGCGCCTGAGACAGCAACAACACTGGGCGCCTAGGGCGCCAACTCCAGCAACCAGGATAGCATCACTAGGCGCCTAGGGCGCCACTTTCAGCAACATCAACAACCAGACGACATGACTGGGCGCCCAGGGCGCCAAAATCAGCAACAGAGGCGACACTGGCTTGGCGCCCAGCAACAGGGCGTCTCCAGCAGGGAACAAACACAGCACAGCCACGCACAGGACATGGCCCCCAGCAACAGGGCGCCTTTTTCAGCAACTAAGACAACACCAAAATTACGCCAAACACCAAACACCAAATTTCACCATGACCAATCATCAAGCACCAATTTCAAACATCATGAATATGTTCTAACATCATCAATCAACATCAATTAAGATCAAAGGAACAACATAGGTCCTATCTCCCACATAACCCCATCATATACCCCATTATAAGGATAGAACCCACCCTTACCTTAGGTTTGCCGAACGCGAGATCTTCTCGTACGTAAGCTCCAAAGAACCACCGCAACGAGACTTCTCTCCTCTTCTCCTTGTGCGCGCCGTCCCCTTCCTTTCTATCTTCTCCTCTTCGCAACTTTCTTTCTTTTTTCTAAGAATGCGCTAATGACTCCAAAACCCTAGCTAAAGTTCTCCTACATTCGCATGGGCCCTTGGGCTCTTGGATCACGGGCCCCTGACTACTACTCAGCTAATTACTGAACACCACCTCCTAATTTAAATAAAACATCATTTTATTAATTATTAAATATGACTATACTCATAAAATACCTAAATAATTTAATTAGTAAAATAACTAAATTTTTTGGGCGTTACAGGATCTCTTTTCAATAACTCCGGCAGTATATTATATGATTCGGTTGGGATTACTCATTGTTTTCTTTCTCAAGCATGTGTTGACCGGTTGGGATTAGCCTTATCTCCGCTATTTGAGCCGATAACTATCTTGACTGCTGCCAAGGGTCTTGTCCAGACCCAGTCTTTATGTCAAAGCTGTCTTCTGGCCATAGGACACAGAAACTTTGTTCTAGATTTTATTTGTTTACCTATGAGAGGTATGGACGTCGTTTTGGGTATGAACTGGATGACGGCAAATCGTGTCACCATCGACTGCTTCAACCGAAGTGTTAGTTTCGCCACGGAATCAGTTGAACTACCAAAGTCAAATTCTAAAGCAATTATATCCTTCACATCGGCAAGTCAATCCTTATTTCAAGGTGCGGAAGCTTATGTTGTTATGTTGTCTACATCGACTGAAACAAGTTTAGATCTATCTTCTGTGCAAGTTGTTAATGAGTTCTTAGATGTGTTTCCAGATGAAATTTCTTCCTTACCTCCGGATCGTGAGGTAGAGTTCTCAATAGAATTGGTTCCGGGCACAGGGCCAATTTCTATTGCTCCATATAGAATGTCTCCTTTAGAGCTTAAGGAGTTGAAGACCCAACTTGAAGAGTTGATTTCAAAACAATTCATTAGGCCTAGTGCTTCGCCATGGGGTGCTCCTGTATTGCTCGTCAAGAAGAAAGATTGGAGCATGAGATTGTGTATCGATTACCGCTAGTTGAACAAGGTGGCTATCAAGAATAAGTATCCTCTACCAAGGATAGACGATTTGCTCGATCAACTTCGAGGTGCTGCAGTGTTTTCTAAAATTGATCTAAGGTCGAGGTATCATCAAATATAAGTGAGAGCCTTAGATATTCCGAAGACAGGTTTCCGTACTAGATATGGACATTACGAGTTCTTAGTGATGCCCTTCGGTCTAACTAATGCTCCTGTGGTATTCATGGATTACATGATATCTTGGTGTATTCGAAGACCATTGAGGAGCATGTTCAGCATCTCCGCATTGTTCTGAATGTACTCCGAGAATAGAAGTTGTATGCGAAGCCCTCTAAGTGTGACTTTTGGATGCCTGAAGTAAAATTTCTGGGCCATGTGATATCCCAATCAAGTGTTGCAGTGGACCCCAGTAAGATTGAAGCTGTGGTAGACTGGGAACATCCATCTACAGTCACTGAAGTGAGAAGTTTCTTGGGTCTAGCTGGCTATTATCGAAGGTTTATCCAAGGGTTCTCGCAGTTAGTCCTTCCACTTACTCGGTTAACTCGCAAGGGTCAGCCGTTTGAATGGAATTCCAATTGTGAGGAAAGTTTTCAAGAGTTAAAAACTAGGTTGATATCTGCTCCGATCCTAATTCTTCCAGATCCGTCACTGGGATTCCAAATTTACAGTGATGTCTCTGGGAAGGGTTTAGGGTGTGTTCTAATGCAGAATCAACAAATGGTAGCTTATGCATCCAGGCAGTTGAAGTCTCATGAGGAGAATTATCCGACTCATGATTTGGAATTGGCTGCTATTGTGTATGCACTAAAGATTTGGAGACATTACCTGTATGGGTCTCGTTTTGAAGTCTTTAGTGATCCCAAAAGCTTGAAATATCTGTTCGACCAGAAAGAATTGAATAATAGGCAAAGAATATGGGTTGAGTTTCTGAAGGATTACGACTTCGACTTGAAGTATCATCCCGGGAAGGCCAATGTTGTAGCTGATGCGTTGAGTAGGAAATCTATTCATACAGCAGAATTATTGATGCATGAGATGGAACTGTTAGAGTCTTTTAGAGACCTAGATTTGAATGTGAGGTAAAGAAGGAACCGGTTAGTGTTGAGTCATATCCAGATTTCAAGTTCATTGAGAAATTTGATACGCTCAGCTCAAGAGATTGATGTAGAGCTGCAAGTTCAAAGGAGGTTACCAAATTTTACCGAAGATAGTGATGGAATTATTTGCTTCGGCGGTAGAAATTGTGTGCCGAAGGATGATGATATAAAAAGGCAAGTGTTAGAAGAAGCACATCGGAGTCAGTATTCCATACATCCTAGATCTACCAAGATGTATCGGGATTTGAAACAGATGTACTGGTGGCCATGGATGAAATCAGAGTTTGCAGAATTTGTGTCTCGATGCCTAACTTGTCAAAGGGTTAAGGAAGAGCATCAGAAGCCTGCTGGTCAGTTGCAGCCGCTGAATGTGCCAGTATGGAAATGGGAAGATATTTCTATGGACTTTGTTATGGGATTACCAAGGTCCCAAGCCGGTAACGATTCCATCTGGGTAGTTGTGGATCGTTTAACCAAATCAACTCATTTTATTCCTGTTCGTTCGAACATCAAGGTTTCCAAGTTAGCAGAGGAATATCTGAGAAGCATAGTAAGATTGCATGGAGTTCCTACGAGTATTGTGTCAGATCGTGATCCAAAGTTCACTTCTCGATTTTGGAAAGCTTTAAACCAAACTTTGGGAACAAGAGTATTTGTTAGCACTTCCTATCACCCGCAAACGGATGGTCAGACGGAGAGGACTATCCACACTTTAGAGGATATGCTTCGGGCTTGTGTGCTCGATAATGGAAGGAAATGGGAGGATCATCTCCCATTGGTGGAGTTTGCTTATAACAACAACTATCATTCCAGCATTGGGATGGCTCCATTTGAAGCCTTGTATAGGAGTAAGTGCAGAACACCATTATGTTGGTGGGATGTCAGCGAAGATCGGTTGTTAGGACCCGATTTGGTTCTTGAGACAACCGAAAAGATCCGACAAATCAGAGAAAGAATGAAGGCTGCCCAGAGTCGGCAGAAGAGCTATGCTGACAAGAGAAGAAGACCACTAGAGTTTGAGTCTAGTGATCATGTTTTTTTCAGAGTTTCGCCAACTATTGGTACCGGTAGAGCATTGTGTGCGAAGAAACTCAGTCCTCGGTATATTGGACCCTTCCAAATTATCGAGCGTATTGGGCTAGTAGCTTACCGTATTGCTTTACCTCCAGCTTTGTCCAATCTTCATGATGTATTCCATGTATCTCAGTTGCGGAAGTACATTCCCGATCCGGGTCAGCCGTTGAGTTTTGAGATGATTGACCTTCGACCGGACCTGTCTTTTCAACCTCATCCAAGTTACATCGTGGAACGTGGCGAGAAGACGCTTCGGACGATGACAATTCCCGTTGTCAAAATAGTTTGGGATGGGTTTTCGATCGAGGAAGCTACATGGGAATTGGAGGACGACATGCGGACTAGATATTCGTATTCCATTGAGGTATGTTTTGTTCAATTTTGGGGACAAAATTTTAAAAGTTAGGGTGATTGTAACATCCCTAACTTCGTTAAATTTGATTTATGGAAATTACGAGTGATTTATTATTCGAGTGAAATAATAATTCGTGACTCGGATAAGTGATAGTCGAAAAAGCCTTGCATAATTTCTAAGCCGTAGGATTAAAGTGCTCTAGTAATTAAACTATGTGTTAAGTTGGACAGAAATTGAGTAAAATAAGGATTTAGAGTGAAATAATGAGCCAAGGGCGTTCTGGTTTTTCCAACCATTTAAACCCTCGGCCCATTAAAACACTGAAACTCTCCTTTCCTTCCAAGTATTCAGCTGAACCAGAAAACATAAAAAGAAAGAATAGAAGGAGAGAAAGGAGGGAGAGAGGCGAAAGAGAAGGAAGAGGGAGGGTGCTCCACCACCATCCAGCCCTTTTGCATGTAAGTGTCAAGACCACCATTCTTCTCCATTTTCCATTCTCTTTCCAATGACACCATTTTCAGTAGCTGATTCTTCTTCTTTCTTCTCCTACTAATTTCGAAATTGAAGCTCAAGCTTGGCCATTAATGGAGTTTTGAGCTCATAAGAGCTTTGCATGTTCAAGTGAAGGCCCGAGTAACGAAGAACTGAACCTACATTGAGGATTGGAGAAGATTTTGAGGTGTTTCAGTTGCTTGTTTCGAGATTGAGGTAGTTAGGGATTCGATTGTTGAAGTGTTTGGACGAGTTCGGAGCAAGTTTGTGATGTTTCGGAATCGTTGAGCCTGGGGAAGTCTCGGTTTTGCGTGATTTTCATCACGATCAGTGAGTTCTATACTCGCTTAGGGATTGTTTTGATACTGAGTTTTTATGTATTCTGAAGTCGAGTAAAGTTTCCCTTCGTCTCGTTAATTTTGTCAAAAACCGTTTTCGAAGTTTGAAGTTTTACGGTTTATTTTTCAATTTATAACTTGATTGTCATTTTGGAATATGGATTGTTATGATTGGTTGGACTGGTATACGTTGTGGAATTTTCTGTTTTTCAGTTGGAATTGGTTTGGATTTCGGATTGGAATCGATCGGAATTACGAAATGGACAAAACAAAGTGTAAATGCTGTTTCTGCACAGGGAGCACGGACCATGCGTCTTTGAGCACGGACCATGCGCCCCTTTCGCAGAAACATGCTAAATGTTTAAAAAGTGAAGCACGGACCATGCGTCCCTAAGCACGGACCGTGCGTGCCTTACGGGTTTTAAGTGTCGTTTTGCTGTTTCGTCGCTCCTTTTTATTCCAAATCACTTCCAAACCTTTTCTCACCCAAAAGGGATGTTAAATATTTCATATTAACATGGTTTTAAACATGATCAACTTGGTCTTGAAGAAAGGTTTTGAAGATTAAAAATGCTTGGATCGAATTGTAAATTTCTCTAAGTTGTGTTATTGATTGTTAGTAACCACGTGAGGTCATAAATTGTTTAAACGGACTAAATGTCCTTTGAGGTTATGTTAATGTTTAAGCGGAATAAATGTCCCTTGAGGTTGAGGTTATGTTATATTATGTCAAGTATAAGAGACGACCCAATGCGGGTGTATTTATATAAATTATAAATTTGAGGTTTAGGGTGACGACCCTACTGAGGTTAGCATACTAGAGGAGGGGAAGTCATGAGCCCTATGAACCTAGGCCCCTTGAGGTTTGCCTGCAGTTTATGGTAAGCGGATTGGGTTCACCGGGAATATAGATAATCATTCACGGTGATATGCTATGTTATCAGGTTTCACGTGGCTATTATTTTAGCTACGATTTATGTGATGAATAATGAACTGATAGAGTTTTAGTAAGGGGTCTCGATAGGACTCACTGAGATAATGTTTATCTCGCCCTTTATAATTGTGGTTTTTACAGAGAAACAAGGAAAGGCAAAGGCAAAGAAGCACGGCTAGACGTGATATTCTGAGGAGATGCTGAAGTTTATTTTTATTGCTTATGCTAGTTTTTCCCAGTTGTCTTTGTAATTTCGATTGTATGACTTATACATTGTTAAAAGTTGTAAATCGTTTCCGCTACTTATCTTTTGGATGTTGAACACTAGGGATGCGACAGGTTTATGAACATGGAACTTAAGTATATTAAGTAACTCTATGTTTTGTTATGAATTGAGGTGATCGTTTGATGACTATTCATCGAAGTTTTTAGTTGTGTTCAATATCTGGGACAGGAAGTTATCTCTGATGTATGCTAAGTTGTGCATTTTAGTATTTCTACAAGTTAGAAATATTAGGGTGTTACAATGGTCATGTGCATAATTTTGTAATTATATTTTATGCACACACACTAATACGTAACTATTTTTAGTTTATGTATGCATACTTAACATATTACTCCATCAGTTTCAAAATGAAGGTCTATTAAGGTTTTTACATATATATCGAAGAAATGCAATGATTAGTAAAAAAAGAATAGATATTTTACCAAAATATCTTTATCAACTATTGGTGTCTTTTTTCATTATCATTATCATTAATGGAAAGTAAAAGTAATATTTTGAAAGTAGTGTATAGAGGGTACACTCGAAAAGAAATAATTAATATTGTATTGGAAATCGAGATGACATTCAGTTTGAAACAATTTTTTTGTTAAAGTGACACTCACTTTGATATAGAGGTGGTGTGAGTGAGAAGAGGAAATTTTGTATTCTTAAGAGTATTTTGGTCATTTCTTTATGTTTGGGGGGGAGTGGGAGAGTAATGGGGGAATGGGAAAAGAATGGGCCCCTGTTGTATTGTCTTCAACAAGAATTAGATCGGGCTTGCTAACAGCACCCCCTTCTGACTACCCAACATACCCCCTTTTTCTCTATTTTTGAAAATACTTTGCTGGCAGGCAAACTCAATTTCCAGTAGAAAGTGATTTGTAGGTAGGGGTGTGCATGGTGCATAAACTGCACCAAACTGAACCAAATAAATAGACCGGTTCAGTTCTCAAAACTGCTTTCGCAGAAGCCATGTAAACATGAAAATCAGCATATAAATCAAGACCCAGAAGCCATGTAAACATGAAAATCAGTATATAAACATCGCAAATCGAAAAAACGAAACATCAAACTGAATCGCGAGCAGCTTCAAATTGCAAATCGCAAATTTAAAATACGAAACATCAGATTATAGTTCATAGTTATTACTGAAAATAGTTTGAAATAAAAGAATTAGCTGTACACGTAAAAATAGTTTGAATCATGTGCAGTTGTGACTTACGGGCTTGTTGTATATTTTGTTCTGTTCTTCACTTGAGACTGATGATTATCCTTGTTTATTCTGATACGTTTTTTTCTTCACACTATAAATATTATATAGTAGTAAAAGCTAAGGGTTGATGGTTGTTTAATTCATGTTAGATGCCATGTACAGGTGTTTGTTTAGAACTGCAAGTTAGATGTGAGTGATAACTTTGATTACTGAAAATAGTTTAAAATAAAAGAATTAGTCTGAAATATAATAACTATGAACTAACTTCATACATATATTATATCTGTTTATAAACATGAAAATCAGCATATAAATCAAGACCCAGAAGCCTTGTAAACATGAAAATCAGTATATAAACATCGCAAATCGAAAAGAACGAAACATCAAACTGAATCGCGAGCAGCTTCAGATTGCAAATCGCAAATTTAAAATACGAAACATCAGATATATAGTTCATAGTTATTACTGAAAATAGTTTGAAATAAAAGAATTAGTTGTACACGTAAAAATAGTTTGAATCATGTGCAGTTGTGACTTACGGGCTTGTTGTATATTTTGTTCTGTTCTTCACTTGAGACTGATGATTATCCTTGTTTATTCTGATACGTTTTTTTCTTCACACTATAAATATTATATAGTTGTAAAAGCTAAGGGTTGATGGTTGTTTAATTCATGTTAGATGCCATGTACAGGTGTTTGTTTAGAACTGCAAGTTAGATGTGAGTGATAACTTTGATTACTGAAAATAGTTTGAAATAAAAGAATTAGTTTGAAATATAATAACTATGAACTAACTTCATACATATATTATATCTGTTTATAAACATGAAAATCAGCATATAAATCAAGACCCAGAAGCCTTGTAAACATGAAAATCAGTATATAAACATCGCAAATCGAAAAGAACGAAACATCAAACTGAATCGCGAGCAGCTTCAAATTGAAAATCGCAAATTTAAAATACGAAACATTAGATTCAAATCGCAAATCGCAAATCGCAAAGAACGAAAAACGAAAACAAAAACAAAAACAAAATTTAAAGAACAAACCTCAAACTGAACCGCGAGCAGCTTCTTCAAATCGTGAGCAGCAGAATCGCGAGAACCAAAATCGAAGCACCAAAATAGAGAGCAACAAAATCGCAGCACCAAAATCGCAAGAGGGTGATACTAATTGGAGTTATGATTTGCTAGAAGCTTCAATTTGAGGCTAGGGTTCCTCCATTTGGGGCTGGGGTTTTCGATTTGGGGCTACAAATGAGTGCCAAGAGGAAGCGTTGGAAGAGGAAGCGTTTGAAGAGGAGCGGGTCACTTAATTTGTTTCGGGTAGGTGGCCCAGTTTTATATTTTTGGAGTGGTCAATGAACCAATTGAACAGTTTGGGCTTTTTTGGTTTGGTTGGGTTCAGTTTAGTGAAATGGTGTGGTGGTCCATTTATTTTGCACACCCCTATTTGTAGGGAGGAGGGGCAGGGCTTAGATACGAGTATTTTTGAAAAGTGGGTAAGAGTGTAAAAAGGGGGTGCTACTAGGAAGCACCAGTTTAGATTTATAATGACTGTGCCGACAAAAAACAAATTTGGGCTGACTTTTTTCCTGGCCTAAAAGAGAACAAGCTCATCATTAAAAATAAAAATGGGTTTTGTACCTTGTTTGGAATTTAGGATAAAGAATAAAGGAGGGTGCTTTTTAGTCACGATCAAATAGAATAGTTACTTAATTGGAAGTGAGGTCAATTAGATAAATAGGAGAATAATTGAATGAATAGATTTATTATGTAAATTTGATTGTTGTCTGTGAAAAGAGTAATCCTTTGTGAAGGAGAACATTATTTTTGGTAATATGTGAAATATTTTTGGTAATAGGGAGAACATTATTTTGTTCTCGATAAGTAGAGTTTTATTGAACAAATCTAGCTAAAATAGTGCTAGCCAGAAAAGCCAAAAAAACATTGGTGAGCCATAAATAAGCCGTCAACTTGGCCCATGTGGGCCAACCCAGCCCAGGCCCATGTGGTCCTCGGGCCAAATGGGCCATGGGTCCAAAAGCCCACTACCCCAAGACCCACATAAACCATAAAGCCCATGACAGCTCGAATTTCCCATTCATAAGCGAGGTATGGAGTTATTCATAAAAAGTAACTGTCATCCCCACTATCTTGTTAAGTTGAGAAACATGAAACCATAGTTATCAAAATCGAGATTCTACGCAAGATCGTAAGCAGGGTAGCAAAATCGGAAATCGTAAAATCGCAAGTAGAATCGTAAGATTCTACCCAAAAAAAAGTATCAAAAACTAGAATCGGAAGGGGTTAAACAAAATCGTAACTCGTAAAATCGCAAGTAAAATCGTAAGATTTTACTAAAATGCAGATATTACTCAAAGTCTTAGACATAAACCAACAACCATCATAAAGCCTAAAAATCAAATCATTCAAAGTCTTAGACATAAACCAACAACCATCATAAAGCCTAAATCAAATCATTCAAAGTGATATTAGGCATAGAACCCATAATATCTTCTTCTTCATCTTCATTAATATCATCATTAATGCCATCATATGCCCCATAATCGGTCCCCTCATAATCATCTCCCACATAATCATCTCCATTATGACCTTCACCATAACCTTCATCATCATTTCCATCATCCTCTCCATTATCAACATCAAGTTCATCCACAGGTGCAGCGGATGTAGCACTACTGCTACCAATCCCATGATTCCCATCATTACCAACCAATTCTTCATCTAAATCAACAAAGTCCTCATCTTCCTCATCTTGACCCATGATCCAATCATCATCATTGATATCTTCAATATCTAGAGAGCGTTTTCTCCTTTCAGACTTACTCTTTTGTAATCTTCCATTTACCATCACATAGACAAGATCGTTCATTTTTGGCACATTCAATCGGTTTCTTTTCTTGCTATGGACCTACACAATTTAGAAAAACTAAATTGAAGTACCTATCACATAACAAATATGAGAAATAAATATACTAATAATTTGAAATCATACCATCTCAAATGCACTCCAGTTCCTCTCACAACCTGAAGAACTACATGTCAAGTTCAAGACACGCATAGCAAACCATTTTAACAATGGTGTTGAATCACCATAAGAATCCCACCATTGAGCCGGTGTCTTCGTTTTTAGAGCACGCCTAGCTATTTCATCACTAAATAAACCCTTTCTAGCCTTGAAAACCTCAAGCTGCTCATCAACCTCACCTATCTTGTCATAATCATAATTCAACATCCTTTTCAAACAGTCATACATCCCATTGGACACTTCCGCATCAGGTGTGAAGTTGGGTTGGTAATGCAACATTGGATTGAGATAATGCCCTGCAGCATGCAAAGGTCTATGGAGTTGTTTGTCCCACCTATGATCAATAATTTTCCACAAAGGCATGTATCTAATGTATGAAAAAAATGATTTAATTAGTTTGTGGTAAAATACTAAACTAAATCCTAAATTTTGCAATAAATAAATAGTCTACCTCGTTTTCTTGTTGTTGAAAGCTTGTTGAATCTGCTCTTTACATTGATCCATTGCTTCATATATGTAAGCCATGGCTGGACTATCGTCGGAATCCACCATTCGCAAAACTTTAAGCAATGGAAAAGCACCTTTTATGCAAATCACTAAATTAAGCCAAAATTTCTTATCTAAGACTGCTTCTTCAACCTCTTTTCCCATAGGCAGCTTTGCAAATTGGCTGCCCTTCCATTGTGTACAAGTGAACATTTGAAGAAGTGATCCCCTATTATCATTCAGACTTCCCAAACTCAGATAAGATGTGGCAACACGTGTGGCACCATGTCTAATCAATTCACCTCCACCCGTATAGTGATGCAATAACTTTACAAGACCAGACCGAAGATATATGAACTTTGCGATCTTCCTACCTTTAGCAATGGTCTCCTTATGAACTGGCAACTTGCTCTCAAAATCCTCCAACATCAAATCAATGCAATGAGCCGCACAAGGTGTCCAGTAAATGTAAGGCTTCTTTTCCATCAGCATCTGTCCAATACACTCTATGTTCCTCCTTGATGGCATTTGTATCCTCAACTTTTGCATTCAACAATGGCTCTCTAATCTCATGATAGGACGGTGGTTGATATCCATTTCCATAAGCAGAAATACCCTTTACCATTTGTATCCATTTATCATTGTTTGCAACATTAAACGAGATACAATTATCATAAAAGAATTCTCCAACCTGTTTATCCAGTGTTTCCTTCTCCCTCCGCTTGAATGCAGTGTTGAGTGTTCGTTGAGAAGTGACACCCTTCTTGAAAATATTTGAAATATGTGGTTGCCGAAGTTCAACCCTTTTTCTTTTACCAGTGTCAATTTCTTCTACTGAATTTACTTCATCCGATTCAAGTGGAGTTGGATTTCTTTTCTCAATCAAATTCTTTTGCAACTCAACAACAAGATGCCACATTTGCTCCCGAACGTTATCCGGGACACTTTTGCACTCTCCTACATCTTTCTTTGTGCAAGCTAAATGGTGCTTCAATCGGTAGATTCCCCCACTAGTAAACACTTTGCGACAATATCTGCATTCAATACCGCTGCCTTCGATAAGTCTACCGTGTTGCCAACCAACATCTTGTCGCTGTCCGGGAGCATTTTTCGGCGGGTTTCGGCGTTTAGAATTCGTCCCAACACTTGGGGTTGATGGGGTTGAAATAGGAGGTCTACTACTGTCCGTTCCAGCCATACAAACACGGTAATAGAAAGTAAAAACGCAGCAAACTTAAACAAAATACAGAGACTGAAACAGAGTGACTGAAACAGAGTGTAAACTGAACTGTAATTGACAAATTGTTACCTCAATATTGAAGATGATAGACGAACTGTGAGGGAAGCAGAAGCAGGAGCAGAGAGCTTGCGAGTTGCGAATCGTTGAACAGCAGAAGCAGAAGCGCAGAAGCACAGAACAGCAGAAGCAAAAGCACAGAAGACGACGCACAAGAGCAGAAGCAGAGAGACGAACGGTGACTCTGTGGGGGAGAAGGGTGAGACACGAACGAGAGAGACGAACGAGAGAGAGAGAGAGAGAGAGAGAGAGAGAGAGAGAGAGAGAGAGAGAGAGAGACGAACGAGAGACAAGTGAGAAATTTAGGGTTCGAAGGGTAGATTTGCGTAAAAACGCAAACCGGGTGCCAACCCGACCCGTTTTTTGTGTTCCAAAAACGCGTTTTCTGTGCGATTTTCATCATGGAATCGCATTAGAATCGTGGAATCGTACGATACTTCCAAAAATCGCACGATTTCGCATGTTTTCCGATTTTGCATCAAAATCAAATCGTAGGGGGTGCGTAGAATCGTAAAATCGTGCGATTTTGCGATTAAAATCGCGATTTTGATAACTATGCATGAAACACTATATGTATCTGTGTTGTAGCTAGTAATGCCAACCTGTAAGATGCATGTCCCACCTCTTAAGTAATCTCAAATGACTATAAACGACATCATTTTGTAAAATATTGCTTTGTCCCGTTGGGTCATTGTTTTTGTTTACTTTCTTTATAACTCATGTTGAGAAATAATCTGTTTTTACCATTTACTGTTTTAGTCTCTGTATTAGGGGCATTACTGTCATTAAGCTACAATTTCATTTAAGTTTCATTTGGGATTAATTTCATTCAATTAGTTGAATTTGTAACTAAGTTGGTTTTGGATATAGTCACATTTTGTAACTAGTCATTTTACAACAGCAGTGAATAATACAATTATTTTTCATTTTACTGTGCCTTTACTCTCTCTCTCTCTCTCTCTCTCTCTCTCTCTCACTACAGCAGATTTGGGGATTGGGAGCACTTTTTTTTAGGCGATCAGTAGCGCTTTCGGGCGCTCCTAAAGCTTGCGCTCCTGTTGCCAATCCCCCAAAGGTAGCGCTCCAAAAGCGCTACCAATGAACAGACAAGAGGAGCACTTTTTAGTGTAAGCGCTCCTTATTCCCGAATACGCTTAGACCATAGGTAGCGCTTTCTGTAAAAAGCGCTACTTATGGTCTTAGCACATCTAAGCAAGAGTAGCGCTTTTTTCTTAAAGCGCTCCTCATTCCTAGATGCGCTGAGACCATAAGTGACGCTTTTTACACTAAGCACTACCTATGCCTAATTTTTTTTAAAGAAAAAATCAGTTTCTTCTCTATTGCCAATTCCTTGCTCCCTGCTCATATTCATCAACCAACAACCAGCAACGTCCAACAACAAACTTCCAAATGAAATTTCCAAATCAAATTCCAACTATTTATAACAAAAATTTCAAATCAACTATTTATTACATAAATTATCATGTACCAAAATATGAATGTCAACATATACAACAACAAAATTACAACATATCCAATATGAGGTACTACAAAAATAGGATATCCAAAAAAATTAACATAAAATGAACTTCATAAATTAGATATTGAATTACTTGTCAAAAACAAACTATCAAATTACCTACAAGGAAATATCCCTACTGGTCTAGTCTACTCAAATGCCCTATGTGACAATCAAAATAGTTCTTAAACTCCACTTCAAGCTCATATAATTTTATCAAAGATGAGGCAAATTCATCTACTACTCACAGATGGTTTCACAAGGACACTCGACACATGAGGCACTAAAGTATGGTACCTACATTGGTGAATTGAACTCAATTAAACATTTAGGAAATGGATATTATAAAATTTTCATATATAACTGAAGTACATGGAGTTACTAAATATACAGTGAAATTGACTCTGATGACATATGCAAGATTTCTGATATAACATCCATGACATTTTTTCTCTGTGAAACGTTTTCTGATATAACATCCATAAGGCATTTATCATCTTTGCATCTGGTAGATCAGAAAAAATAAATTAAAAATGATATAACATCCATAAGGCATTTATCATCTTGGCAATATTTAACATCCAAATTTACAAAGAAGTATGTACCTGAATTCGACACACAACACGTGCACCATTCTTCACAAAGAGAGCTTTCTTTTTCTTAGGTTTCCTTGTCTTTGGATCAATTTTATGTAAGATCTCAATAACCTCACATCTTTCAACTACAGTGTGGAAATTGGCATATGAGGTCAACAACCCATTCAAATTGAAGCCACCCTGCAAGTTAAAATTTAGCACAATTCAACTTACACTATTGAATAGCTTGGCATCAACAAATTACATGCAGTGATCAAGCCTCAAGAACATGAAAAAAATAGATCATATATTCTTTACATTTGTTTCCAAATGAAATTTCCAAATCAAAAAACAATTTCAAATCAAATTCAATCCAACACACACACACACACACACACACACACACACACACACACACACACATATATATATATATATATATATATATATATATATATATATATATATATATTTGTCAACATATATGCCAACAAAAATTACATAAATCATCATGTACCAAAATATGAATGTCAACTGTTAACATATATAACAACAAAAATTTACAACATATCCAATATGAGGTACTACAAAAATAGGATATCATAAAAAAATTACATAAAATGAATTTCATAAATTACATAAACACATGACCCTAACAGAAGATAATAAAGAGTAAAGATATTAATCTCACTTGATCACAGCCTGACACAAGTTTCTGCAGTATCTTCATCCTTTCACTTATTTTCTCTCTCCTCACCTCAAAAATAAATAAATTATCCAAGCCCATTTCTTTAATTCCAAATTTTAGGAGTAACAATAAAAATTATTACCAGCCTCTCCAAGCCTCTGTCCAAATTGAAGGCATGTAAGGTCTATTGGGAGTAAATTTATCACAATAAAAGCCATGCATATATGTGTTTATATGCCAAAGAGCACGAAACAAAAATTGAAGAAACATCAACGAAACAACAAAGAAACATATCGCTAAACACTTAATGTGCATGAGAAACATCACAAATGCTTAAAGCAAACACAAGTCAAGTTGATTAGTTTTTCTTAGAAACAATTCAACCTTAGAAATAGCAAACTATGATATCGAAGCTAGCAAGAAGCAAACACAAGTTGAATTACATTATATATAATGCAAATGCTTGTTATACCTCAACATAACCCCAAACAGATTTTGGATCATACTTGAGCTGTAAGAAACTTTCTTCTGTAGCTTCTATTAGTTCTCTTTAAGAACATCTTTTACTGATACATTCCTGAAAGAGGTCTGTCTATAAATAAATATATTGCTTATATGAATAATGAAGAATTTCATCTACAAGACATTATAATTGGTCAACAGCACAAACACACCTATTGAACTGCACCTAAATTTAAACTAAATTGAGGATAAATTATATATGCCCCACCATGTGAGATCCAATCAATAAAGCTTCAGCATCTGCATTTGCACCCTCAACTCCGCCATGTACATTTCCCATTAGGTCCACCCAACTGGAAAGAACATAAACATTAGTCAAGCTTTTACTGAGAAACTATTTAGAGTTTAAAAAAGTCGGGAAGCCAACATGGCCAACTTAAACTAATATCAACATCCTCATCCAGTACAAACATAGTTGTTCAAGTCCAATAATCAAACTGTTTATAAAATATCAACACAACAAATTTCTACCACAAAATCCCTTGTTGATGGTGGTAATGAACCATACTTCTTTCCTAACTTGAGCAATAAGAGACACCATTTCTCCCACAAAATCAGAAAATCCCTAAAAAAAATAGAAAGTCTTTCAGCGCCATATATAATACACAACAATAGAAGAATAACTTTCTGAGAATAAAGAAATCAATCAAAAGCCATTAAAAATCCACAATCTCTGCTGCACCCACCTCATCCTCTTCCTCTTCCTATTGACAAATAACTTTCAAGAGAAATTTAAAAGATGATCCAAGAGAAGAGATTGTGCTTCTGACGATGCCACTGCACATTCTTTTTCAAAAAGAAGCAAGTTACATTCAAACTCCAAACACCGCAACAACACATTTTCCCCCTCGAACATAACGTAACTGATGCGAGCATTCTAAGTCAAGAAAACGAGCTAAAACAAATATTTCAAAAATATATAAAACAACCTAAATCACACTGTAAATGTAGCGATGCAGTTAATGATAGTGGATCGGAGAGAAGAACGTCAGTTACCTGAACTTGGTGGCGGTGGAAGGTGTGGTTGACGGTGGTGGAAGGAGCGCGAACGACGAACGATAGATATTACCAACAATGGAACAAACGATGGAGAAGAGAATCAAAAACGAGGAACGAGATGTAATTCGAAATACAGAAGTGAAATCACTAGATTAGGGTTCGATCGAAGAGCTTGGTCAATGAGTTTAGGGTTCGATTTGTGATTGATTGGGAAGTGAGATCTGCGATTCGAAACGAGTTAGGGTTTGATCTTGAGTTTAGGGTTCGATCTGTACCACGCAAGTGAATGAGCTTGGTGTTTATCGATGAGAAGAAAAAATTGGTCCATGAGAGAATGAGAGAAAAATTTGAGAGAAGATTTTCCTGGAAAAGGAAAGAACGTGAGAGAGAAGAGTTTGTGATTCGTGTTGATGTCAGTTTTGCGGTAGTGGTTGTTTTCCGTGTTAGGCAAAAGGGAGCGCTCGTCCCCTAAGCGCTCCTAATGGTCGTTCCGTGTTAGCAATAGAGAGCGCTTATGTCAAAAGCGCTGCTAATGGGGCGATTTTTTTAAGATTTCTGTTGTAGTGTCTGTGTGTGAACACCCTCCATGTGACTCTCTCTCTCTCTCTGTGTGCGAGTGATATCCATTGGGCTTCCTTCTCCTCTGTACCCCTTTCCAGAATCTGTGTGTGTGTGTGTGTGTGTGTGAAAGATGCAAGTGCTGCAATTCAACATGGTATCTAGAGCAGCATTGTGAGCGAGCTTGGGAAACACGAGTGATTGGCGAGTGCGAACGTGATTTCGTCTCTTCAAATCGCATCGGTTTGAAGTACGAAATCGAAAGGAATCAACCTCTGATTCCTAGGGTTGGGTAAACACAAGCGATTGTGAGGTTCTTGAGTGAGTAGCACACAGATCGACGATGAACGGAGGTAACAGAGGCTTCAACACACATCTTCCAGTGTTTGACGGACCAAACTGGAATCGGTGGTAGATCCAGATGCGAGTGCTGTTCAGAGCGCAGGACGTGCTCGATCTGGTGAACGACGGTGTGACAGAGCTTGCGGAGAACGCTACGGAGGTGCAATGGAATGCACATCGTGAAAGAAGAAAGAAGGATCAGAAAGCCATATTCTACATTCATCGGTGTGTAAATGCAATGGTTTTTGAGAAGATCGCTGAATCGACGACCTCGAAGGCTGCCTGGGATATTCTTGTGCGTTGTTATGGCGGTGATGCGAAGGTAAAGAAGGTGAAGCTCCAGTCACTGCGTAAACAATACGAACTGCTTCAGATGAAGAATGGTGAGAAGATAGGTGACTATGTCTCGCGCGTAGTCACTGTTACAAACTAGATGAAGAACTGTGGTGAGACAGTCACTAAAGAAACCATTGTTGAGAAGGTACTTCGCTCCCTAACTGTTCAATTTGATCACATTGTAGTTGCAATAGAACAATCGAAGGATACTAGTGATATGAAATTAGATGAACTGCAAGGAAATCTTGAAGCGCATGAAATGCGCATCACTGATAGGGGATCTGAGAAAGAGACAAAGCAGGCTCTGAAGGGTCAGATCAGCAAGAAAGGGAATGGTGATAAGTTCAAGTGGAAAGAAAATAAGTGGAAGTCTAAGAAGCAAGAGTGGCTGAACAAGAAGAACAATGATAGCAACAATGTAGAGAAGGCAGAATCATCTAACAAGGGAGGGAAGAAGTACAACAATCAGAAAGGGAAGGAGAAGTTTGACAAGAGGAAGGTACAGTGCTTCAACTGTGACAAGTATGGTCACTTTGCGGATGAGTGTTGGTCAAACAAGGAAAACAAGAAAGAAGAGGCTAATATAGCCAAAGAATAATCAGATGATGATCATGTGCTGCTGATGGTGACTACAGCAGATGATTCAGTAGCAATGGAGTTGTGGTACATGGACACAGGGTGCTCCAACCACATGACTGGCAACAAGCAGTGGCTAGTTAACTTTGACAACAGCAAGAAGACCAGAATTAGGCTTGCTGATGATAGGTATCTGCAGGCAGAGGGAATGGGGAACATTCTGGTTGAAAGGAAGGATGGTAAAACAGTAGAGATTGAAGATGTCTGGTATGTGCCTGGCATGAAGAGCAACCTGATGAGTGTAGGTCAGCTCATAGATAAGGGCTTCTCAGTGAACATGGAGGATGGTATGCTGCAGTTGTATGACAAGAAAAAGAGGCTGATACTGAAATCCTTCTTGGAGAAGAACAGAACATTTAAGGTGAGCATCAAGGCAGCTGAGACACACTGCTTTAGTGCCACTGATGGAGACAGAGACAGTGCCTTATGGCACAAGAGGTATGGTCATCTAAACTATAGGAGTTTAGGTCATTTAAATTCCAAGAAGCTTGTCATAGGAATCCTTGCAGTAGCTGCCATTGATAAGTCTTGTAATGTATGCATGAGAAGCAAACAAGCAAGGCTGCCATTTACATCAGAATTACCATGAAGAGCAACACATGCATTAGGTGTAGTACATTCTGATGTATGTGGTCCTTTGGAAGTCCCTTCCCTAGGTGGCAACAAATATTTTGTATCCTTTGTAGATGAACACACTAGGATGATATGGATATACTTGATTAAAGCCAAGAGTGAGGTGCTTGATCAATTCAAGAATTTCAAGAATTATGCTGAAAAACAGAGTGGCCGTCAGCTGAAGATTCTCAGAACAGATGGTGGGGGACAGTACAACTCTGCTGAGTTTAACAGGTTCTGTGAAGATCAAGGCATTGATCACGAAGTGACAACCCCCTATACTCCTCAGCACAATGGAGTTGCTGAGAGAAGAAATAGGATGCTAATGGACATGGCAAGATGCATGCTGAAGGAGATGAACTTGCCAAACAGTCTTTGGGGAGAAGCTGTCTCAACAGCAGCTTACATCCTCAATAGATGTCTAACGAAGAGACTCAAGGAAGTAGTTCCACTTGAGATGTGGTCAGGAAAGAAGCCAAGTGTATGGCATTTGAGAGTGTTTGGTGCACTTTGCTACAAGCATATCCTTGATGAGAAGAGGAAGAAGCTGGATGATAAGAGCTGTCCAATGATCCTAGTAGGATACCACTCCACAGGGGCATACAAGTTGTACTGCCCAGCAACTAATAAGATTGAGTTCAGCAGAGATGTAGTCATCAAGGAAGCAGAAATGTGGGACTAGGAAAGAGGCAGAGTCAAGACTGCCAGAGCAGAATCTGTTTTGCTAGAAGAAACTGATGTTGATGCACCAGTTCAAGAACAGGAGCCTGCCCCAGCTGACAATGATGAGCCTCAGCCACAGCAGGAAGACAGTGACACTGATTCTGATGATGAACAGATTGTACAAGGCAGACCACAGAGGCAAAGAGTGCCTCCAAATAGGCTAGCTGAATATGACTTGATAGTAGATAATCAATTTGACAGTGATGGAGAACTGATTCAGCTTGCTATGCTGGCTGATGTTAAGCCACTCAGCCATACAGAAGTTATGAAGGAGAGGGTGTGGATGGCTGCCATGAAAGAGGAACTGAATTCCATTGAAAGAAATAAGAGCTGGGAACTGGTTGTGCTGCCAGAAAACAAGAGAGCAATAAGTGTTAAATGGGTTTACAAGGTGAAGCTGAACCCATATGGCACAGTTGCAAAACATAAGGCTAGATTGGTAGCAACGGGTTTTCTTCAAAGGCAGGGGCTTGATTACTTTGAGGTATTTGCTCAGGTTGCTAGGCATGAGACAATTAGGATGGTGATTGGTCTAGCTAGCAATAAGGGATGGGGATTATACCACATTGATGTCAAGTCAGCCTTTTTAAATGGCCCATTAGAGGAGGAGGTATATGTGTTGCAACCTCCTTGCTTGGAAAAGAAAGGGAAAGAGTAGCTTGTGTATAAGCTGCATAAGGCATAGTATGGCCTTAAACAAGCTCCTAGGGCCTGGAACAAGAAGATAAATGCATTCTTCCATGAACTAGGCTTCAAGAAGTGCATGGTTGAATATGGAGTCTATGTGAAGGATTCAAAACAATGTGAAATAATACTGGTGTGTCATTACGTGGATGACATGCTGATTACAGGGACAAGTGCCACTGAAATTGACAGTTTCAAGAAGAAACTGAAGTCTGAATATGAGATTACAGACTTAGGAAGAGTAACATACTTCCTCAGGATGGAATTCCTCTATGAATCAAAGGGAATAATAATCAAAGGGAATAATACTCCATCAAGGAAAGTATGCTGCTGAAATACTAAAGAGATTCCAGATGCAAGACTGCAACTCTGCAGTGACTCCTACAGAAGCCAATGTAAAACTGGAAGCAGATACAGAGGGTGAGGATGTTGATCCTACCTTGTTCAAACAGCTAGTGGGTTCCCTAAGGTACTTGTGTAACACAAGACCTGACATTTGCTACTCAGTTGGTGTTGTGAGTAGATTCATGAACAAGCCTAAAATGAGTCATTTCCTTGCTGCCACAAGGATACTGAAATACATTAAGAGGACTGTCAGAAATGGTATTCTGTTCCAGTAGCTGGACAACAGCAGAATGATGAACTGCTTGGGTATTCAGATGCAGACTGGTGTGGTGATAGAGTGGATAGAATATCCACAACAGGCTATGTTTTTATATGGAATGGTGCTCCAATATCATGGTGTTCAAGGAAGCAACAAGCTGTTGCTTTGTCATCTTGTGAGTCTGAATATATTGCAGGGGCTGTGACTGCATGCCAAGCTGTGTGGCTCAGTGAATTGATGAGTGAATTCCAGATAGTGAAGAAGAAGAAAACTGTGAAGTTGCTGATTGATAATAAATCAGCAATTATGCTTGCTACGAACCCTGTTCTACATGGTCGCAGCCAGCATATTGAAACCAAATACCACTTTCTAAGGGAGCAAGTGGAGAAGGGTAACATTGAAGTGTTCTATTGCAGCACACAGCTGCAAGTTGCTGATATCCTCACAAAAGGATTGAAGACTGAACAATTTCTGAAGCTAAAGACTGAATTGGGTGTGACTACATTCTAGGAACATGAGTTAAGGGATGGTGTTGACTTTCTTTATAACTCATGTTGAGAAATAATCTGTTTTTACCAGTTACTGTTTTAGTCTCTGTGTTAGGGGCATTACTGTCATTAAGCTACAATTTCATTTAAGTTTCATTTGGGATTAATTTCATTCAATTAGTTGAATTTGTAACTAAGTTGGTTTTGGATATAGTCACATTTTGTAACTAGTCATTTTACAACAGCAGTGAATAATACAGTTACTTTTCATTTTACTGTAGAGAGTGTGTCAACTCCCTCCGTGTGGCTCTCTCTCTGTGTGTGCGAGTGATATCCATTGGGCTTCCTTCTCCTCTGTACCCCTTTCCAGAATCTGTGTGTGTGTGTGTGTGTGTGTGTGTGTGTGTGTGTGAAAGATGCAGGTGCTGCGATTCAACAGTTTTTACTATCTAATCCAAACGGGTCGTCCGTTCGAGCACAAAACTGATTGGGTCACACTGGATCTATCGCAAGTCTAGTCCAATTATTTGCTTGGATACCACCAATTCTCTCGGTCGGACCGTGTAACATCCGCAAAATAATTAATAGAATTATTTGGATGTTAACCCAATTAAATTAATTTAGTACTTGACTGGTAAATTTATTGAGTGCTAAAATTATTTATTGGTGATCATCGGATCGTTAACCGGATAATACGGATCAAGGAAGTTTCGGAATCGAAATAGGAGATTTAGATCAATATGGTAATTGGACCACGTTACCAATTATATATATATATATATATATATATATATATATATATATATATATATATATATATGTGTGTGTGTGTGTGTGTGTATGTGTGTGTGTGTGTGTGTGTTAAAAAGGAAAGAAAAGAATTAAGAGAGAAAGAAAGAGAGAATGCGAGAGAGAGTTACAGAGGAGAAAAAGAGAGAAAAGGAGAGGGAAAAACAAGAGAATGGCGTGAGGGAGAAGAGAAGAGGGAGAGAGAAGACTTCACCGAAACGACTTCCGTCCAACACGAAAAATGCTCAGCGCTACTTCCTCTTCGTCTTGGTACCAATTTCATGACGATCAACTCACTCTCTCTCACTTGGCCATTTTTGTGTTTTGGAGGTTTTGTGGGAAATCCGATTTTGGGTTGGTTTTGAAGGTTTAAGTTCGGTTAGGAACGAACCCAAGGTGGATTACTCGAGTATTAGAGTTCGATTGGTTGATTGGGAGCTAGTTGGGTGAGTTAGGTTGAAAAATCAAAATGTTTGGGGTTATGTGTGAATAGTGTCATGGAGGTTAGAGGAGGAAGATGATGAATAGTGTCCGTGGAGAATTTCGGGGAAATCGGTATTTCGGTCAAAATGAGGTTTCGCGATCGAGTGGAAAGCTTTGGAAGCGGATTGGATGTCGCCGGAGCGGGGAATGTTCGTGTGGCTACTCGGTGAATTCGGCTCGATCGTGGTTCACACTTCAAGGGTGAGTTCTACTCACGTTTAAGATTTTTGTTTTTTTCGAATTAATTGATTGATCGTTTTATCGCTTTCGCTGGTCTGGAAAATATGTCGCATTTTGATACAATTCGTTTAAAATGAGTTTTTGATTGATTTGATTGATTATGTGACTTTGATTGAAACTATTTTTATAGTTGTCAAAACTGTTTTCAATCGGAACGAGAATCGGAATTAAACAGAATCGCGGTTTTCGCGCGAAACCGCCAAATTCTGCACTTGACAGACCCCCCTACTGTCAGTCCACGCGCCACTTGCGCACCGCGCGCCACTCGCGCGCCACTTGACAGATCCTACTGTCAGCTCGCGCGCCACTTGCGCGCCATGCGCCACTCGCGCGCCGCTTTGCAGATTTTCAACAGTTTTTCACTGATTTTGTTTTCGCGATAACTTTTGATCCGGGAACCCGATTGAGGTGTTCTAAAATGCGTTTGAAAGCTTATTCCGAGGCCTAACTAATTATACAATTTAAAAGGGTAAAAGAACTGTTTTTGAAGTTCAAATAGTTTGGAAAAGCCGAATAATAGTACGCGTGTGCGAATATGTTTTATTAATAATAAAGCGGATTATGAGTCCTACGTGGTATGGTATAACTGACGCGGAATGATTATTATTCATTCGTCTAAACCGGTGAATAATTCACGATATATAAAATATAACGATTAAAGGAGTCGGCCCAATGTGGGTGGTTATATATGATTATAGATATATATTATATCGTGTTTGGGTGACGACCCATGTTAACATACTAGGCGGGGAAGTCATGATCCCTTACCCTAGGCTCTGAGGCCAATAGCGGAACTGTTATTGGATAGGGGTTCGCCGGGAGACGCAAATAGATTGCAGCCGGTGTTACGTAGAAGGGCCTAGGATGCTAGTTCATCGGGAGACGCAAATGGATTGCAGCCGGTGTCTTACTAGGTCGAAGCCTTATTGTATGGTCCACCGAGATTAGCAAGCGGATTGCGGTCGGTGTCGTGTCAAATCATAAAAATGTTTTAAATGGACCGAGAGTGTAGATAGGGGTCTCGGTAGAACTCACTGAGATTGTATCTCATTGTTTATATGTTGTTGTTTTACAGAGAAACAGGGACGGCAGAAATCCATGGAGCACGAGTAGGTTGAGCTCAGGCGACTGCTGATGACTTAGCTATTACGCTTAAGTTTATATTTTCCTTTTGTTGTCTTGTACTACAACTCTATGTATTGGTATTATAATTTTAATTCCGCTTTCTTGTATAATATTGAGCACTATAGTTTGCTGAAGGTTATGGTCAGGAAACCTGTTCGGTTTTATTTGTACTTAAGACTGTTTTGTTGTTATTCAGCGAGAACTATATTGCGGTGTTCAATATCTTGCAGGAATTTTATATCTCTGATGATTTAGGTTTAGTACACTTGGGTATTTTTACTCGATAAAAATACCGGGGTGTTACGGACCGCCGGTCCAATCCAAGTTTAATGAACGTATTTTAAACTACCTGACTAATGAAAGACTGAAACACAAAGGACGGCCCTGCAGCATCAAAGCAACCCCCATTCGGCCATTCCCTACTCTAGAGGAGTCGCTTTCTATGTCACATGGTGCTTGATAGGGAGATAACGTAACTTGGAGGCACTAAAATCTTCTCAAGCTTGATCACAATATGCTTCACCTGTTTGCATTCTGGCCGTGTTTGGCATAAAATCATGCTAATTGCTATAAGTTCTAGCAACTGAGTATGTAATTAAAGAATACTTCGTCATATATGTTAATTATACGAAGATTAAGAAGCGTGCAAAAACACATCTTTCAATTCCATTTTATTGCTGTCGTTGCTTGCTGATATTCGAGATATTTGAACTATGGCACTACATTTACGCAAACACCACCTAAGGATTAAAGTTTCGATATTATATCATCATCCAATAAACTAATATTTACAAAGTTGTATATCCTCTTCTGACGATGGCAAAGAGCCAAAGAAATAATTTAATTACGAAACATACGAAGAAAACTCCTACACCTGCATCACATCACATTTCTACATTTAAGCTACACGTCAAGAAACTCTATCCACAAGCTGCTGACCTTCCTCATCATGAACAATTTCGGATAAAAATGCCTTTTCTCAATAATAATTTATCACTTGTCGCTTCAAGTAAGCAGCACCTCCGGTGCACTGCAACTTAAGACCAACAAGCAAGAAGATTGATTCAGCAAATTATTGATCTGCGATGCGAAACGGTTGCTGCGATAATATAACCATTGACAAGCTGTCGTCTACACGGATGACCTGATGAAGCACAGAGAGAACAAAAATCAAGAGTTATCTATAGAACAATAACAGAGCTTCCAATCTTTTCGCTGAGTGGGTGGATGGAGAAAGGACGCAGATAATGGTGAATGATTGAATGGCTGCCTCGCCCCCCAAACAAAAGTAAATGTAAGTAATTTGAGAAAATGACACTAACACATGACATTGATAATAATTTTTGAAAAAATTAAAGTAATTGAAGTGTTGGTGCCCGACACAACACGTTTTCAATCTAAAGTGTCAGTGCTACATAGATCACAATTCAATTTACCCAGTTAGTCCCATTCTGTTACAAAGTAGGCTTCCTTAATCCACGGTGATGACTTTCTAGTGTCATGAAAATATCATCAATGGCTGGGGTCTACTCATATGCAGCTGGCATATTATTGTTATCGTATAATTTGGAAAGCAATACAAACTTAACTATTCACATTCACTGTTAATATTGTTAAATTATAGAAAGGACTTAGCAGTTGCCAAATTGCACTTATAATGACTTGCACCGAAGTCAAACGGGCCACAGCAAACACATAATTACATAGTAAGTGAAACGAGTAGCAAGAAAACATAATTGTGGACAGTAGTGTTTTAAGATAAACCTACTAAACTCACATATATAGTTACCTTATATTCTGATTCCTCAGTGCTTCATTAGTAGACAAAATGCCATCAAATCTGCAGACATTGTTACTTTGAGCACTCTCGGCATCTTGAACTATGTTTTTAGACATTTTATATGAATGTTTCCCAAAACGCCCCTTCAAATCACTTTGAATTTCTGCCAAAGGGTTCACAAAAAATCCACCATCATCCCTACGATGCTGAAATCTTCTGCTATTTGCGGTTAACTCTTTGCTTCCATCTTTATCGGTTGCATTATGCATAGCATTTGTTGATGCTGAGCTTCCAAAAGAGAACCTTGATGTGGAATACCGGCCTTCCGTCTTCTTCCAGAATTTAGAACTCAAAAAGTCAGTACCAGGTAGCCTGCAACAGGTGTCTTCTATGCCATCAGCATTGGGAATCCGGCCACTTGATAATGCCAAATCATATGATATTTCATCCAAGGCCATCTCTAGACCATGTACACGTGTCTCCAGAGAATTCATCCCACTTTGGGAGCTTCCGATAAATCTCTATATTCAAATATAGATGAGGACACGGGTCAGAAATATACACCTCAATGACTATTTTTTTCTTTCTAATGTAAGCAGAAAACTTGCAGATAAGCTTTTTAGAAAAACCATTGAGGATTATTACAATTTAGTAGAGTAAAGAATTGCTTTAATGCAAGGAAGAGGGTAGTTCTAAATTCTGAACATGGTAAAATTGTGCATTCACCCAAACATGGGGGATGAAAAGGTGGGAGAGGAGAGGACTACGTGAGATGCCCAACAAGATACAGACAATGAAACATAAATGGAAATAGTATTATGTTACCCTAACTTACCCATTGAGGGAGAAAATAAGAGACGGTTAGATGTCTAATTCCCATTTCATTCATAATCATATCTTCAAATAATCAAGCAATGCAATGCAGAAAAGGAACATTTTTAATAAGACTTTAATAATTTGAACCAAATATAGAAAGAGACATTAGCCAAAAAAGGATTCCACGATTTATGACACCAAGTTTTCTGTTAATGTGTTGTCAATATTATGATAGTTCGAGAAGGAAAATGTTATCCAGAATTCAGAAAGTAAAAAGAAAAGCAAGACCACCCAAGATTATTTCAAAAGCAATGTAAATTAGTTGAATACACAGGAACAGCACTAGCATAAACAAGTTAGGTTCAGTAGAGTATTAAAAGGCATATCAAGACACAAAAGTACCTGGAGAACGTCCATTAGATTTGATTGCTGGTTTTCAATTTGAATAAGTTGTTCTCGGATCAAAGAAAAATCCTCAACATCTTGCGGGCTTTCACAAACTTCATTTACATTGTTGATGGTTACATCTGTGCCGAGTTTGTCATCATCATAACATGGAACGACACGAGATTTGGAACCACCAAACTTCCGCCCTTTCTCATCTGACATCTTGCTAAAGAGAACTCGCTTTACATCAGCCTTTGAATTTACCACATTCTGATACGGGGTTGATTTAGAAGCTTCAAAATCACACCTTTTAATATCATCTTCCTTAGACATGTTTGAGAGGGAGGACTTTGATACTGGAGTTTGAAGTTTCTCATCAGACAACTTATCATGATCCTGCTGATGCAATGTCCCCATTCTCAAATCCTTGTCATTACTCTTCATAGGACTCTCTCTTTTGCCGGATGATACAAATGAAACTGTAGATGGAGGGGACTTGTTGGCAGGGATCGATTTCTTTGGTTGAGATGATTTAGCGCCCACGTAAGGTGAACTTTTGGTCACACACTGACCTTTACCATCACCTGCGCAAATGAAAAAGAAGTAAACAACATTAAGAACCATGAGATTACTTCACCAGCAGTTATGAAGGCGTGATAACTTCAGTGATCAAAATACAAAGAAAATATGGAAACAATTAGTCAAAAGACATCCTAACTTCAAATTCTAAAATGGAAACATCTTAATTCAGTTTGGTGTTGTAGCAATGTGAAAAATGTATGGATAAGTTTAATACAGTAAATCTTACGAAAAACCGTCCCTAAATTTTTCACCATCAACTCTAAGGGGATACCAAACAGGCTCGCAATTATAATAAAAATTCTCATATCACGCGCATTCTTAATCTTAATTCAGCCAAACTGGAACTAACATGATCCCTCATGGGAACAGGATCCTCTCCTGTCACCCCCTCTCTGTCTCTATCTTCTTGCATTTTTTAAAATTTTTTTCAAATAAAATAATTTAAGATATGATGATTCACATCACTACAAAGAGTGCACGAGTTTGCTAGACCAAATCCTAATCCCCTTTTTTACTCGGTGTTGAGGGGTTTGGGTAGTACTAGGTCCTAAGTTGAAACCTCAATGTCTCTCTTATTATAGAACAAAAAATAATCACTAAGTGGAAATTAACTTTCGAATACAAAGACAAATAAAAAAAAGTGAACCTTACCAACTGAAGCACATGCGGACTTAACCGGAGAAGGGACATTCTCAGATGCATCTGCTACTTCCTTCCACATATCCAACGCACGATTCATAGTTTCCCGGACTATTTTGACCTGCAACGACACCACCGCCCAATTCAACACTATCATTTTCTTTTTATTCTTTTCGATGTCACTATCTTGAATAATCAAAAGCCTATATTCTAACAACTCACTATTTCACAAAAAGAATATCAAGTGAATCTCAACAATAAATAAATAAATAATATGAAGTTACCTTATCAAACTTGCGATTCTGCAATGAATCCAAACACAGAACCTTATGCTGCGAGGCCAAATCTTTCTCTGCCAAAGCCACTTTCCCCAACGCCTCCGCCGAGGCCTTTCTCACAGTCCAATCCTCACAAGTCAGGAACTCTACGAGACACGGAACCAACCAATTCATCGCTCCACGGCTCGCCACACCTCCTACGACCACTACGCTTCCGATCAGCACCAGAATCGCCGCCTTAGCCTTGCATGACTCAGTCTTCAGAAGCTTCCCCAGCCTCGGAAGCGTATTCCGCCGGAGAGACTCCGTATCAGGATCCGGCGCCGCCTCGACGGCAGCAGCGAGACACAGCGCAGCGCCGATCTGCGCGTTAGCTTCCTGCTCCTGCGCCAGGGCGTCCATGAGCGGTCTAAGGAATGCGACGGAGAACTGCGGCTTGGTGATCTGTGAAGACATGTCGGCTACAGCGTCGACGCATGCGGATCGTACGGCGGAGTCAGGATCACGGAGACGGCGGAGGACGGTGGCGATCATCTTCGAAACGAAAGGCGAGAGAGAGTCACCGTGGAAACGCGAGAGAAGGCTCAAAAGGTGAACGCATTGTTTGCGAACCGGAGATTTGGAAGAGGAGTCAGTGTTGTGAATGCAAGAGAGGAAAGAGGAGAAGGAGTCGTTGCTTAGGGTTCGAGCGATGGATTCTAACTCTGCGGAAGCTGCGGCGAGGGTGTCACGGTCGGAGAGCTTGTTAAGACAGGTGATAACTCGTTGCCGGAGGTCATGAGTTGAACCGGCACTGCTGAGTTGGGGAGGACCACTAAGCGAGTGGCGCCTTGAGGACATTGTTGTCTTTTTGCTCGGAACCGGCGAGTTAGTGACTAGGCATTCGAGAACTGCAAGCAACGGTGCTGAAGTAGACGGAAGGAATGAGTAATCTGCTTAAACGGTGCGTTGAGAGTGATTTGGCGGCAGAGTTTGGAAGAGTTGAGACTTGGGAGTTGTTTGGCGTGATAAAGGAGTTCCTTAGCCGCTGCGCTTTTATACCACTAATGCAGTAGAAGCTCTCCACGAGTCCACGATGCGTATGGTTCGGGTATAGACTTCGAATTAATTAATTTATATACATGGGGTTATAAAATTGGAATTATTAATTTATAAACATGCCTAGAGGAGCCGGACACTATTTGTATTCTGGAGGTCTTCGATTCAAATTCCAACTAGCCGCTGTAGGTGCCATCTTCTCACCCGAAAATTTGTATACCAAAAAAAATATACATGGTCTTAAACCTGTGTTTTTTACAACACTACATTGTAAAAAAATGATCGACTTCATAATTACTTTCATATCATGAATTTTTAATCATCAATATGTACCGATTTTTATATGATATAAAAATTAAAAAGTTTAACACACAAACATACAAAGAAGAGGGAAAATATTAAATTTAAAGAGAATTTATAGAAGTACTAATTAATATTTTTTTTACCAAAGGAAACTCACATCATTTCATTAAAATAAATATTCGTAATACAGGGTGGAATAAAATCATGAACATGAGAGCTAGCATAAAATCTAGATGCTCTAGCATGAGAGTGTACAACTTGATTTGCTTGCCTCCTAACATAGCTAATCCTATAGCTTTGACACGTAGCACTGATAGCCTTATATTGAGAAAAAAGAACACCAATCTTGTTATTGGGGGATACACTATTGTTGATGCATTCACTACGGATAGACAATATGTCTCAATAACAACTGATGTGAAGTTCTTCTCCTCTAGAAATAGTAGAGCTTGGATAAGACTCGCTGCTTCGGCTTCTTGAGGACTTGGTGAACCAAAAAAAAACATATTGCTTTACCTCCCCTAAACATGTCATGATCGTCACCATATTTATTATCATCACTAAAGATTGTGGCGTTAACGTTGCATTTTAAACTACCAACACTTGATTTCTGCCATTGCAATTGACTAGGAACTGAAGCAGCAACCGAACTGATAGGAGCTGCTGTATTGTGCGAGTTTCTGGCCCGCTCCCACTGCTGCAAAAAAATCCATCGCTGCCTGTACCGAAACTGCATATGGCCGAACAATTCCTTCCCATAATTTTTTGTTTCTTCTCTTCCAAATAACCCAAAACATCATAGCTAAAGTGTGCAACTGTGACGTTGATAAAACTGAGAATAGATTAAAGACAGCACCTGCAAAGTTTGTATAATTCTGGGCTTCCAATGACACCTCATGACTTAGGTGCACATGTTGTCATATCTGAGTAGTATGCGTGCAGGGCAGAAAAATATGCATCTCATCTTCAATTCCCGTCTTGCACATAGGACAAAGTTCCTCACAAGGTACATGCCAACGTCTAAGATTGCTGTGCAAGGGAAGACAGCCCCTAGCAGTGCGCCACAACAACAACTTCACCTTCTGGGGAATTTTGAGCCTCCAAAGATTCAACCACACCCCTTGATTGCGAAGTTGTGAGTTATCTATTAAGTCTTCCATAGTACCAAAATATGCCGAACGAACAGAGTATTGACCGTCTTTACTACGCCACCAAATTAATTCATCAGCACCTTTCGGGTCAAGGATTGGGATTTTTAAAATACGATTTGCATCATAAGGGATAAACAACTGATGTACCAATTCAGTTGGCGAATTAAGGGACATGAATAAGTTGCAAAATTGCAAGAAAGAGGTCAGGGTTCAAACTCCAGAAACTATCATTCCCACACCTCCACTAACATTTGCTTATAAAAAAAAACTGATGTACCAATTCACCATTCCATCCACTCTGATCACTCTTCCATAAATCTCTAACACGCAATTGTTCCATTCCCTTCACTTGGTGTGTTTTCACGTAAGGATCCGTCCCTCCTCTAACCCACGGATCGTTATTAATATTAAGTAACGGGAGTCTTCACATCGACAACAAATCACATTCTTATAAGAAATGAGTCAAGTTCTTACAAGACCATCGTTCGTTTGCAAACTTTCAATTTATATGTGGGAATACAAAATAAGTATTGGAAGTGGATAACTTGGGTGAGAACATTTAGCAAAAAAAAGAAGTGAGAATATTTAACTATAACCGTTATATTAAAATCAATGGTTCAAGTTGCGTTATTAATTATAATATCTCATATAATTGTTTCCTTTTTAATTAAAAATCAGAAGAGATCTTATAATTAATGGTGTAATCTGAACCGTTAAATTTAATGCTAAGGTTATAATTAAAGATTCTTATTTCTCATATTTCTCATAATAACCGAGTGTTCTTACTCGAGTCGTCTCTAATATTGGAGTGCATAAATTATCTTATTGTAACATAAGATAGGTCTGGTTGAGTTAAATTGTGTATCAAACATTAGGTTTGCTTTGAGCTTTTTTTTTTACAATAACAAACTCAATATTTCATTATGAATAATAGTCTCAATACATGATGAAACGCAATCAAAAACATGAGAACAAATATTAAATCTTGATGCTCTCGCTAAGGTATGAGCGACAAGATTGACTTGTCTCTGAACAAAGCTAACATGAAAGCTTGGAAATCTAGATAAATAGTTTCTACGATAAAACGAAAGCACACCAAACTCAGTGTTGGATTGAGGGTCCGTCTTCACCCCATTTACAACTGGTGAGCAATTCAGCTCTATGGATATTGATGACAATCCCAAATCCCTCAACCAAAGTAAAGCTTGCCAAAGTCTCATAGCCTCTGCTTCTTGAGTAGTTGCAGTACCATTAAACCACATAGTTTTGCTTTGAGCTTAAAAACACAGTTAATTTAATCATTTTTTCATTAATGGTTGAAATTGTTTATTTAGTCTTTAAAGTTGACATATAGAATTTTTTTTACATTCCAATCACGAGTGTCCCAACAGTTTTAAAAAAAAAAGATTGATCTCTACTTATGTTTAAGAGTTGATTTTACACTGATCAACATCAAATTTGTCAAAAATCGAATCTGAGAACACCAAATCAATTTCGATGTCCCAAAATAGCTTATACTACTGGGTCGCCAACGGTGTTGGTCGGTGAATCCTATTCTCTATAACTACGGACTTGGATTCTCTCCTTCCACTCTCCATACATCTCCCTCCATCCTGTCTCTCTCTCTCTTAGTTTCACTCTCTCTCATTGTTTATTTATAATTTTTTAATGATGAGAGAGAGTGAAATTAAGAGAGAGATAGAGAGAAAGGAGGGAGATGTAGGAAGTGTGAAAGGAGAGGATCGAAAGTGCTGGTTTAGAGACTGCGATTCACTGACTACGGTCACAATATATATCCATCATTGGATCTTCTAACACCAAATCTTGACCCTTTATTTTTTTAAAATAAAAATAAATAAAAAAGAGGTGAAAAGAGAGAGACGAACACATGGGAATGCAGAGAATTCACATTCCTCGATTAGTAATTGGTATTATTAGTATGATCCACTTTCTTGAATACGGGTTATATATGTGTCAGTGTGTTTAATTCAATTTCTGCCTGAGTCTGACAGTCACATGCAGAAGACGCCACGTAATAAAGAAGTTGGATATTAATTTAGCAGGAAGTCATATGAACTTACGTGTTTAATTTTGAATTTGATAGCTAGCTAGTTCCCCAATATTATGGCCTGACTGTGTATATTGTGATTTAATTAATAATCATATATACTAACAATGGTCATGATAATGTTTACGAGAATAGCAGGACATGATCAAATCACATGTACTGTATTGAGCAAAAAAAAATCACATGTAATTGCAAAGAGCATCTGTTTGCTTCACATGGGAGTTGAATGTTCACAGGTATTGTTTTTAAAGTTGAAATTGGGCAATAAACTTTTTCAATATATTTCTACTAGGATCTAGGACTTATGATAACAGAAATAGTCTCGAAGAGGTTTTAGATATCAAATGAGCAACTTAATGACTAATCAGGTGACTATATGAGGGAGAGACTTTATTTTAGAAGATTATTTATAAAATAAAACTAACCATATGCTCCAAGCAAGATTGCATCAAACATGCCTAATCACTCCGTTAAGCATTCTTTGTGCTATGGGTCATGTTCATGATTGGGCGATCTCAACCTACTAGTATCCACTAGAAGACTCACCGAACCAACCGATCACTGTCGAAGAACTAGCCAACGTTCGAGGACTGACTGATAGGTCTTACCCATCGGCCATAACCCTAGCTTATAACCGAGGGACCCTATTTTGTAATTGTCAGACCTCATTAACATTATATCGTTGGTCATTCACACTCTTGTGCTCTTGTTCTCCTAACTGTTGTAATCATTTAACACCGCAATTATGGCCATTTTCCGACTTGTACTATATATTCCACCATCTGAGGTTAATGAAAGACGTTATTTTTGCTATGAACAATTTACTTACATTCTCTGGTCGTATTTCCCCCTCAGTCATTAAAAAAGACTAGAACAGATTTGTTACTTGTACATGTCTAACTTGCCATATGATAGACCTCAATGGCTATCATTTAGTTGACTTATTATAAGATTTAATACCTTATACTTGCTCGACTAATTAATCAAACACAAATTTATTAGCTGTCACATAACAATATATCCCTAATCATTCGCACTTGTTCTCTTAACGGTTGTAATCATTTAACACCAAATTATGACCATTTTCTGATTTGTACTATATATATATATATATATATATATATATATATATATATATATATATATATATATATATATATATATATATATCACTATCTAAGGTTAATGAAAGACATGCAATTTTTGCTATGCACAATTTACTTACATTATCTAGTCATATTCCCGCTAAGTCACAAAAAAAGATTAGAACAAGTCCATTATTTGTAAAGGTCTAAACTCTGCCATATGATAGACCTAAATGGCTCGACTAATTGATCAAACATATTAGGTTTAATACCTTATACTTGCTCGACTAACTGATCAAACATAAATTTATTAGTTGTCACATAACAATGTATCCCTGATCATTCACACTCTTGTTCTCCTAATGGTTGTAATCATGTAGCACCATTAGCCGATCTGGTACATCAATACATGTTCCTATGCCCATTCCAATCTTGTCTAACTTTGCTAACTTCCCCCTCTCAACCCGTATCTTGTTTGTTCTGGAAACACGTCTTCCTATTCTATCTTTTCCCGAATCCCACCGCAGTTATGGCCATTTTTCGATTTGTACTGTATATATCACCATCTAAGGTTAATGAAAGACATGCTATTTTATGCACAATTTACTTAAAATCTCTCTTCGTATTCCCGCTTAGTCACTAAAAAAGATTAGAGGAGATCCATTAATTTGTAAAGGTCTAACTATGCCATAGACATAAATGGCTATCGTTTAATTGACTTATTGTTAGATTTAATACCTTATACTTGCTCGACTAATTCATCAACACAAATTTATTAGTTGTCACATAACAATGTATCACTGAGCTCGCACTCTTGTTCTTCTAACGGTTGTAATCATTTAACACCGCAATTATGGCCATTTCCCAATTTGTACTATATATATCACGATCTAAGGTTAATGAAAGCATGCTATTTTTGCTATGCACAATTTATATACATTCTCTATTCGTATTCCCACTCAGTTACCAAAAAATTAAAACAGATCCATTAATTTGTAAAGGTTTAACTCTGCCATATGATAGACCTAAATGGCTATCATTTAATTAAAATTGACTTATTGTTAGATTTAAACGACTAATTCACCAAACAAAAATTTAATAGTTGTCACACTCCAAAGGTAATGAATGTTAAAGCACATCACATTCTGTATAATTTTTGGAATCAAGAACAGTAAAATAGAAAATACAAAACATTCAATTTTTTTATTAGTTTCTCATATTAAAATCAGGAAAGTATCTAGTCAGCAAATCTAGTCAGCTGAGGCCTAAATGTGGAGCATGTGAGGTGAGGGAGTCAAGGATGAAATGTTAAGGGATCCTATATATATTGTTAAAATCCATCAAAAGCGCACAAAGGATTCAACTTGTGTATAGTAGTCACGTGATCCTTAAATATGGATATGCATTGTATTGTAACCACTTTTATTTTCTTGTAAAAACTAAAAAGCAAAACATTTGGATTTGGTTATGGGGGGAAGGTGTTCTTTTCTTTCCCATTAGTTGCATACAACTTTGTAGCTCTGCTCCACAATCAGCGAAAAACTTTTTCTTTGTCTCTAATAGATTCCCTATGCGAAACATTCACTAATTAAACTATTATCTTTATATAAAGAATGGTGGTGTTGGCGACTAATTTTTTTTTATAGGCAAGAATAGTGGGGGCGGGGGAAAGTTAGTTTCCAGGTATTGAACCTGAGACCTCCTTCTTGCACTCTTTTGGTGGTATTGGCGACTAATCTAATTAAATAATCTTAAGGTCACTAGTGGAAAAAATGCATTTTATAACTGTCATTCATATCGGTTAAAAACGGCCTGATGTTAAAACTGACGCGGTGGCAGTTTTGTAATTAAAATTACAATTTTTATATCAGTTGCCACATGAACTGATATAGAAACAAAATCTTTGCATTTTTCATATCGGTTCCATTCCATAACCGTTATAGAAAATTCTAATTTGCATTTTCCATATCGGGTCACATATTCACCCGTTATAGAAAATGCATTCTAATCATGACCCCTCATTTTCCCTCACACTCTTTCTCTCTCATTTCAGTCTCCCTCTCTCACTCTCTCTGTCAAAACCCTCATCAGCTCGACGACGCCGCCCCACCACCCAACACCACTGTTCCACCTTCACTTCTCTTCTCCTTCTCTTCCATTGCAACATCCTCTCTCAGTCTCCCTCTCTCACTCTCAAAGAAACTAAAACCCTAACTGTTTTCTTCTTTCTTAGATCCTTCGAAATCATAGATCGTGAAGCTTCTACCCCTAATCTAATTTCATTTGAAGTTCGTTTCTACTCCAGCGGTGGCCACCACGATAGCATGTCCTTCTCCTTCACCTCACGGCTCTCCTCTCCATTTCGTCTCCGTCCCGTTTCTCCGCCTCTCCGCCGCAGCTGTTGCCTCCTGCCTCTAAAGTGGATCACCACCATCGCATAACCACTTGTCTCTCAAATCCTTCTAAGTATTTTGATTTTTATTTAACCGATTTAGGGTTTTGCTGATTTAGGGCTTTGCTGAAATAGGGATTTATCAGTTGGTGTTGTTGTTTGTTGTTGCTGATTTAGGGCTTTAACTGAAATAGAGATTTATTAGTTGTTGTTGCTGGATTTATAAGTTGTTGTTTTCTGAATTTAGTGCTTTGCTGAAAATAGAGTTTTACTTTAGTTTAGTGCTGATTTTATTATTCCATAGTTATCAAAAATCAGTGTTGTTGTTCGTTGGGTTGAATTTAATGTATGTTTTAGTTTTAAAATTTTCAGTCAAAGTCTCAAAAGAAAGCAGTATTATTTGTAATTAGTTTGTGTATATTTGGTGTTAACTTGTGGTTATGCTTATTAAGTTAGAATCTAACTTGTTAACTTGTGGTTATGAACTGATTTCCTCAGATCTGCTTATGTGTATTTAGGATGTTGGTCTTCCAAGGTAATGGAAGAAGGGCATCTTTGTGTAGAAAGAGCAATGCATCACAATTTCCCGATTTGCTTTGAGGTAAAACCAGCTCCTAGTTCTATTCTAGTTTGGAAGTTCAAATTTTTTTTGTCTAATTCCCATTGAGATGATTGCAATTGTTTCCTCCTTGTAGTGATTTTGATACAATAAAAGATATTAGTTCTTAAAATCATTGAAATGTCAATGCTTAGAGAATAGTTTGGCAGCTTCGAGGGATAAATGACATAAGTCATTATTTTATATCATATATATTGTTAAGATCTTTAAAATTGTAGCTACTTGGCTTCTGTTAGAAAGTTACAGGTGACTAGAACGTCTACACGTTTTGGAAGGATTGGTCTTAAATGATCAAAATATGGTTCTGACTTGATCTCTTTTTAATTCCATTTGCAAGTTTATTTGGTTAGTTTTTTTCTGGGCTGCAATCAGTGATGCTCATAAGGCACTAATTTCTATCTCCTTCCAAATTATAGCTATTGATTTGGTTGATGAGGCAGCAGCCAAACTGAAAATGGAAATCACTTCGAAACCTACCGAATCAATCGGTCAGTCCTGAAACTAGAGATGGAGAGACTCTCTCTCATGAATGATACAGACAAGGCTTTTAAAGATAGGCTGAATCGTCTTGAGGAAGAATGAATAGTGGGAGCAAGAAAAGTCTGTAATGACTCGTATTCAATCAATCAAAGAAGAGGTGTGTTATAAATGAAATTAGAAATTTAATTACGTAAAAGCTTATTTCATATTATTTATGATCAACACCTAATGTCTTCTGTATTAATGTATCAGATAGACAGGGTGAATAACACTTGGCTTCTAGAAGCTACTGATAAGTACAAATCAGTGGCAACCCAAGGTGATTATTCACCAACTTTATCTAGACATCCAGCCAAGTACAAAATGTTAGTTGGCATGGTAGATGTCATATTTTCCGATGTTTCTCAGCCTGATCAGGTGTGGTTTTACTTTCTCCCTGTTGTATAAATAAACCTTATAAATCTGGAGGATGGTACTAGCCACATGGGTCTTGAAAGCCCATATATACTGCTGTTATATATCATCAAATCTGTCTTGCTTCACACTATTGTATAAACTTGTTAAACCTGGAGGATGATGGTACCTGTCTCCTAGGTCTTGAAAGCCCATATATACTGTTGTTATTTAACATCAATCTGTATTGCTTCATAATTGTACAATCTCTATTATTTACAACAACTATGTGCTTCTTTGTTGCTTGAAGCATAGATCAACTTTTTCTCAATCCGGACAATGTTTTGTGCCATATTGTGTAGGCATTATGTTGGAAGACCTGCTCCATCTGCATCTTTTGATCTCAAGCCTTCAGCTTTTGATTCAAAGGAGAAAGTGTGGACAAGATTTCCTCCTGAAGGATCCACATATACTCCGCCACATCCATCATGTGAGTTCAAGTGGAAGGACTATTGCCCAGTAATTTTTAGGTAGGCCATAGTACTACTTATTCTATTGTTTCTACTAATTTTTCATATGATAAGGTTTCTATTGTTTCTACTAAAGCTATAGTAAAAATAAGATTTATACATGTAATAATTGTTCAACTTTTGTATCCACATTACCCTCAGAACTCTTAGGAGGCTATTCAAGGTGGATGCAGCTGATTACATGTTATCCATATGTGGAAATGATGCTTTGCGCGAACTTTCCTCTTCCGAAAAAAGTGGCAGCTTCTTTTACTTGACCAATGATGATCGTTACATGATTAAAACAATGAAAAAAGCAGAGGTGAAAGTGAGTGTCATTCTTATCTTTCCCTCCATTTGAGATATCTTAGAAATCAAGGTACATTCTTATACTGATTTGACTATGATGGATTTATGTTGTAGGCTCTCTTGAGAATGCTTCCAGCTTATTACAATCATTTTCGAGCATTTGAAAATGCACTTGTGACAAAATTTTATGGCCTGCATTGTGTGAAGTTAACTGGACCTGCTCAGAAGAAAGTATACCTATAAGATCATAGGAATTGCTAAATTGAACATTTGGCTAGAGGTTGATATAATAGATGTATGAAATATGAAACAATAATCTTTATAACATTTTTGAATTTGCAGGTTTGGTTTATCATAATGGGCAACCTCTTCTGTTCAGAGTATACCATCCATGGATGTTTTGATTTAAAGGGTTCTTCACTTGGCCGTATAACAACTAAGCCTGAGTCAGAGATTACTGAAACCACCATCCTTAAAGATATTGATCTAATAACTCATATAACAACTGAGTCGAAAATTAAGCTAATTAATAGGAAAGGTCAAAAATTAAGCTAATTAATAGGAAAGGTCATCATCGAGTTTGTCCAATACGAAAATCAAATTCAGGAGCACTGAGTCGATTCTCATATCCCAATGTAGCTTATGTCACCGAGGAAAGATGAAAAGATGGAAAGGAAAAAACAAATAAAAAGAGGAGGAATCAATGAGAAGGAAATTAAAAACAAAAGGCTAAAAAAGTGTTATCATTTGTAACTACCATCCTAGCTACTTCTAGAGGAAGAAAGGCTAAGACTAATTAAAGAGGTTTATCTGCCTCTCCGTGATTCAAGTTAAGATGCAATAATAATTTAAAGCATGAAGAGTGACCATTTGTATCATATACCCCATAATTCATGGAATAAGAAAATGACAAGGAGTATGGAGATGAATAAGAAAGACTTGTCAGTTATTGGCCCTGTGCTGTAGTTATCACATCACGGCAAGGCATCCATGTAATTTGGATAATTAAACAGAACCATATATAATATCATCAATAGTTCAGCACTTTCAATTGGTTTTAAATCAAGTGGTACAAGAATGGAATTTGGTAAACGACCGAGGTTTAATTTCTTTAATAAATTACTAAATTAGGCACATACAAAAGCAGCTTCTTTTGCACGACAAATAGCTTCTGTTGGGGATAAAATGGGAGTCGTTTTTTTATTTTATTTTGAACGTCGATGATACTTTGACACCAATGAAATTCAACATTTCAGCTATTGGAGATCATGTTGGAATAACTTGCTTTTCTTTTTTATAGAAATATATGACTAAATTAAACAAACTCACTTTTGCATAGAGATTATGTGTGCCCCGCCATTAGTTTAAATTAAAGTCCAGGTATATTGTTTGTACGAGGTCAGTGAATTCTCTTTAGACACACGGAACAACTTTAGCAATCTCTTTAATACTAAGTATAATTATTAATTTAATTAAAGCTATTCATGTCAAGATACTTTGACTTAAGTGTGTTTGGTTTTGAAGAGAAGATTAAGTGAAAGAGAGTGAAAGAGGTTGGAAATGGATGGGGTATTATTTGAAATAAAAGAAAGAGATAGAAAAATATAGAGGAGAGAAATATAATGATTTTATTTAATTAGCCAAAAAAAATTGTCTCATTTGTTGTTTTATAGTTTATAGTTTTCTTTATTTTTTTCAATATTTAATTATTAAGAGATGTGGAGTAACAAAAGGAGTATTAGAAAGTTCCACAAGGGGTAGTTCACATAGTTGAGTGAAAGAGACATTATTGATAAAAACATAAGCATATTGGGTTCGAACCCCCCTCCCCTCTAACAACTACTTAACACACTAATTACTAATCACATTGCTTATAAGAAACGTCTATTAAAAAATTATAAAATAATTATCATAAATTCTGGACTATTAATTGATCTTTATAATCTACGTGATACAACCTTAAACGTCAAACAAAAAAAGGATGGATCGTGTATTTTTTTAATTAACTATTCATTTCAAATAAAGTTTAAACTTTAATTCTTCTAGAGAACTTTAATTTTTTAAATCTAATATTCAATAAACTTTAATTTTTGACCGTGTAATTAAAAGTGTTATTTGATTAAAACATGATAAATATAAAAAATTTAATTAAATAATATTATAATAATTATAAATATTATTTATTTTTGATGTTTTACACTCACCTATTTATTTAGTAACTATATATATAATGCACAAGAAATTTCCCACCTGTGTGTAAAAGTTCCAATTTAAAGAGCTAGGTGAAAAAGTATACAACCACTAGTGCAAACAAGAGATTCAAAGTCGGATAAATTAACTTTTAAAAATTGGGTGCGGGTCCGACTTCTATTAGAGCGACTTAATAAGTGAGAGATTTAAAGTCGGGTAAATAAATATCTCACATCAATATGCAAGTATATTCTTAGATGTGCTTTATCTCCCAATCTCTCTTATTTGTTTTGCCGTTTTCTATAATTGTCTCTTGGATTCAAAATTTGAAATGAGAGAAAGTAGACAAGGCAAAGGACAAAAAGAGTTTTTCAATCAAGGAATGGGAAACAAGAGTAGTGGGATGAACAGGAACTATGATGTAACTTGTAGGAGTTTGATGAATATGTTCACAATAGAATCATTGTATTGGACCATGTCATTGTTGTTTGACTCAAAAGCAAGACCCCATCTATTAATCACTTGTCCATAGATTACAAATTGAAATGCCCTTAAGTTCACATGGGGTAGTTCAAAATGTAGACCAAAACCATGGAACACATTGCACATCACTGCGTTTAGTTCGTGTTTGTTTTCCTACTCAGGCGACACTTTCACATGCAGCTCTTGCTTGGGGTTAGAAGAGAATTTAACAATGGTATGGGGTGTTGGTCAATTATTTGATTATTTATTTATTGGGGAGAGATAATTTGTTAGAGAGTGGGGAGCATTTCCCTGAAAACATTCCCTTGTTTCTACAATGGCGTTATGCCACGTGACACTTGGCATGTGCTCAATATTATTGGATAACGTGTCCTTATCAATAATGCTATCCGACAAAATTCTAAACTTAATTTCTCCCTCTTTTTGTTTGGCATCAGATTAATTACTAGTAGCTCAATTAGGAGAAAAAATCTTATTATGTTGAATTCAACTAAATTAATTCTTTTTTTTTTTTTGAGATTGAACGGGGCTCAACTAAATTAATTCTATTTATTCTATTTTTTTGAGAAGAAAAAGGGTTAAAAACCCCACCAAACACAAAACAATTACAAAGTAATCAAACCCTCTTTATCCTCTTGAAGGAGCAGGTGAATAAAGGAGTCGGCAGAATCGTAAAACATAAAATTACAATTTAAAGACAGATTATTTTTAGCTAAACAGTCCTCAACTTTATAATTGTCACTAGGAATCTTTGACCAGCTTATCTCAACTTCTTCCACAATAGTATTACAGATACCATCAATCATATGAGAGAGAGGGTGGTGAATGGTTGGAGATAATTCAATAAGGTCTAGAGCATTCTGAGCATTGCTCTCAACCACACCCTTTCAAATTCCTTTACCCCAAAGAAGAGTCAGGCCGTGATACAATACCTTTATTTAGTTGTAATTTTTCTCTTGGGGTATTCTGCCACCTTGGTAAGTGGAGGCGGAGGCTCCTAATGAACGACAATTCACTCCTGATTAGAGTCCTGATGACTAAGTATGGAAGTAGCATAATAAGTAATCTGGAGTTTGATGCAGTTAGTCCTCGATACTATTCCTCTCTATAGTGGAAGGATATCTATAGGATGGAATCTGGCCTAGTTTCTAGGATGGATTGATTCTTAGATGGGGCTGTCAAAAAGGTTGGAAATGGGGCTACAATTCATTTTTGGTATGATGTTTGGGTTGGTACAACCTCCCTTAAGGTGATCTACTAGAGGTTATTCGCTATCTCTAATCAAAAAGACAGGAACATCTTCGATGTTTGGGGGCAGGGGCAGGGATGGAGACCAGAGACTTTCATGGAGGAGAGACTTCTTTGGTTGGGAAGAAGAGCTTCTGGGGAATCTCAAGGCTCTGTTATCCACGGTGGCCCTCTCCCCCACTGAGGATAGGTGGGTTTGGGAGTCGTCATCAACTGAAGGTGTCTACTCAGTTAAATCAACGTATAATTTGGTTCTTAATAATTTAACAGGTACCGTCCCTAGGGCTACACTAGAGTGGTTTGCGCTAGATAAACAGTGGAAGAGTTGGTCGCCTCCAAAGGTAGTTACATTTGCATGGCGTGTCCTCCACAATAGGCTCCAACTCGGGCTAACCTATGTTAGAGACATGTTATCGTAGATATGGGTGCTATTGGGTGCGTCTTTTGTGGTGAGTGAATGTAGTCAGAGATACATTTGTTTTTGTGGTGTGAGTTTTTAGTGAGAGTGTGGTACTCAGTGTTTAGGTGGCTAGGTTGCTTCCGCCAGATCTCCCCATGCTCTTCTTAATATTTCAATCGGGTTTTAGTCCTAGAAAAGGGAGACAATGCCTTATACTGATTTGGCACACTGTCCTTTGGGTGATCTGAGAATGCCAGAATGGGGTTATATTTTCTAATAAACCTTTTGACCTCTCTGAGACTTTATTTTTGACAAAACTATATTCGTGGAATTGGTTTTTGGCTAAGACTAAGTCTAATCATTGCCTTTTCTATGAGTGGTGTGTGGACCCTTAAATTCATGATTAATAAAGTTTAGTTTATGGTTATTGAGTTGCGAATTCACGTCCCCATTGATCAAAAAAAATTCACGTCCGACGCGTCATTAATAATGTATTTAAATTACATTAACTTGCAAAATTATACCGATTTTTGTGTCATATTTTGATGTTTAAATAACATTTCTCTCGTATAATCAAAAAGATGACCGTGATATATTAATTTTTTAGCCTCTATTATTTGTGGGCTTGACTTGAAATTATTTTCCATATCCATAATCCAAAGAGCTCCATAAATACGGCCGGTATAAGAAATCGTTTTTAGAAATAAGAACAGAGAAAAAATACAAAATGTTGTTTATAGGAAGAGGGGTTTGATGATGCTTAACGAGTCATGCAAGGTCACAGCTAAGCTTGTTTTCTTAGAGAAAACGATACTTATAATTTCAGCTGGTTTGAATTTGATATATTGATTTTAAAATCGTTACTATGACAAGAATCCACGTGACCGGTTGTCCATTTTTTTTCTAATAATGCACTGTGATTCCGTCAAAAAATATTGTGTAAAGAAGATTATTATTATTATTTAAACAAGTTCAGAATGATTGTAACTGAAAATTTTAATTTAAAAAATACCTACTGAAATTTCTGCAATATGCTTTACATCTCTGGAGTTCAGGAATGGTGGTCCTTGGTCCCTGTTGTTTCTGTCCTTATTCTGCCAAAAAAACATGGTGCTGAATGATTAGTTAGTATTTGACATATAATATGTTTTTATAATCAACTAACCTTTATAATTCCACTTGGTTTTTGTTTTCATCTTTAATTTAATAATCTGGAGAAGTTTTAAAAATAAAATTTAGATTGAGGAAATGTCAAATATATATGATTAGCAGTTATCTGTCATTTTATAATACTCATCACAAGCTGTATGTGATGAGGAGGAGGATGAGCTAAAAATCATTTGCGATGTTGTGAGAGCCAGCAAAACTAGATACTATATTATTGATATTATTGTTTTAATCATTGAAAGAATGCAATGATAATTAATTTGGATAGGCTAATGCATTATTTTGATCAAATGACACTGGATAGTTTTATCAAATATATCATTTAAATTCACTACACCAAAAACTTTATCGAATTCAGATGACGTTTCAAGATAAAAACCTTACCGTGAAACACACGATGAACTCATGTAACATTCATATCACATTTGTATGAAAAAGCATTATTTAAGGTATATTTCCGACTTTGTGTGCATTATTTAACGCTTAATCTACCCTGGGACATGGGGTTCATCCGGTGCTCCCGGGTTCGATTCACGCAGTGAACAAATTCGGTGTTGCCCAGTGCGAAATTTGATCCTAAGCACGAGCGAAGATTAGTCTTTATTTGAAAGCATTGGGATACTCAATGGGTAGCCACCAATGGTCCGAACCAAAAAAAAGATAACGCTTGTTGTAAAATACGAGAGCATTTTTTATCTGAATCTTAAAACATATATAATATAAAATATGAGAGCATTTTTCATTCCTTAGTATTTTGATCTCATCACTTAAAAACCCTAAACACTTACGAGAGAACAACTCCATGAAAAAAACACTACAACAGATTTAAGCATTGGGAGCGCTTTTTTAGGCCATAGGGAGCGCTTTCGGGCGCTCCTAAAGCTAGCGCTCCTGTTGCAAATCACCCAAAGGTAGCGCTCTAAAAGCGCTCCCAAAAAACAGGCAAGAGGAGCGCTTTTTATTACAAACGCTTCTTATTCTTAGGCGCGCTAAGACAATAAGGAGCGCTTACCGTAAAAAGCGCTCCTCATGGTCTTAAGAAAATGGAGCGCTTTTTATTATAAGCGCTCCTTATTCCTAGGCGCGCTAAGACAATAAGGAGCGCTTACCGTAAAAAGCGCTCCTCATGGTCTTAAGAAAATGGAGCGCTTTTTATTATAAGCGCTCCTTATTCCTAGGCGTGCCAAGACAATAGGTAGCGCTTTTTACATAAAGCGCAACCCATGCCTAATTTTTTTTTAAGAAAGTTTTGCCTGTTTCTTCTATATTACCAATTCTCAGCTCCCTGCAATCAGAAACCAGCAACAACCAGAAACCAACAACCAGCAACAAAGTTCCAAATAAAATTCCAAATCAATAACCAATTTCAAATCAATTTCCAACTAATTATACATCCTCATGTACCAATCAACATATGTGCCAACATATAAATCTTCATGTACCAACAGATCAACAAAAATTACATAAATCCTCAGGTACCAAAAGATCAACAAAAATTACAACATATCCAATATGAGGTACTACAAAAATAGGATATCCAAAAAAAATTACATCAAGTTCGATTTGCATTAATCAAACCGGCAACATGACGACACCACTCTCCTTTCAGCTGAGTAAGTTCCTCATCAGAAAATTGAGCTCCACACACATATTCAGGAAAATACTGAAAAAATAAAATAAAATGAACTTAGAATTATATCAATATCAATTAGATTTTGAATTACTTGTCAAAATACAAACTATCAAATTACATACATGGATTGGGATTTCACTACGCAAAACATTGTTAACGGCGGCGGTTAAAAAGGCCAGCGGCGGCGGTTTAAACCGCCGTTAATGAAGGCTGGCGGCGGTTCCAGAAGCGCTGTGGTTTTCAGCGTCGGGAGGGTTGTTGGCGGCAGTTCCCGAAACCGTCACACAAACCGCCGCGGATATTGCGACGGTTAGAAACTGCCGCCAATGTGCCAACTGATTTTCAGTTATCAGATGAAGGGGAAAGGGCGTTCAATCGTGGGTTTGAGATATTGAAGGGGAAAGCATAATAGGGTTGAGATACGCGGGGAAAGAAAAAACAATTGCGCGCGTCCCCTTAATTTTTTCTGAAAATTGGAACCGCCGCGAACCTTACACGAACCGCCGCCAATGATCCTTATTGTAGGCGGTTAAGTAGAACCGCCGCGGGCTCCAAGTCAAGCGACGGCGGTTGGGGGTAACCGCCGCGAGATGAGCGCCGCCGTTCCTAGCTTTTTGAGTAGTGTTTCCATTTGGTTGTGAGTGATGATGTCCTTCATAAACTTCATTACATAGTACCCGCAATCATCGAAGTTTGGTTGTTTGGGACCCTATAAAACAAAAGATTACTTAGTTATTAAATATAATTAATTACATATGCATAAGAATATTGATTATAAACTTACCCTTATTGCTATCCATTTTGTAGAGGATGATGATTTTCTGTACGTAGTCCTGACATCACGCAATCCCCAATAAGTTGCCAAAGCACTGAAACAACATCATATATATAACTATATTAATCGAAATATACATAATTTATATTATGAAATATACGAGAGATCTAAATACACACCTATTAAATACCCTCACCAACTTTGGGTAGTTGTTGTAATGACTTAGCAGTGAATCCAAATAGAAAATCACATCTCTTTTGGGATCAATTGCCAACAATATCCAATGGGTCCTATAAAATTTTTGAATAATCAAATTAATCAAGCTTTGAGGTTTAAAAGACAGAGTAAATAATCAGCAAGTATAATTTTTGAATACTCACCCTAAGTTGATGGGTGCCAAAAACAAAGTATCACAACTTAATTGATGTGCTAGTGCCAAACGCCGATCGATATTGTCTTTAACCTCTACCTTGCATTTTTCCATGTGTTCCTTGCATTTTTCTATATGAACTTTTGACATTGTTTTATCCAGGGGGATATTCAGTAGAAAAGTATTTTCGGGGCATAAGAACACAAATCGTTGTGTTTGATCCATTGGGACCAATATCTCATGGTACAAATACCTTTAATTAAAATGTATACAAATAATAATAATAATAATAATAATAATAATAATAATAATAATAATAACAACATCAATAAGTGAAATAATAAGATAGATACCTACCTGATATATGCTCTAATAGTAGTAGCACTTGCCCACTCGTGCTCATATATCACTGCGAGTTCCTCTTGATTCAAACCCAGTGTTTGCTCCTCTCCAAAAATTTCTTTATCCATCAATGACTCTATTATGGTTCCACTACCCATGTGGTTTGATGCATGGATTTTTAAATAGCTGATGAACTCCATGGGATTATTCCCACTAGCTATTTGCCGAGACACATTTGTCTTGCCAGCAATAGAAGGGGGAGGTTGGGATTCGCGAACATTCCCACTAACTTTGTCACCCTTGCCAGCAATAGACGGGGAAGGTTGGGATTCGCGAACATTCCCACTAACTTTGTCACCCTTGCCAGCAATAGAAGGGGAAGGTTGGGATTCGCGAACATTCCCACTAACTTTGTCACCCTTTCCAGCAGTAGAAGAGAAAGGTTGAGATCTTCCTTTGCCAACACTCCGACTAACTTTAGATTTTGCCCTTTGTGATACCTATATATTTAGAAAATAATTAGTTAGTAACAAATATAGTTGGAAAGATAATATATGACAATGATATAATAAATTACTAACAAATATAATGTCACTTAGATTGATAAGGTTTACTGGCCATGCCACAAAGGTACCAATTGCATCATCCACAGTCATGATCTCTATACTGTTTACTGGTACAGACAAGTTTGCATCCCCTACAATTGCAACGTCAACTCTGACCCGCATATGATTTTCGGGTATGGGTAGATTATGCAGTAAGGTTCCCAGTTCGTTACAAATTAATCCTCTTGCGACCAATTTAAGCGGGTTTGATATATATAGTTCACAATCATTATTGTTACCCTAAGTCAATGATAAACAAAAATTAGAATATGTATAAATTGATGTAATATGTACGAGAAAAAGATGATCTAATGATTAATACCTCATTGGACGCAATGGTACAACTATCTCTGAAGCTATCAAGCTTAGGGGATGGTAGATCGGTCCTCGGTCCAACTCTATCTTTTAATTCCGCAACTTCTTCCATTAGCTTGAGCAACATTTGTTCCAACCGTGATTCTCTACTTTCCTTTTTTTTATGCTTATTTGGACCCCAAAGAGAGGTCGGGGTAACACCAAATCCCAAACCTCTCAGACGGCCCGAATACTCTTCACGTTCCAAAGCACGGCCAAGGATGTCATTCTCATCATCACAATCAATTATCTCTCCTTGTTCTATTGATTGTGATATAGACTCCTGATTCACAAAAATTATAAGTATGATAAAGTAAGTTAATTACAAAAAAAAATTAATTTTATCATACTTACAATTCTTTGAGACACCTCTTTCGTTTTCGGATCGCTAATCACACCCTCTTTGTTTACTCGGGCTTCTAGCCACAAAACATGCCGGTTAATGGATTCTTGAGTTGGATCTTTCCCGACCTCCACTACCAATTATTAATAAATATATCAAATGATTCATTTATAATAGTGAAAGTTGAAATAAAGGATGTTGTGTCTACCATCTTTTCTTCAATGTCTTGATAACCCTTAACACCGCCTCTATAAGGGAAATCAGAACTTCTTGCTCTCTCTCGATTATTGCATAATGTCTATATAGAAACATAAATATAGATTAATACATAATAATTGTCAAATAAAGTTAAGTTAAAAGGTAATTGTACAAATCATGAAGTCATCATCTTCGGTGCGTCTGGTTATAAAGGCATTTCAATCCTCCTGTGTTATAATCCCACAATATAGTGGTGGGGGATGGTGTATGAGGTTCCCTTACAAAAGACAATTTTCTTCTTTTTAGATAGAGTATGAGCTGCCAGAGGTAGATATGTACGTGTACCATTCTTTATCGGACCCAATTCGGGTCTCAACCCCATACCAACCAAGTCCAACATTGCATTGATGGTATCTTTAGTCTTTCCTGGCATATTGAGTAAGGTACCAATAACACTTTCAAAGACATTTTTTTCCACATGCATCACATCAATGAAATGCCTTACATGTAATGACTCCCAGTATGGCAACTCAAAGAAAATCGACTTTTTCTTCCACCCTCTTTTGGCAAGCTCTCCTACAAAAGGCTTCCCAAATTTAATATTCAAATCTTTCACCTTTTCAAATAGTTGTTCACCCGTCAAAGGCGGTGGAGCTTTACGGGTTTCTGAATTCCCATTGAATGCCTTTCTCCACAGTCGATACTGATGAGTTGGAAGCAAAAATCTACGATGACCAAGGTAGATATTCTTCTTACCATGTTCCAACCACATCCAATCTGTATTATCTTCACATATAGGGCATGCACACTGACATTTGTTACTGTACCCAGATAAATTGCCATATGCTGGAAAGTCATTAATTGTGCCAAAAATCATAGCCCTTAGGGTGAAACTCTCTTCTCTGAACCCATCATACACCTCTACGCCAGTCTCCCACAGTAGCTTCAAGTCTTCAATCAAAGGAGCCAATTATACATCAATATCATTTCTCGGTTGTTTGGGACCGGAAATTAACAAAGACAACATCATATACTTGCGTTTCATACAAAGCCATGGAGGTAAGTTATAAATCGCCAAAATCACGGGCCATGTACTGTGGGAGCTACTCTGGATACCGTGCGGGTTAAATCCATCAGCAGACAATGCAAGTTGAAGGTTTCTTGATTCCCCTCCGAAATCAGGATAATCAATATCAATTTTTTTCCATAGCGGAGAATCAAGTGTTTTGCATGCGCCTAAATCAAGTCGTAGCAAGCCATCTTTAATCCTTTCATCCTCATGCCAAGTCAAGTGTTTTGCATTTTCTGAACTACGGTACATGCGCCTAAATCGAGGAATTATAGGAAAATACCACAACACCTTTTCTGGAGCAGATTCTTTCTTCTTATACCGCGATGCATTACATTTTGGACACGACTTTAACAATGCATGTTCATTCCGAAATAATATGCAATCATTGGGACAAGCGTGTATCTTCTCATAGTTCAAGCCAATGGTGCCTAGCATTTGTTTTGCATCATACGTCCGAGAAGGGAGCACATTATCCTTTGGCAACATATCTTTCAATAGTGCGAGTAGTTCCGTAAAGCTTTTATCCGTCCATCCGTGACAATTTTTCAAGTTATACAACTTTATCACAGCCAATAATTTTGTGAACTCGGTACAACCCGCATACAACGATGTCTCCGCGTCGGTTATCAACTTCTCAAACCTTTGAGGACAATCATTAAGATAATCTTCAACAGCCTTTGTCATCTCTTCAAATTGGTCGCCATCAAATGTATATTTTTCGATGTCAACTGGCGCACATCTCTCAGTACTATTATTCATATTTGAATATTCGCCTCTCACCTCACCGTGCATTGTCCAACAAGTATAACTTTGATCGATTCCGTAGGCCTTTAAATGTCCTTCCAGCTCAACTGCAGTAACTAGGTTTACATAACAACACTGTAAACAAGGACATTTGAATTTACAAGAAGCTCCCAATCGTCGAACAACAAAATTAACAAAATATTCTACTCCGTCGACATATTCCTTCGAAAGACGATTTGCAGACATCCACTTTCGATTCATATTTAACTAAAATTGATAATAAATAGGAACTATGAAATATTCCTGCAACGCATACACTTATCACATTTCTTGTAGAAATCATATTATTAAAATAATCAAAAGATGATATTTCTCATCATCACCAGTACGCACAACTCACTAGTTGAAATCTAGTTCCTAATAAATACCCTGAACTTGTTTCTCAAATAAGATCAAAATGAAAATACATGTTGTTTAAGTTTCAACTAGCTCACAAGTTACAGTCACAGAATTATTGGAACACAACATCAATGTATAATACTAATGCATCATAACCAGTCAGCCAACAAAATTGAGTTATTCTAAATTTGTATTTTATAAAGCATAGTGATTGCTAACCTTTATAAGTGGGACAAGAGGAAGCTGAATGGAAGTGCAGTCTTTATTTCCTCTTTGTCAATCTATGCACAGCTTCTTCCTGTTACATATAACTAGATAAACTCAGCATGAAGAATTTTAATAGTACATCCATGGTGGACCAAAATATAACCAGAATTTTAATAGTACATCTTTTATGGTATTTATATATTGAGCAAGAAGAATACTAGTCTGTCTATTTTGCAAACGCCAAAAACTGTCTTAAGTTGCTTTATTGTTATGTTTTGTTTCATTGCAACAATTAATGTTGTTTGTTTTGAAGAGAGGAGGACCAACATGGGATGTCTTGCTGGGGAGAAAAGACTCTCTTGAATCAAGTTTCAGTGGAGCTAACCTATTCATCCCTGCTTTTAATTCATCTTTAGAGACTCTAATCAATAATTTTAAGCAACAGGGTCTGGACATAAAAGACTTGGTGGCTCTATCAGGTATATACATTATCAGAAATGGGAACAGCTTGGATTGGGCTTTGAAGAAATCCTGGGTGGATAAATTTCTCTTGAGAGTTTATCTGTTCTATTGATTCCTTGGATTCTCTCTGGACATATGTTTCTTCTATATTTTCTACGGCTGTTTTGTTGGAGATAATATTCTTAAAAAACTATGTATCAACAGCGTTGTCTGTTGATTTTCTTTTCAGTGATTTAGACACTTCATGCCCAAGGCTTGGAGTGTTGGGAAAAGCAGCAATAATTTTTCTGAGACATTTTGATGACAGATTTATCTCTTGATGTTCTCTTTTTTGTGTGTGTGTGTGAGAGATGTTCAAGGTCGTGAGGTTTTATGGATATCCTAAGTTTTGAATGATACACTGTCGGATACGCATTAACTCTACTACGGTTTTGAAAAGGAGTTTGTTTGACCCACCGTTTTGAGTAACACATTATGCATTAATGTTTAGATGCGAAAAAAACTAAGTTTCAAACGTAAGTTTTAGTTTGGTATGACCATTTTCTTGACAAACCGACCATTTAACGTTAATGTTATGCAAGAAGGAAGGAAAAGATAATGCATGGAATGGAGTAAATTTATGTGACACACATACGAAATTATGACAGAAGTTCATTTGGCTAGTTTCAATGCATATGTATACTAAGAGAATCTACGTGAGAGTCTATCAATTTTGAGCAGGCATTCTTCTGCAACAGTTATATTGCCAAATTAGGATTGAGAAAGAGTTTTGCAAACCTCCAATTCCTACTTTGAGTTATATGTGTTCTTGCTTAGAAAGTACTAGTCAAATGATCAATAAGACAAGTAAGCACATATTATTCCCCATAAATGAAACTTGTCATCTATTTTCACTTAATTCTAAAACATTTTCAAGAAGGCAGTTATATTGGTATGAAAACCTAAAATGAGAAACATTTTTGTGATCCTTCAAAAAAAATAAATATAACATTTAATATGCACAACAAGTCACATATGATAAGAACAAAGGGGAATGTTTTGATATCACCAACAATCAAGTACAACAACTATCAAGAAGAAGATCAAACTATCACCAACAAAAAGAGAAAGGGGCAAGAACCCATAAAAATAAAAGGGGCAAGAACTAACCTTCCTTGTGTCGCGTGAGTTGAGAGAGTGAGGACGGCGTGGCAAACGATGGTGGAGAAGACGGCGTGGAATCGCAGAAAACGACGGTGGAGAGGACGGCGTGGAGTCGCAGCAAACAATGGTGGAGAGGACGGCGAGTGTGGAGAGATTTTGGAACGATTTGGGGACGCGGCGGCGCAGGGAGGAGGGGGAGTTTAGAAAACGACGGTGGAGAGGACGCGCGGCGTGGAGTCGCAGCAAACAATGGCGTGGAATCGCAGAAAACGACGGTGGAGAGGACGTCGTGGAGTCGCAGCAAACAATGGTGGAGAGGACGGCGAGTGTGAAGAGATTTTGGAACGATTTGGGGACGCGGCGGCGCAGGGAGGAGGGGAGGAGGGGAGGCGTACTGTTTGTGCGTGAAGGGTTTTTGGGAACGGGAAGGAAATAACGCGTGAAGGGTTTTTAGAAAATTGAGAATAGGTAGCGCTTTCTTTGAAAAAGCGCTCCTGATGGGGGTATGCGAGATTTGCAATAGGGAGCGCTTTTTAAAAAGCGCTCCTCATTGCCAATTTCGCATACCCCCATCAGGAGTGCTTTTTAAAAAGCGCTCCTCATTGCAAATCTCGCATACCCAATCAGGAGCGCTTTTTAAAAAGCGCTCCTCATTGCAAATCTCGCATACCCCATCAGGAGCGCTTATTTGGAAAGCGCTACTCATGTCTGAAATAGGGAGCGCTTCTTACAAAAGCGCTACTGATTGTGCCGTTCTTTATTTGAGCTTTTGGCGTAGTGAAAGTCTCACTCGTCTATATACGATTAATCAGAAAATCTCACACACTTACGATACCAACTCACTCTAATAACATATGTATCATCCTTTTACACCCAATAGCATCAACCACTAAAACAAAATTAGTTACACGCATTTTGGACTCTCGCAATTTTTCCCCAATGGGAGGCTCGACTACTAGAAAAACGGCAATTACAGACTAGGCATGGCAACAAAACCCATACCTGTGGATACCAACCCGAACCCGCCCCGATTTGACGAGTTTCCCCCGCTTTGAGTTTTTCTTGATATCAAAATACGAGGAGGAGGCGGGTAATGGGTATATAGGTATCCACCCTGAACCCGCCCCCAATGTATAAAATTACAATATTACCATTCTTATATTAGAAACCCTCCACCTCTCAACTAAACCCTAAATTTCTTTGTTAGCGCTAGCGCCTCTCTCATTTTTTGTTTCTCCCCTTTCTCTTGGTTTCACTCTATTCTCCATCACCACCGTCATCTATTAATCTTTTCCATCTCATTTCGCTCCTCTCTCAGTCTCACTCTCTCTTCCCTTATCCTTCAAGAGTTGTCATTTGGGTTCATTGTTGTTACAAGCTCATCGGTGTTTTCTTTTCCTTTGATTTTGCTACGATTTATGGGAGTTGCTACTGTTTTGGATCCTAGATACAAATTGATTTACTTGAATACTATTTAAAAAAATTGTATGCACATGACTCTATTGAGCAAGTTAAGAGAATCCAAAAACTGTGAGATGATTTAATTTCTGATTGTCAATTGAAGCTCAATCAAAACACTTGTGGTGACTCGTCAATATCGGAAGCTATGGTGATGTGGCTACTGGTTTTACAAATTTTAAATTTTCAATGAACAATTGTACTTGGTTATGTTGTTGTTTTGATAATTTGGATTATCGGTTAATTTAGAACATTGATATTTTGGCTAAATGTTGATTATATGCAACATCATTGTTGTTTGGGCTATATGTTGATATTTTGGTTGTATGTTGTCTTGCATTGGTTTTATGCTGTTTTGTTAAATTTCGGGTTTGGGGCGGGTTTGGGGTGGGTTCGAGTTTGGGACAGGTAAAAACTATTTTTTCATTTAAAAAATTGATTCCACTGCAGGGATGGGGTTGAGACGGGGATATCCGAACCCGTTAGGTACGGGGATGGAGATCAATAATTCAACCCTGTTAGATTGGGTAGGGGAAGAAGGAACTAAATGGGATTCAGAGATGGGGATGGGGAATGTGAAATTCGTGTGAAATTCGTCCCCGCCCTGCTCTGTTGCCATGTCTATTAGAGACTAAAAATAATCTGTCACCGTAACGGTCCCTAAATCGATCGCTAGGGAATCAGTCGCTACTGGTTAGTAACCAGTGATTTAGCATCTAATTTTTTCTGGTCAATAATTCGATTGCAAAAGTGCGTAGTGACTGATTTTTCCTATATAGCGACCGATATTTCAGTCGCTATTTGCCATTTTTTTTGTAGTGCTCGAGTAGATCACTACATCTAAGGTAGATAAAAGTGCTAGAACATGCTTACAATACGATTCAATCTACCCATAAAAGCTTTACTCAACCATCCAAGTCACTGTTGGACGTTAGGAATTAATTTTATCTTAGTTTAAGTCATAAAAATAGCACATGGACGAATGCACTTGCTTTGCACTGAAATTCACTTGACTATTGCACGGCATGAAACACCCAAGTCAAGTCGCATGGCGACTACAAAAAGTTACGAAAATATAGGGCATAATTGTTGTCAGAAATTCGTGTTGCAGATAGCTTAACAACCCCCAAAAGGCTAACTGAGTTTGTGCAGTATTTTGAAATTGAGCATATGTGAAAGCCAGAATTTTCTTTGTAACATTGTGGGTAACAACTGCGGATACATATCGTTAGGCTTCAAGAGAATGCGGGGACATGTACTAAAGGTAACTGAACCCCAACTTTTCCTGCACAATTGCTAGACAATAATACGTGTAACAATTAGACACTAAGGATAAAGTGAGAAGTTGAAACTCCATTGACCACAGAGCCATGTACAACTATGTTGCAGTAGCAGCAAATAATTTCTCTATAATTGCACCAGTTGCCCTCCATAATAGTAGTGCAGGAAAATAACACTTTACTTGGATCCAGCTCGTTCCGAAACATATTTTTGTAGACACCTGGGAATTAGATTCAAAACGGCAGTGCACAACTATCCCAACACCACTAAATTGCCTAGGCTAATTTCTATAAAGGAGTTCCAAGCAATGCCGAAATGAGACAATACGCCTATTGAGATATGTCTTGTAATTCTATTGCTTGTAATAATAGTAGGTGTAGTTAGAAACCTAGTCGAAATGGGCCAGTCGAATGGGCTAGTCGAAATTATGGGCCTGAGCCTGTTTCCTTGTATATAAATATAGACGTCAGTAGCATGTAATTTTGTACCCTACTTTTATGAAATTTAGTGCAGCTTTTACCTAATATTATATTGCCCTATTGATTCCTCTTGTCCTTAGCGCCGCCACTTCCTTTCTTGTCCCTTTCACGTGTTTATCCCCAACAAACTGGTATCAGAGCTTGTTAGATCCTTACAAAATCTATCAAGATCCATGGCAGCGCGAGACAACTCTGGTGGAGGTATTCCGGGGAACCTCCCAATCTTCGACGGAAAGGATTATGAACGATGGTGTGCGCAGATGAATGTGCTGTTTCGGTATCAAGATGTTCTTGATGTCGTGAATGATGGTGTTCCACCCTTGGCAGAAAACGCCACTGAAGCGGTGAGGAACAACCATCATTCGCTGAGGAAGAAAGATGGAAAAGGGCTGTTTTTGATTCACCAATGCGTTGATTCCAACATCCTGAACCTGATCATCGACTATGATTCAGCAAAGGCAGCTTGGGACATCCTAAAGAACTCGTATGGAGGAGCAGATAGGCTGAAGAAGATACGTCTACAGTCGCTCAGGAAGCAGTACGAGGGCTTGAAGATGACAGGTGGAGAATCGATTGGAGATTTCATTACGAGGTTAGTAGCATTAACTAATCAAATGAAAGGTAATGGTGAAACTGTGACTGAAGTAAGTAAAGTCGAAAAGGTGCTCAGATCCTTAACCCTGGAATTCGACTAGGTTGTTACTGCTATCGAAGAATCCAAGGACCTAGATACGTTGAAGTTAGATGAACTTCAGGGTTCCTTAGAGGCGCATGAATTGAGAATAAGGCAGAGAAGTTCAGAGAAAAGGGATCAAGCAGTAAGAAGAAAGAACAAGGATCTTTCGACAAGAAGAAGGGAGACCTGTCGAAAGTTCAGTGTTATAACTGTCAGCAATTTGGGCATTATAGGAACAAGTGTAAAAACAAGAAAGTTCCTAGGGATAAAGATGCAGAAGCCAAGTTTGCTAATGATGGTGACTCAGAATCTGACTCAGAGGAGTTAATGCTGATGGCTATCGAAGATGAGATTCGACTCGATGAAGGAATTGCTGAAAGTAGCGAGCAAAATAGTGGGAACACTTGTATAAGTGGATTCACTTGCGATGCTCAAAATACTTGTGCAATGTGTATGTGGCAGGGCAGTGGAAACACTGGTGATGCCTCCAACATTGCCAGCAATGATGATGAAGAATTGTCATTCATGACAGCTACTGACCCAGAATTACTATTGTTGAAGGCTGATACAAATTCGACTGAAGAGAAGTCGGTCGAATGGTATCTCTACACAGGATGTTCAAATCACATGTGTTGTCACAAGGAGTGGTTTGTCGAACTGGAGCAGATAAGCAAAAAGATAAGGTTTGCAGATAACAGTAGAGTTACTGCTGAAGGAGTAGGTACCATAAAGTTCCTGTCGAAAGATGGTAAGTAGTGCTACATCCAAGGGGTATTTTATGTACCAGCTATGAAGAGCAATCTGCTAAGTATTGGGCAGATGATCGAGAAGAAATTCACCGTCGAAATGGGTGATAACAGTCTCAGCCTGTTCGATTCGACCAATAAGATGATTTTGAAGGTGTCGATGCAGAGTAACAGAACCTTCAAGATCAAACTGCAAGTAGTCGAAGAACATTGTCTCCAGACCACTGTCGAAGATGAGCACTGGAAGTGGCACAGGAGATTTGGCCACCTCAACTTCAAGAGCTTGAGTCAACTACATGAAAAGAAGATGGTTCATGGGTTGCCTGCAGTAAAAGTACCTGTCGAAGTTTGCGAGAGTTGTTGCAAGTCGAAGCAACCAAGAAACTCGTTTAAATCAGAAGTACCTAGCAGAGCAGAGAAGAAGCTAGAGGTGATTTTTTCTGATGTCTGTGGTCCTTTCGAAGTATGTTCCTTAGGAGGGAATAAGTACTTTGTCACCTTCATTGACGAATACACTAGAATGTCCTGGGTGTATTTGATCAAAAGGAAGAGTGAAGTACTAGAAATATTCAAGAAGGTTAAGGTAATGATTGAAAAGCAGAGTGAATGTGCAATCAAAACCCTTAGAAGCGATGGAGGTGGTGAGTACAATTCTCATGGATTTGTCGAATTCTGTGAGAAAGAAGGAATTGTGCATGAAGTCACTGCACCTTACACGCCTCAGCATAATGGTACTGCTGAGAGGAAAAACAGGACCATCCTCAACATGGTAAGAAGCATGTTGAAGGAGAAGCAACTACCTCATAGTTTATGAGGAGAACTTGTAGCCACAGCAGTATACATTCTGAACAAATGCCCCACAAAGAGATTGATTGGGAAGACACCTGAAGAAGCTTGGCTAGGAAGAAAGCCAAGTGTCAAGCATCTCAGAATAATTGGCTCAGTATGCTATAGACATGTCCCTGAGCAACTAAGAAGCAAGCTGGATGATAGAGCACAACAAATGATTCTTGTTGGCTATCATTCGACAGGAGCATACAAACTGTATGATCCTGTGCAGAAGAAAATAGTGAAAAGCAGAGATGTCGTAGTAGATGAGTCGAAACATTGGAACTGGGAAGAAGGCTGTGAGAAAACTACAATGATGGACTTCGATGAAGTCTCTGATCGAGATGATCAGAATGAAGAGGTCGAAACTGAAGAGCCAGAAGAACCCATTGCTGTCGAACCTTTAAGAAGGTCGCAAAGGGAAAGGCAGAAATCAGTAAGACTAGAAGGATTCGACACTTACCCAGATTCTGCTATTACAGCAGAGGGAGACCTGACACACTTTGCACTAATGGCAGAAGCAGAACCAGTGAGCCTGGAGCAAGCCCTTAGTCACAAGCAGTGGAAGGAAGCAATGATTGACGAGTTGAAATCAATCGAGAAGAATGATACTTGGAAGCTAGTCGAACTTCCAAAAGAAAAGATAGCCATAGGGGTAAAGTGGGTCTTCAAGACCAAAATCAAGCCCAATGGAGAAGTGGCCAAGTACAAGGCCAGGCTAGTAGCCAAAGGGTTCCTGCAGAAACCTGGTTTGGATTACAATGAGGTCTTTGCCCGAGTAGCTAGGATCGAAACCATAAGATTGGTAGTAGCATTGGCAAGTCATAGAGGCTGGCCCCTACATCAAATAGATGTAAAGTCAGCATTTCTTAATGGACCTCTGGAGGAGGAAGTCTATGTTTGTCAACCACCTGGTTTTGAGTCGAAGGGTAAAGAAGACAAAGTCTATAAGTTGGCGAAGGCCCTGTATGGGCTGAAGCAAGATCCAAGAGCATGGAACAAGAGAATTGATGGATTTCTCTTGGCTCAGAAGTTCATTAGATGCACTAATGAACATGGAGTATATGTGAAGAAGAATGGAACTTCGACTCAGTTGTTGTTGTGCCTGTACGTAGATGAGCTACTCGTAACTGGCAGCAATGAAATCGAAGTTGAAGCCTTCAAGAAAGTGATGATGTCAGAATTTGAAATGAGTGATCTGGGACATCTATCATATTTCTTGGGGATGGAGTTTACCAGGATAAGTAAGGGTATACTCCTGCACCAGTCGAAGTATGCAGCTGATATCCTAAAAAGATTCGACATGAGCAACTGCAAGGAAGTTTCGACACCATCAGACACTAGCAGCAAGCTGTCGAAAGACGACGAAGGGATTGAAGTAGATGCCACCTTGTTCAAACAGATCGTGGGCTCCCTAAGGTGCCTGTGCAACACTCGACCTGACATTATGTTTAGTGTCGGAATGATCAGCAGATTCATGGAGAAGCCGAAAAGCTCTCATATGGTAGCTGCAAAAAGAGTACTAAGGTATGTAAAGGGAACACAAAGTTATGGTATTCTGTTCCCTAGCAAGAGTCTGTCGAAGAATGGTAATGAAGTGTTTGGCTACACTGACTCCGACTGGAGTGGAGACAAGAGTGATCGAAAAAGCACAAGTGGGTATGTCTTCATGTATGGATCGACACCCATCTCTTGGTTCTCGAAGAAGCAAAGTATAGTTGCGTTATCCTCTTGTGAAGCAGAGTATGTGGCTGCTTCCTTTGCAGCATGTCAAGCATCATGGCTGGGCATGCTACTGGTCGAAATTGGAGTGCACAGGGTCGAAGGAATGAAGTTGTTGATCGACAACAAGTCTGCGATAGATCTCGCCAAGAATCCTGTTGCACATGGTAGGTCGAAGCACATAGAGACCAGATATCACTTCCTGCGTGATCAAGTAAACAATGAGAAGCTGAATCTGGAATATTGTTGATCGGAACTTCAAGTAGCTGATGCAATGACCAAGCCATTGCAAAAGGGAAGATTCGAAGAACTGAGAACAATGCTTGGGATGATGTCATTCAGCAATGTGAATTAGGAGGGTGTAGCGACCGAAAAATCCGGAGGAGGGATTCTTCGTTGCTTTTGAACAATGGAGCCGCCATCAATATTTATTTTTAGGAAAACATTGAAAAAACCTTTGGTTCTGGGTTCGGGGGTCGATTAAGTGCGGGGAAGGTACTAGCACCCCGCAACATCCTTTTTTCTAAAGGTTACCTTTTAATCTAACGTGTAGAAAAAAAAACATTTTTATTTACCCTTTTTATTATTTGCAAAAAAAACGGAAAGGAAGACTTAATAAAAATTTTAGTTTTTTTTGCGCTTGACAGGAGTGGGCCCCCGCTCCTACGTATCTCCGGGTGCGATGGAGAAATCAAAGCTTCGTAGTTCTCGGGTAGAAAATATTTGTGTGTTGGTATTTTTTTAATTATTGAAAAGCTTGCGAAAACTAGAGGCCGCTCTTGGTGACCAAATAGATAAATCCAGAGTGGTCACTGCTAATGGCTTATTCGAAAAAGAGGATGTTTACGGCGTTCAAACGAGCGGGGCCCAGAGTGACCGTTGTAAGTACCTGGTTTGTGATCGAGCGTTTGTTCGCTTGAAAATACTTACTGGGAAGTGTGATTTGAAAAAGGAGTTGAGATTACGTTTGTATTTTATTAACTGAAAATTGGAGTTTAGGCGGGTGTTTGCAATAATCAAACGAGTAACCTCAGAGTGATTACCGCTACTAATCCGCTGTGAAAAAAAAAGAAGGTTAGCCCTAACGGTCAAACAAGCTAGGCTCAGAGTGACCATTAGTAACAACCTATTTTTGTGTGAGTATGGTTGTTTGAAAGAAAGGAAAATGGTTTGGAAACAACACAGCGTAAATAAAAGCGGAATGGGTGATAGTAAAAAAAGGGGGTGCGAGCAACAGGGATGTTGTATCAAAAATGGGGGGTGTGCTTAGTATCAGCCCAAAACAACATTGTTTGGGTTTCTGGGCCCTTGCGCAAAAGTTGGGCTGAAAGCGGGGAGTGCCGTATTACTAAAAAAGCGAGAGGTGCGAATAGCGGTTTGACGCTAAAAATGATTGCTTGATTTTTTATTTCTATTATTAAAAAAGCGAGAGGTGCGAATAGCGGTTTGACGCTAAAAATGATTGCTTGATTTTTTATTTCTACTTTATTACCTTACCCTAGAATACATGATTCTGAAGCGCTTCTTTTTTTTTTTTTAAAAAAACTTAGACTAAACACGCATTGCATTTGGACCGATTTAGTTTATAAATGAATGTTCTCTTTTTTTTGAAAATGGTTGTCATAGTTATTATTTTGAAAAAGGGGTGCTTTTACTGTTTTTTTTTTTAAAAGATGATTATTGTTATTATTATTTTTAGAGAGGGCAGTGGTATTAGTAACCATTTATTTTAAAAAAATTTTTTTTTTAATATTTTATTTTAATCCGAAAATTACATTAATATTTAAATAAAAAGGCAACAATTTAAATAATAAAAAACAGCAACATTTTAATATGTATAAAAACAACAACCAAATTAAATAATAAAAACAGCAACTAAATAAGAAAAAAAAAACAGCAATAATAAAAACAGCAACAATTTTAATAAGGAAAATAGTAACAATATTTAAATAAAAAAACAGCAACAATAATATCTAAAAAAAAAGAATTTACGAATTTACAGCAACAAAAATAAAAAAAACAGCAATAATACTAAAAATAAAATAAAAAACAGCAACAATATTAAAAATAAAATAAAAAAAACAGCAACAATATTTAAATAAAAAGAATTTACGAATTTACACCAACAAAAATAAAAAAACAGCAACAATATTAAAAATAAAATAAAAACAGCAACAATATTCACATAAAAAACAGCAACAATAATATCTAAAAAGAAGAATTTACGAATTTACAGCAACAAAAATAAAAATAAAAAGCAACAATATTAAAAATAAAATAAAAAAAACAGCAACAATATTTACATGAACAAAATTACAGCAACTAAAAAAAATGAAACAGCAATAATTATTTACATGAACAAAATTACAGCAACTAAAAAATAAACAGCAATAATTAAATAAAATATTACATTACAATACCTTAAACAAAAAATCCGGAAATGTTGAAGGAGAAGTTTTCTTCTTCGGATTTCCTCAATACAACAGAATTTGAAACTAAAAAAAATTTGTGAAAGAGAAGAAAAAGAATAACAGTAAAAAAAAAACTCTCAAACTCTCTTTTTCTAAACAAAACCTAGACTCTCCTTTTTCTTCTTTTTTTCGAAAATCTCTCTTCTTCTTCCTTTCTTTAAAAAAAATCCTTCCTTGCTTCATGGTCTTGGCCCCCCTATTTATACCACCAGGGGTGTTTTCTTCTGACTGCACCTTACCTTGCACAGTGTTTTGACTGAGATTGAGACAGAGAGGGGTAGAGATTTCGTGATTTAGGGTTTTAGGGAATAGTTGGTGAAGCGGTATGGGCATGGTAGAGGAGATGGTTGATGATTTTGTGTTTTGGTGAGAGAAGAGAAGTGATGGATGTGTGAGAGTGAGAGGGGAGAGAAAAAATGAGTGTGTGAGAGGAAAGAGGGGATGGGGGCCGTAGGTATGGAGAGAATGAGAAGGGAAAGGTTGAGTGTGAGTGGGAGAAAGAGAGAGGTAGGCGTGAGAGTGATGTGAGGGAAGAGAAAAAATGAGTGTGTGAGAGTGATAGGAAGAGAGGAAGCGTGAGATTGAGGAGAGAGAGGGTTTGGAGCCGTGGAGTGGGGAGCGAAGAGAGGGGTTGAGTGTATGGGGAAATGAAAAATGGGGAAGTGGGAAGTGTGGGGAAGTGGAATTGAGAGAAAAGAGGAAAGGTGGAGTGTGGAAGGGAGAATGCAATTTTCAAGGAGGAAAAAGGGGGAGTGGGTCGAATTTTTAGGGGAGTGAATGTGGCCAAATTTTAGGGAAATGGGGGGGGATTGAATGTGGATGGTTTTTAGGGTAAGGGGGGTGGCCGAATTTGACTAGGTTTTGGTGGGGAGAATTAGGGTTTTGGTGGAGGAGTGAGTTTGGTCATGGGTTATGGGTTGGTTGGATGGGTTAGGGTTTGGTGGAGGAAATTTAGGGTTAGGCGAATTGGGCTAGGGTTAGGCGAATTGGGCTAGCCCTTTTTTGCTGGGTTGGGTTTCTGATGGCCCAATCCTGATTGCACCTCCATTCTTTTTTTAGACCCCCTCCATTTCCTCCTTTGCTTATTTTTTGTTTCCACACATCTAATTAATATATTTTTTTGGTTAAAAACTTGTGGCAACTAAAATAAAATAATACATGACATAAAAATAAAAATGATTATTATTTTTATTATTAAAAAAAAATCTCTCATTTTTGATCGGACAAAATTAGGGTATTACAGCTGCCCCTCTTTATTTGTATTTTGCTAGGAAATCGGAGGGATTCCGAGTTTCTCGAGGAAAATAGAAATAAAGATAACAAGACGCTAATTTTGTCAGGCTGAGGTTTTTTGTTGTTTTTTTTTTTTTAGAAACTTATGAAAACTGGGTTGCTTTAGACAGAAGGTAAATAGGGATCGCTGGGGATCGGAAGGATCGCTGGGGATCTGAAGGTCTAGTTCAAAATTAATGCTTGGCGCATCGATTTGAGTTTGACTGAGGGACCGTCGGGGTCTGAAGGGCATGCCTAAGCTTGAAGGACCGATGGGTCTGAAGGAGCGCAACTAGCTTATGGTACTAGTAATACGGTCTGCTTGTGGGGTGGCCTTTTTCGAGCGGCCGCGAAGGACGTACACTGAGTCTTAGGCTGACACAGATAGTCTGAAAGACCTGGGGTCGGACGATCTGTCGCGCTCAGTGTCGACATAGCGATCTGGTGGTATGGTTCGAAGTTGTTGCTTGGACATGTTGATTCGAACCGACCTGAAGGACCTGGGGTCGGATGATCCGTCGCGCTCAGTGTCGACGTAGTGATCTGAAGGTAGAGTTCGAAGTCGTTGCTTGGACGTGTTGATTCAAACTGAACTGAAGGACCTGGGGTCGGTTGATCGGTCGGTTGCTCGATAACGCGACATGTGATCTGGATTGAAGGACCATTGCTGGTCTGAAGGATCTCTGCTAGACTTGGTGCTAACCTTGTGATTTGGTTTGATGTAGGATCGATGCTTGTCGCGTCGACTTTTAAAAACTGGAAAGATCGACACTTGAAGTTGAAAAGCAGCAGATGCTATGCATATGACATGCATGTAATGTATGCATGTGTGATGATTGGTTATGAGTGGAATGATGAATGAAATGTAATGGATGACTTTTGTTTTTTGCTTTTGTTTCTTTTCTTTTTTTCTTTTCGACTATTTTTGCTCTTTTGCTCTTTCTTGACTCTTTTGCTTTTTCTTGCCCCTTCTTGCTTTGCTCTTTTGCTCTTTCTTGACTATTCTTGCTTTGCTCTTTTGCTCTTTCTTGCCCCTTCTTGTTGATCAACTCGCAGGACTTTCGACGTAAGATACGGGAGTTGCCCAAAGTAGTGCTATTGAAGTGCGGCCTGTTGTTATCATTCGCCTTTTGAAGTGATCTTGTATGTATTTATCTTTTTTGCAATTTTATTTATGAGAGATCGCCTCGTTTATGTGACCTTTAGAAATTTCGTAATAATCTGTAATGCTTTTAGTCATGCACATGTTTCACAATTCAATATCACTTACCATAAAATGTCATTTCAAAACAAGGGAAAATAAAGAAGAAAGGAATGTGTTTGACATTAAGACTGGAGCCGAGTGTGCGAAAGGGACACCGGCTTGAGAGCATATTAAGAATTTGAAAGAAACGAAAAGGCAAAAATACTAAGCAGATCTTTGGGTAGTTAGTGTCCTTGAAGTAACAATGTTGGCCGCCCATATTCATGACCTTGATCAACTCACTATCCGGCTTTTGTTGATTGCCTAAACATTTATTTAGTCCAACTTCCTGACCCTAATTTTTGCCTGGATTGCCCCTTCGGGTTTTCAATCCACCGGGTCGCTCTAATTTTTGCCTAGGTCGCCCTTTCGGGTTTTCAGCCTAGCGAGCTTGTTTTTCTTGGCTCATTTTTTCTCTTTTCTCTATATGCATTTTTTAGGTGTAGCGACCGAAGAATCCGGAGGAGGGATCCTTCGTTGCTTTTGAACAATGGAGCCGCCATCAATATTTATTTTTAGGAAAACATTGAAAAAACCTTTGTTTTTGGGTTCGGGGGTCGATTAAGTGCGGGGAAGGTACAAGCACCCCGCAACATCCTAAAAAAGGGTTACCTTTTAATTTAATGTGTAGAAAAATTAGTTTAAAGAAAACACTTTAATTTACCCTTTTTTGTTATTTGCAAAAAAAAAACGGAAAAAGAAGACTTAATAAAAATTTTAGTTTTTTGCGCTCGACGGGAGTGGGCCCCCGCTCCTACGTATCTCCGGGTGCGATGGAGAAATCAAAGCTACGTAGTTCTTGGGTAGAAAATATTTGTGTGTTGGTATTTTTTATTTTTTTGAAAAGTTTGGGAAAACTAGAGACCGTTCATGGTGACCAAACAGATAAATCCAGAGTGGTCGTCATTAATGGCTTATTCGGAAAAGAAGGTATTTATAGCGTTCAAACAAGCAAGGCCCAGAGTGACCGCTATAGACAACCTATTTTTTGCGCGAATTCGATTTTTCGAAAGAAAGAAAAAAAAAGAACGGTTCGGAAGCATCACGTTGTGAATAAAAGCGGAGTAGGTGATAAAAAGGGGGGTGCAAATAATAAAGGAGTTGTATTAAAAAGGGAGGTGTGAATAGCGTTTTGACGCTAAAAAAAAAGGGTCACCGGGGGTGCAAATAGCGTTTTGACGCTAATAGAAAATGGTTGCCGGGGGTGCAAATAGCGTTTTGACGCTAAAAAAAAACGATTGACGGGTTTATTACTTTTTTACTATTCTACCCTAGAGCACGTGATTCTTGAAACGCTTTTTTCCTAAAAAAAAAAACCTAGACTAAACAAGTGGTATGAAGGAAAATTCTTTTGTTTTTTGGTTGTCCTAGTTACTATTTAATAAAAGGGTACCTTGTTTGTTTTTTTTTTTTATTTGGAAGAATGGTCATTTGTTATTTTTTTTTTTAAAAAAAGGGGGTAGTGACATTAGTAACCATTTCTTTTAAGAAAATATTTTTTTTTAAAAAGGTTTATTTTTAATCCGAAAATAAAAAAAAGGAACACATTTTTTTTATCACTTTTTTTTTAATCCGAAAAATTAGTAACCATTTTTTTAAAAAAACAACATTTTTTTTATCACTTTTTTTTATTCCGAAAATTAGTAATTATTTATTAAAAAAAAACAACATTTTTTTTTACACCTTTTTTACTCCGAAAATTAGAATAATTTATTAAAAAAAAGCACAACATTTTTTTTTTCACTTTCTTTTTTTAATCCGAAAATCTAAAAACAATATAACAAACAACAAAATAAATAACAAATAGCAAAAATATAATATAAAAAACAGCCTCTAAACTAATATATTTTTAAAAAATGTGACAACTAATATATATTTTTTTTTAGCACAGCAACTAAAAAGAACTAAAAAAGGCAAAATGTGACAATAATAATTAAAAACAGCAACTAATATTTTAAAAAAAAACGTGACCAACAATAATTAAAATAAAAAAGGCAATGATAATATGAACAAAATTACAATAACTAAGGGGGAGAGTGAATGTGGATGGTTTTTAGGGTAAAGGGGGGGTGGTCGAATTAGGGTTAGGAGAGGAGGGAAATTAGGGTTTTGGTAAGTTGGGTTGAGTTATGGGTTGGATATGGGTCATGGGTTGGGTGGAGGAGTGTGAGGGTGAATTGGGCTAGGGTTTAGGAATTGGGTTGGGTTTTAGATGGCCCAATCCAATTGCACCTCCATTCTTTTTTTTTTTACAAACCCCCCTTATTTCTTCCTTGGTTTATTTTTTGTTTCTTTACTTCTAAAAAAAATATTTTCTTGTGTTAAAAACTTGTGACAAAATATAATAATGACATAAAAAAAAATAATTATTTTTATCAAAAGTAAATAAAATTTTCTCATTTTGGTTAGGACAAAATTAGGGTATTACAGCTGCCCCTCTTTATTTATATTTTGCTAGGACATCGGAGGGATTCCGAATTTCTCGAGAAAAATAGAAATAAAGATAGAAAGACGCTAATTTTGGCCAGACTGAGGTATTTTGGTTTTTTTTTGAAAAATCTATGAAAACTGGGTCGATTTAGACAGAAAATAAATAGGGAGCACCGGGGCTCTGGGGGATCGCTGGGGATCTGAAGGAGCACTGGGGCTCTGAAGGGATCGCCGGGGATCTGAAGGTCTAGCTCAAAATCAATGCTTGGCGCATCGACCTGAGTTCGACTGAGGGACCGTCGGGGTCTGAGGGGCATGCCTAAGCCTGAAGGACCAATGGGTCTGAAGGAGCGCTTCTAGCTATGGTACTAGAGATACGGTCTGGGGGTGGCCTTTTTCGAGCGGCCATTAGGGTTAATCAGGTCCGGAACTGATATAACCACGAAGGACGTGCACTGTGTTTTTTAGGCGGACACAGCTAGTCTGAAGGGCCTGGGGCCGGATGATCCGTCGGTTGCTCGATAACGCGACGTGCGATCTGGATTGAAGGACCATTGTTGGTCTGAAGGAGCGCCTGGGCTCTGAAGGACCGCTGGGGGTCTGAAGAATTGGTGCTAACGACACAAAATAAAATTATCTTAACAGACACTTGCAATGAATGATGCATGCGTGCATGTAGCTAAGTAATTGATGACATGATAAATGAAATGTGGAATGATTTTATTTTTGGCCTTTGCCTTTGACTTTTTCCTTCTTTTTCTTTGCTCTTTTGCTATTTTTTTGCTCTTTAGCTCTTTTTTGCTCTTTAGCTCTTTTTTGCTCTTTAGCTCTTTATTGACTTCGCTGGTACTGTCAACTCGCATGACTCTCGTCGCGGGGTACGAGGGTTGCCTCAAACAGCGGTGCCGAAGTGCGGGTTATTGAGACTTGCCGAAGCGATTATGCATCCGTCCTTTTTGCAAATTTGTGAGGGATCATCTCTTTTTTTTTGATTTTTAGAAATTTCGCAATGAATATAATGCTTGTGATCATGCACATGTTTCACAATTCAGTATTGTTTACCACGAACGTTATTTTTTGCGATAATAGGGAAATGAGAGAATAAAGGAAGTGTTTAATATTCAAATGAAAACAAATGCGCAGAAAATCGCACTGTCTGAAAATTACAATGGGAGTTTAAACTACAAAAAGAAAGAGAAGAAAAAGATACAAGGAAAGCAGATCTTTTGATTGTTTGTGTCTTTGAAGTAATAACGCCAATCGCCCATTAACACAACTTTGAGCCTTCATCGTCCAACTTTTGGAGTTGTTGATTGCCTTTGTAGCTTAAAGTCCAACTTCTGACCCTAATTTTTGCCTGGACCGCTCTTTAGAGTTTTCAGTCCACCGGGTCGCTCTAACTTTTGCCTAGGTCGCCCTTTCGGGTTTTCAACCTAGCGAGCTTATTTTTGCTTGGCTCGTCTTTCTCTTTTTTCCATATATTTCTTTAGGCATAGTACTTCTTGACTGCGTCCGAGTTCACTGGGAGTGGGAGGTCTTCACCGTCCATTTTTGTGAGAATCAATGCTCCTCCAGAGAATGCCTTCTTTACCACATAAGGTCCTTCATAGTTAGGGGTCCATTTTCCACGGGAATCCTTTTGGATAGGCAACATCTTCTTGAGCACGAGGTCTCCTTCTTGAAACTGGCGGGGGCGCACTTTTTTATCATAAACCTTTTTCATTCTTTGTTGGTACAACTGCCCATGACACAAAGCAACTACCCTCTTTTCTTCTATGAGGTTCAACTGATCCAGACGAGCTTGAACCCATTCTGCTTCCTCCAATTTTGTTTCCATTAGCACTCGCAGGGAGGGTATTTCCACCTCGATGGGAAGAACTGCTTCCATCCCATATACTAGTGAGAATGGTGTTGCCCCTGTTGACGTGCGGATAGAGGTCCGATACCCGTGCAAAGCGAAGGGCAACATTTCATGCCAGTCCTTGAAGGTCACTACCATCTTTTGCACGATCTTCTTTATGTTCTTATTTGCTGCCTCAACTGCCCCATTCATCTTTGGACGGTATGGGGAGGAATTATGATGCTGGATTTTGAAGTCGTCACACAACCCTTTCATCATCTTATTGTTCAGGTTTGTCCCATTGTCCGTGATGATCTTATTTGGAAGACCGTAGCGGCAAATTAAATCTCTCTTTATGAACCTGACAACCACTGATTTTGTTACACTGGCGTAGGAAGCGGCCTCGACCCATTTGGTGAAATAATCAATAGCGACAAGAATGAAACGATGTCCGTTTGATGCCTTGGGTTCGATGGGACCGATGACATCCATTCCCCACATTGAGAATGGCCATGGTGCTGTTAGGACATTCAGAGAGGCAGGTGGTACATGGATATTGTCGGCATAGATTTGACATTTGTGGCATTTTCTGACGTAGTTGAAGCAGTCAGTCTCCATTGACAACCAGTAGTAGCCAGCCCTTAGGATTTTCCTTGCCATGGTATGCCCATTAGAATGGGTGCCGAACGAGCCTTCATGGACATCCTTCATAATTCTTTCTGCTTCTTCTTCTGCTACACATCTGAGGAGGACCATATCGTGATTTCTCTTGTAAAGCACTTCCCCATTTAGGAAGAAACCCATTGACAGCCTCCTAAGTGTCCTCTTACCATTCTCGGTGGCACCAGGAGGATATTCTCTGTTTGTGATATAGTGCTTGATATCGTAATACCATGGTTTACTGTCAGGCTCTTCTTCGATTGCCACACAATGATGTGCCGGTAGGTCTCGATGTTGGATTCGGATGAATGTCAGACTTCTGTCGCTATTGATGTTGAACATTGATGACAAAGTCGCCAAAGCATCGGCCAACTGATTTTCTTCGCGAGGGAGATGATGGAAAGTGATCTCTTCAAATTGTTCAACCATCTTTTGGATGTGATCATGATAAGGAATTAATTTGGAATCCCTGGTTTCCCAGTCACCTTTTGTCTGGTGGATGACTAAAGCTGAGTCCCCATATACATCGAGTCTTTTGACTTTCCATTCAAGGGCTGCTTTGATGCCTAGGACGCACGCTTCATATTCTGCAATGTTGTTGGTGCAGTAGAAACTCAGTCTAGCGGTAAACGGTATGAAGCGGTTATCAGGAGAGATCAGTACAGCTCCGACCCCGTGCCCGTATAAATTAGAAGCGCCGTCGAATAACATTCTCCACCTTTCGTTGTCCGGAGGATTCCCTTCTACGAATAGAGCCATTATATCTTCGTCTGGGAAATCGCACTGCATTGATTGGTAATCTTCGATGGGCTGGTGTGCCAAGTACTCGGCCAATGCACTACCCTTGATTGCTTTTTGGGTGACATATAAAAGGTCGTATTCAGATAGCAGCATTTACCAGCGAGCTATCCTCCCTGTGAGAGCGGGTTTTTCAAAAATATACTTGACTGGATCCATTTTAGATACCAACCAAGTCGTGTGGCTCAGCATATACAGCCTTAAACGACGTGCAGCCCAGGCCAGAGCACAACACGTTCTTTCCAACAATGAGTATCTTGTCTCGCACTCGGTGAATTTCTTGCTTAGATAGTAGATGGCATGTTCCTTCTTTCCGGATTCATCATGTTGCCCCAGTACACAACCCATTGATTTGTCTAGCACAGTTAGATACAGGATGAGAGGTCTATCCTGCACAGGCGGCATCAGAATCGGTGGATTTTGGAGGTACCTCTTGATCTTTTCAAAGGCTTCTTGGCAATTATCATTCCACTTGGTTTCTTGGTTTTTGCACAAAAGCTTGAAGATAGGCTCGCATGTAGATGTTAGCTGCGATATGAACCTAGAGATGTAGTTCAATCTTCCCAGGAAACCACGAACTTCTTTTTCAGTACTCGGTGCCGACATTTCTAGTATTGCTCGTACTTTGGCTGGATCTACTTCTATTCCCCTTTGACTGACTATGAAACCCAACAGCTTTCCCGATCTTACACCGAAAGTGCATTTGGCAGGGTTTAATCTGAGTTTGAACTTCCTGAGACGTTCGAAGAGTTTTTGCAGATTGACGATATGCTCTTCTTCAGTCTTGGATTTTGCAATCATGTCATCGACGTAAACCTCTATTTCCTTATGCATCATATCATGGAACAATGCGACCATTGCCCTTTGGTACGTTGCACCAGCATTCTTCAGTCCGAATGGCATTACTTTGTAACAGAAGGTTCCCCAGAGAGTGATGAAGGTGGTTTTCTCCATGTCTTCGGGGGCCATCTTAATTTGGTTGTATCCGGAATATCCATCCATGAAGGAGAACAGAGAGTGTTGTGCTGTGCTATCCACCAGGACATCAATGTGAGGCAAAGGGAAGTCATCTTTGGGGCTGGCTCTGTTCAAATCTCGATAATCGACGCACATCCGAACCTTCCCGTCTTTCTTTGGGACCGGTACAATATTGGCTACCCATTGAGGGTATTTTTCTACTGCTAAAAACCCAGCATCGAACTGCTTCTTAACCTCATCTCGGATTTTCAATGACATCTCTGGTTTCATCCTTCTTAACTTTTGTTTTACCGGCGGGCATTCTGGTTTTACCGGTAACTTATGCTCGACTATGTTGGGGTCCAGTCCAGGCATGTCTTGGTATGTCCATGCGAAGACGTCAACATAGTCAAACAACAACTTAACCAATTTCTCTTGCTCGCTGTCTTTCAATGTGGTGCCAATGTTAACTTCTTTTTTGTCTTCCTCCGTGCCTAAGTTGATCGTTTCAGTTGATTCCTCGCGGGGTTCGATTATTTTTTCCTCTTGTTCCATCATTCTCATTAACTCTGGAGGGGTTTCCCAATTATCCTCAACATCTTCCTCAGTTTGATTGATAGGGTGATCAAAGTTACAATATGGATTATTGGCGTTGTTATTTTCAAAGACATTTTTTTCGGATCTGCATTAGTGTAAATTAACGGAATAAAAACGAAAGAAAGAAAATAAAAACGAAATGAAAAATAAAAAGGAAACTGGAATTTATTGGAAATGGAAATAACATTGCATTAATATTAATACTGAAAGGAAAACATGCGTGCCCGAATGAAATATCCTAAGGCCTTGGGCAGAGCCAGAGGGTTACATTATAGAAACATTACTTTGAACTAAAAACCACAGGAAAATCAATGATCTCCCAATTCTTGAGTCTTTTGTTTGCAGGACAAGGGCGTACAAGACTGACGATGCCTTCTTCAGTGCTTAGATCGTCCTCAACTGCGGCGATCTGATTGGGGTTCAACATTCCCGCACTCCGAAAGCTTTCCTTGATGTCGCAGATGGTGATTCTCTTCGTATTTGGCACCCTGCCCTCGAGTCTGGCTATCCTCCGTTCTTTCTTTTCTTCCGCAATCCTTCTTTTGTCAGCACGACTGGGCCGATATCCTATCCCATGCCTATCTTTGTTTTCTTCTGGCTGTATTGGTATCAGGATCCCCTGTCCAGTCTTTCCCAAACCCTCTCCGGCTTGGTAACCTTTTCCTATCATGAACTTGGCAACCATCATGGCAGTCTTGGATAGCATGGGCTTTGACATAGCAAATGTATGGGCAATCTCTAATGCTTGGAAGGCAGTCTCTAGGGACTCTTCAGCAGCTTCGATGTGACGAGTGGAAGATGACTTATTTATCAGTAATTCCTCTTCACCGAAGATAACCACCAGTTTGTTGTTGACTATGAACTTGAGCTTCTGGTGTAAAGAAGAGGGAACTGCCCCTGTAGTGTGGATCCAAGGCCTTCCCAAGAGACAACTGTAGGATGGGGCAATGTCCATTATCTGGAAGGTCACCACGAAGTGCTCCGGACCCACTTGCACCGGTAAATCCGTTTCCCCAATGACTTCCCTTTTTGATCCGTCGAAGGCTCTAACCAATATGGAGCTAGGTCTCATATAGGAACAATCTACATCCAGCTTTTCCATGGTTGACCGAGGCAATACGTTCAAAGACGAACCATTGTCAATAAGCACTCGAGCAAGAGAAAAATCTCCACATTTCACTGATATGTGCAAGGCTTTGTTGTGCCCTCTTCCTTCAGCTGGGATCTCGTCATCAGTAAAGGTGAGATAATTACTTGCCACAAGATTTCCAACGATCCCATCAAACTGACCGATTGAGATGTCATGAGCGACATGGGCCTCATTCAATATTTTCATTAATGTTGCGCGATGGGCTTCAGAGTTGAGCAACAATGACAACAGAGATATCTTGGCAGGGGTCTGGTTCAGTTGATCAACCACTTTATACTCGCTTTGCCTCATAAGCTTCAGAAATTCTCCGGCCTCTTGCTCGGATAGCACCTTCTTTCCTGCATTCTCATCGATCTGCTCTGGCTCTATGCTTTTACCCTTACGGGCTCTTTCCTCTCCTTCCTTGGTTTGATCCCCGCTGACCCTTTCAGGGGCATAAATACGCCCACTTCGAGTTATCCTACTATTCCCTGAGATGTTGATGACATCCGGATTAGTCTGAACCTTCATATCGTAACTCCACGGGACTGCATTGGTGCTTTTAAAGGGAAAAGGGACTGGCACTCGAATAGTGATTGGTTTAGGCACAGCGGTGGTTAGCTTTGTGTCCTTTTTGTAATGGATTTCCAGTGGTTTCCGGATACTCTTGCTTTGGTCACTGCTTGACTGGAGAGTTGACACGCCTTCCTCTTTCTTTTGAAGACCTATTTGTATTATGTGTCGGTCTAAGAAGTCTTGCAGAACTGGCTTGAATGCTTCACAGGCCCCGATACAAAGGGGATCAGCACACGAGCCTTTTCTGGTACATCCTTTCATAATGATTCCGAAGTGACACAAATTAGCATGGATGAGGTCCAGGGGTGTGACAATGTCCTCCACCTTTCTGACCAATAATTGCCCCTCAACATTCTCAATGGCATTGACGGAGGGTTTCCCGTGCCCCGGCAGAGGGTTAGTGGCAACATTCGGACCATCTTCTGTGAAGCTTAACCATTTAGATTCAATTAAGTCTTGTACTACATATTTCAATGCCTTGCAATTTTCTGTTGAATGGCCAACTGCCCCAGCGTGGAATCCACAGCTAGCCTCTGGGTCATAGCTCCTACGGAAAGGAGGTTGAAGGGGTCTCATTGGACGGGGAGTGATCAAGTTGTGACTGATGAGGTGATTGAATAGGTCTGTGTATGACATGGGTATTGGGTCGAAATTGGCGGGCTTTCTTTCTTGGTAGTTTTGTGGTCTATAGCCTGGGTTGACTTGGTGAGGTGGGGCTTGTGTTGTTTGAGTAGGTATTTGTAAAGTCTGTCGGGGGTTGTTGTAGGGAGGCTTTCCTGATCCAGAGATGGCATTGGTTTCTCCGTCTTTCTTTTTAGGGAAACCTGGGAAGGGCCTTTTCTGATTGCTGGTTCCAGCGGAGCTATATGCAATCTTCCCGTTTCTCCATCCATTCTCTAATCTTTCTCCGATGACGATCATATCTGAAAAGTTTGAAGACACGCTCCCAATCAACCTGTCGTAGAAAGGTGATTGAAGAGTATCCATGAACATTGACACCATCTCTTTTTCTAACAAAGGTGGTACCACCTGTGCAGCCAAACCTCTCCAGCGTTGGACATATTCTTTGAAGGACTCATTGTCTCTCTTCGTCATGCTCTGCAATTGTGTTCTATCGGGAGCCATGTCAATGTTATATTTGTATTGCCTTAAAAACGCATCGGCTAGGTCTTTCCAGCATCTGATATGGGCACGTTCTAATTGCATGTACCAGCTCGAAGCTGCCCCAGACAGACTATCTTGGAAATAGTGGATGAGCAATTTGTCGTCGTGAGCAAACGCCGCCATCCTCCTGCAGTACATGGTTAAGTGGCTTACAGGGCAAGTCGACCCTCTGTACTTGTCGAAGTCTGGCACCTTAAATTTTGGAGGGATGACCACGTTAGGGACGAGGCACAAGTCATAAGCATCTCTCGCACCAACATTGGATCCCTCAACTGCTCTCAACCTTTCCTCAAGCATTTGTAGTTTGTCTTGGGCTTGAGGGTTCTCCATAGAGTGATTGTGAGGGAGCCCACTCATACCATAGTAAGGATGGATCATTGGAACTATGGCTGGGTTCACATTTGGGGTATGTGAATGAGTGGGATTCCTGAGGTTGGAACCTTGAGCTTGAGCGTCAACTATCGGCGGTGGAGGGCAGCCAAGTGGGAGTCTTTGTGGTATGACGACGGGGGTCGGGTTTTGAACTTGTGGTGCCCCCGGATTACCATTGTGACCCGTTGGTGTAAGCTGTTGTTGGCCCGCGACTCCTGAGGGACCGTCTTCTGGACTAGCATTGACTGTCGGAGGTGTGTAACCTTGTGGAAGTCCGTAAGGAGGCCATATGTAACCCTGGTCATTAGTCCCAGTGGGGGGCGCTGTATGCGGGATCCCGAGTCCATTGGGAGGAGGAGGGTTGGTAACTTGATTCTCCGTATTCCCAGCGGAGACATCTTCACTTGTGTCTTTGTCCCTCAAAGTTTGTAAGACCTTTAAGATTTCAGCCATCTGTTCTTTCATCCCATCTATTTCTGCCCTAAGCTCTTGATTGCCTAGGTCTTGGGGTGGATTGCCTTGATCCGGGATATCTTGAGGCGGATTGTCCTGATTTTCTTCCATGTTTCTGGCCTGAGAACGAGTCCAATAGCGATGTTGACGCACCAGCTTGTCTTTTACTCTCTGTTGGTGGGACACATGGTATGAGTATATGTATGAGTATATGAATGGATGAAAATGCGAATGATGCATGTGTGCATGAATCTTATTGTTTTAGGTCGGGAATTGCAAGTGCATCCTGATTTGTCATAAGTACACAGATTAAAGTTCCACAATATTTTCAAGATAAAGGATCAGCATGTGAGACAAACAAACTTCATTGATGGAGGAAAGTACAACATTTTGGAAATAAAACTTCGAAAAGAAAAGTACAATGTTCTTTGAATTTCACTCAAATACATATGGCTTTCATTTTTCCACTCCTCCCTCTTTTTCTACTAGTAGTGCTGCCAGCCTTCTCCCGGAGTTCGGCAATCAGAATCTCGCAAAACTCCGTGAATTTGGAAACTTGGACTGGGGTGTTAAACGGGTGCATTGCCGCGTTAGCCTCCTTTAGACGTTTGGGGATTCCTACGATAGCTTGATCGGCCAGCCATGCCAACTTTGAGAATCTGTCTTTCCAGTATAAGCTTTCATTCTTCAACTCGATGAAGACTTCATGGTTTTCTATCCTGCTGACCAACTCCACAAAGCGGTTCTCCCAATAGATGCTTTCTGTCTTCAGCTGGTGGTAGGCCTCCTCTTGATATCTGATATGGTCATTCAGCTCATCAGATTTTTCATGCTCCCTTCTCAAGGCTTGTTGGTATTCTCGGAGTATTTCTTCAATGGTATCTTTATCCTGCTTGATACTTTTCACTTGCTCTTCAAACTCGGCTGCCATCATCCGGGACTCTCTATTTGATACCATTTGCAGGCTCTGTGCGGTCTTTTCAGCCATCATTGATTCTTCCCATAACTTTTTCCATTTGTATGTATCATCGATGGCTTGGTTCATTTTCAGGTTGCAACGTTTTATTTCCTCTTTCGCTCCTCTTAGGTACCTTTGAACCTCTAGTTTGTTCTCTTGTTCGATCTTAAGCTGCTTGCGGCTGTCTTCAATGGCCACTGACTTACTTGCATTCTCTTCCTCCATCTTCTGGTTCTTTAGGAGCACTTTCTCTAACTCTGCCTGTAAGCCCTTCTTTTCTTCCTCGGCCTTTGACAATGCCATTTTAAGCTTATCTAAATCTTCGACAGTGGGAAGGGTAGGTTCAGGTATTTCTTCCTCCACCCGTAGTGCACTTTGGTAAGGCAATCGGGTGTCTTGGATCCTCTTTTGGAGCCATTGACGAAAGGTGGTTTCCTTGTCGCCACTCCTCTTAATAAGCTCTTGTCCCTTGCGGACGACCATATCCCACGCTTGAGAAATCTTCCGGAGCATGTCAACCTCTCTTGGGCTTCCTTCATGGAGGTAAAAAGGGATTAACATGTCTTCGGTGGGCGGATTTCGCATGGGGTACCCCAGCTGCCTTAGAGTTAGAGAAGGATTGTAATTTATGCATCCTCTTGTCCCCATGAGCGGGACGTTTTGAAAGCTTCCGCATTGAAAAACTACTGTGGGCCTCTCTTTCCACCATGATGAGTGCCAACGAACCTTATATTCATGAAGGCCCCCCGGCACTTGCAACCATTCACCAGTGTTCATTGTCTTCACATCACACCCTCTGGCGTCTTCAATTGGGCCTTCTACTCTGACTTTGTTAACGAAAGCATGGGTGAGAAGCCAAACATACAAGGCGTGTAGGCAGCAAGATATCCTTTTTCCCCTTAGCTCACTATAATGAGTGAAAGTACAGTAAGTGTCTGCAAGCATGGCTGGAATCGGATCCTTGAAGGATAAGAAGACGCCAATAGCTGTTGTGTCCACATATCTTTCAAGGCGTGGAAATAGGACAATGCCAAAGATAGTCAAAGCTAACACCTGCTTAAAAGGACCCCAATTTCTAGCGTCGGCGAAGGACTTCATTTGGCTTTCCAGATACTCTTGTGGAAATCCTGCAATGCCATTTCGATTTTTCTTCCGGAGCTTCAAGTTCTCTTTGCTGGTTTGTAACATTGAGGCGAGCTTCTCATCTGTGTAGTATTGTCCCTGATACTGGTAGGGTCCATTGTCTTGTTGAGGAAAGCCGAAGATCTGTGTATATTCTTCCAGGGTAGGTGCCATCTGGAAATTTTTGAAGGTGAAGCATCTTAATGAAGAGTCGTAGAACTGGCTCAAAGCGGCAATGGCATCCGTTTGCACGTCCAATTGTAGTAACATAATAATCTTCCCATACACTCTATCAAAAGATCTGCGCTCGATGGGCGGCAATCGACCAGCACATTCCCTTAGACTTGTCAGATTAGGTTGCTTCACTATAGGGTAGTTCAGAGTTTGGATTGCTTCACAGTTTGATCCCATATTGCCTTGCTTATGACAAAACTTTCGAACCTCTTACAATTCCCGGCAAACCTAAATGAGATGAATAGCATGCAATGTGAGGATTTTTTGTATTTTTGTTGTGAAATAATGATGATGTATGATGAATTAAAGAAAGACGCTACATGCGTTAATAAAAGCATATTTTGGTGATTCAAATTTTGAGGAACATTAACCATGTCACATAAAATATACGTAAAGGAAAAAAAAGAGTAAATGGTTTTCATTATTTGATTTTTTTTTTTGAAAGATAAAAAGTTTTTGCGATGATGCAACAGGTAGGTGAATTGCTTTTGTGTCCTAAACAGGTTATGTCTTACATATAGGTCACGGTCTAGGGTCACTTATGTGATCAACCTCTCAGGTAGTTCTATTCACTTCCTCACAAAGGTTTCCAGAGCTAAAATCCCTTTCACGATATGACCCACAACGATAGCGAGCTACCTGGTGTGGGATGCCGCGAAAGAGCATACTCTGGTTGAGATTTTCATGAGAGTCAGACAGATAAATCCAGAATGACTGTCACTAATCATCTCCGCTCGTCCTAAGTTATTTTTCAGACCCGGGTATAGGGCCCCACTCAGAAGTGTGTGAATAAATAGGTGTAGGTGATGTGTGTGATATAAGCAACCTAAACTATCCAGACTGCAAAAGAGCAAACAGATAGCAATATAAAAGTCTCCTACCCTAAGGTTTGCAAGAAAACAAATAGCAGTATAAAAGTCTTCTACCCTAAGGTTCAATATGCGAATATAAAGACTAAGGGTAAATAAAGTACTAAACTAATAATTTACACATTTAATCAAATTAGGCTTGACCCTCTAAAAAAAGTCCCCAGCAGAGTCGCCAGCTGTAGCGACCGAAGAATCCGGAGGAGGGATCCTTCGTTGCTTTTGAACAATGGAGCCGCCATCAATATTTATTTTTAGGAAAACATTGAAAAAACCTTTGTTTTTGGGTTCGGGGGTCGATTAAGTGCGGGGAAGGTACAAGCACCCCGCAACATCCTAAAAAAGGGTTACCTTTTAATTTAATGTGTAGAAAAATTAGTTTAAAGAAAACACTTTAATTTACCCTTTTTTGTTATTTGCAAAAAAAAACGGAAAAAGAAGACTTAATAAAAATTTTAGTTTTTTGCGCTCGACGGGAGTGGGCCCCCGCTCCTACGTATCTCCGGGTGCGATGGAGAAATCAAAGCTACGTAGTTCTTGGGTAGAAAATATTTGTGTGTTGGTATTTTTTATTTTTTTGAAAAGTTTGGGAAAACTAGAGACCGTTCATGGTGACCAAACAGATAAATCCAGAGTGGTCGTCATTAATGGCTTATTCGGAAAAGAAGGTATTTATAGCGTTCAAACAAGCAAGGCCCAGAGTGACCGCTATAGACAACCTATTTTTTGCGCGAATTCGATTTTTCGAAAGAAAGAAAAAAAAAGAACGGTTCGGAAGCATCACGTTGGGAATAAAAGCGGAGTAGGTGATAAAAAGGGGGGTGCAAATAATAAAGGAGTTGTGTTAAAAAGGGAGGTGTGAATAGCGTTTTGACGCTAAAAAAAAAGGGTCACCGGGGGTGCAAATAGCGTTTTGACGCTAATAGAAAATGGTTGCCGGGGGGTGCAAATAGCATTTTGACGCTAAAAAAAAAACGATTGACGGGTTTATTACTTTTTTACTATTCTACCCTAGAGCACGTGATTCTTGAAACGCTTTTTTCCTAAAAAAAAAACCTAGACTAAACAAGTGGTATGAAGGAAAATTCTTTTGTTTTTTGGTTGTCCTAGTTACTATTTAATAAAAGGGTACCTTGTTTTGTTTTTTTTTTATTTGGAAGAATGGTCATTTGTTATTTTTTTTTTTTAAAAAAAGGGGGTAGTGACATTAGTAACCATTTCTTTTAAGAAAATATTTTTTTTTAAAAAGGTTTATTTTTAATCCGAAAATAAAAAAAAGGAACACATTTTTTTTATCACTTTTTTTTAATCCGAAAAATTAGTAACCATTTTTTTAAAAAAACAACATTTTTTTTATCACTTTTTTTTATTCCGAAAATTAGTAATTATTTATTAAAAAAAAACAACATTTTTTTTTACACCTTTTTTACTCCGAAAATTAGAATAATTTATTAAAAAAAAGCACAACATTTTTTTTTCACTTTCTTTTTTTAATCCGAAAATCTAAAAACAATATAACAAACAACAAAATAAATAACAAATAGCAAAAATATAATATAAAAAACAGCCTCTAAACTAATATATTTTTAAAAAATGTGACAACTAATATATATTTTTTTTTAGCACAGCAACTAAAAAGAACTAAAAAAGGCAAAATGTGACAATAATAATTAAAAACAGCAACTAATATTTTAAAAAAAAACGTGACCAACAATAATTAAAATAAAAAAGGCAATGATAATATGAACAAAATTACAATAACTAAAAAAATTACAAAAAAACAACAATACTATGAATTATTACATTTTGTACCTTGAACCAATCCAAGCTTTCTTCTTCGGATCTCTCAATACAACAAAAGTTTAAACTAAAAAAAAAATCTAAGAAGGAAGAAAAGAAGGGGAAGAAAATTTTTCTAAAAGAAACTCTAAAAAATTTCTTTCTCTCTTTGAAACCCTAGTTTTTTTTTAGAAGATTTTTCCCCTTTTTTTCTAAGAGTAAAATCCGTAGCCCCTTCTAAGGTAAGGACCCCTATTTATACAAAAAAACTTGCTTCCTTCGTTTTCCTTCTTCATCCACTCTTGGATAGTGATGATGACTTTTTGATATGATGGAGGTTTGGGGGGAGTTGTTGAAGGGGAAAATAAAAGATGAAAACATGTGAGATGTGGGGGAGGTGATGGTCGAAGGTATGGGCATGGAGAAGGTGAGAGGAAGGAAGGGAGTGCCATGTGTGAAGTGTGGAGTGATGAGGAAGATGAAGTGTGATGATGATTTTTTTGATATGATGGAGGTTTGGGGGGAGTTGTTGAAGGGGAAAATAAAAGATGAAAGAATTTGTGAGAGGAGGGGAGAGGAGAGAGCCATAGGTATGTGGTGAGGAGAGGAAGGTTGAGTGTTGTGTTGTTTTAGGGTTGAGTGTGAGAGAGAGAGAGTGGAAGAGGAGTGAAGTGTGTGAAGTGATTGAAGTGGAAGAGGTTTGGTGAAGGGGAAAAAAAAAGAAAAATGAATTTGTGAGAGGAGGGGGAGAGGAGATAGCCGTAGGTTTGAGAGAGGAAAGAGAAAGGGAAGGAGTGAGGTTGAGTGTATTGGGAAGGGAAAAATGGGGAAGTGGGAAGTGTGGGGAAGTGGTATTGAGAGAAAAGAGGAGAGGTTGAGTGTGGAAGGGAGAAAGCAAATTTCAAGGAGGAAAAAGGGGGGTGGGGTCGAATATGGAGGAGGGTTTTTGGGGATGAATGTGGATGATTTTTTGGGTTAAGGGGGAGAGTGAATGTGGATGGTTTTTAGGGTAAAGGGGGGGTGGTCGAATTAGGGTTAGGAGAGGAGGGAAATTAGGGTTTTGGTAAGTTGGGTTGAGTTATGGGTTGGATATGGGTCATGGGTTGGGTGGAGGAGTGTGAGGGTGAATTGGGCTAGGGTTTAGGAATTGGGTTGGTTTTAGATGGCCCAATCCAATTGCACCTCCATTCTTTTCTTTTTTTTTTACAAACCCCCCTTATTTCCTCCTTGGTTTATTTTTTGTTTCTTTACTTCTAAAAAAAATATTTTCTTGTGTTAAAAACTTGTGACAAAATAAAATAATGACATAAAAAAAAAATAAATAAAAATAAAATAATTATTTTTATCAAAAGTAAATAAAATTTTCTCATTTTGGTTAGGACAAAATTAGGGTATTACATTAGGCATAGTACTTGACCGCATCAGAATTCATCGGGGGCGGGAAGTATTCGCCCTCTACTTTCATGGGGGTTAGGGCCCCTCCAGAGAATGATTTCTTTACCGCATAAGGTCCTTCATAGTTCAGGGTCCATCTTCCACGGGGATCCTTTTGGATGAGTATGATTTTCTTGGGCACCAAGTCTCCTTGAAATTGTCGGGGACGAACCCTTTTCTGTTAATCTTTCTTTGCTCTTTTCTGATATGACACAAAACAACCATCCTTTTGTTTGATAAGGTTTAATGGAAGTGCTACTTCCATCGCACGGGGTTGCCCCTGTTGAAGTGTGAAACAAGGTCTGATCTCCATGTAAGGTAAAAAGGAGCATTTGAAGGTTACTATCATCTCTGATATTCTTTGTTTGTCGCCGCAACTGCCTCATTCATTTTTGGGTGGTACGGGGAGGGGTTATGATGCTCGACTTGGAAGGCTGTAACGACAGACCAAATTTATTGACAATCACTGATTTTCTTACACCGGTGGGTATCTTGTGTCAGACAAAGTAATGCGAGTGAATTTTCTTGATTCACTGCCCTTTTGGTGTGATGTTCATTCTAACATCTTTTTGCTTTCTCTCGTTCCCAAGTTAATCATCTCACTTGATTCCACGAGAAGCTGGACCACTTCATCCTCCTGCTTCATTATTCTCATTACCTCTGGAGGAGTTTTCTCAGTTATCTTCTACATCTTCCTTAGTTTGGGCTGATCGAAGTTATGAGTCAACGATGTTGTTATTTTCAAGGACAACTTATTTAGATCTGCATTAGTAGAAATTGAAAAAGGATGGAAGAAGAAGCGAATCGAGCGAATGAGCGAAGAAGTTTATGGGAGAATTCAAAATGCTATTTTATTAATATTGATACTGAAAAGAAACATGTGTGCCCTTATTGAAATGTCCTAAGGCCTTGGGCAGAGCCATAGGATTGCATTACAAGAAAATTACTTTGAACTGAAAATCACAAGAAAATCGACGGTCCCCCAATTCATAAGTGCTTCAGATGCAGGATAACGGCGCACGAGGATGATGATGTCCTCTCTAGCATTTTGAACGCCTTCAATAGCATTGACAAATGACTCTTCATGCCCCTAGAAAGGGGTTATTGCCTTTATTGAAGTTCAACCATTTGGATTCGATCAGATCCTGAATCACATGTCTCAGCGCCTTGCAGTTTTCCACTGAATGCCCAATTGCGCCTGCGTGAAAATCGCATGTGGCATTTGGTTCGTAGCCCCTCGGGAAAGGAGGTTCAATAGGTCTCATCAGGCGGGGGGAGACTAAGTTGTGACTGGTGAGGTGTTTGAACATGTCTGAGTAGGATACGAGAATTGGATCAAACGGTACATGTTTCCTTTCTGGATAGTTTGGTGGCCCATAGATTCTACTGGTTTGGGTAGAGAAGCGCAGGGCTTGGGGACGGTTTCTGGAAGCGTAAGAGGCTTTCCCTGGTCCTGTTATAGAATTGGTTTCTCCTTCATCGTTTTCGGTTGAACCGTGAGTAATTTTCCCGTTTCTCATTCCGCTTTCTAACCTTTCCCCTATGGCGACCATGTCTGAGAAGTTAGAGGATACACTCCCAATCAACCTGTCATAGAAGGGTGACTGCAAAGTGTCCCTGAACATGGATACCATCTCCTTTTCCAGTAAAGGTGGTGCCACCTGCGCTGCTAGTCCTCTCCAACGTTGGGCGTACTCCCTGAATGATTCATGGTTTCTTTTCACCATATTCTGCAACTGTGCTCTATCAGGAGCTATGTCGATGTTGTATTTATATTGCTTGAGGAAAGCATCGGCCAGATCTTTCCAACATCGAATGTGGTTGCGTTCCAACTGCATGTACCATCTTGAGACTGCCCCAGCTAGACTGTCCTGGAAGTAGTGAATGAGCAGTTTATCATCATGTGCAAAGGCAGCCATTTTTCTACAATACATGGTCAGATGGCTAGCAGGACAGGTTACACCCATGTATTTATCAAAATCTGGCACCCTGAATTTGGGAGGAATGACCACATTAGGGACGAGACACAAGTCATAAGCGCTGGTTGCCCCAATATTGGATCCTTCAACTGCTCTCAACCTTTCCTCAAGCATTTGTAGTTTGTCTTTGGCTTGAGGGTTCTCCATAGAGTGATTGTGAGGGATCTCACTCATACCATAGTAAGGATGAATTATCGGAACTATGGCTGGGTTCACATTTGGGGTATGTGAATGAGTGGGATTCCTGAGGTTGGAACCCTGAGCTTGAGCGTCAACTATCGGCGGTGGAGGGCAGCCAAGTGGGAGTCTTTGTGGTGCGATGACGGGGTTCGGGTTTTGAACTTGTGGCGCCCCCGAATTACCATCGTGACCCATCGGTGTAAGCTGTTGTTGGCCCACGACTCCTGAGGGACCGTTTTCTGGATTAGCATCGACTTTCGGAGGTGTGTAACCTTGTGGAAGTCCGTAAGGAGGCCATATGTAACCTTGGCCATTAGGCTCAGTAGGGTGCATTGTATGCGGGATCCCGAGTCCATTGGGAGGAGGAGGGTTGGTAACTTGATTTTCCGTGTTCCCAGCGGAGATATCTTCACTTGTGTCTTTGCCCCTCAAAGCTTGTAAAACCTTTAAGATTTCAACTATCTGTTCTTTTATCCCATCTATTTCTGCCCTAAGCTCTTGATTGCCTAGGTTCTGATGTGGATCGCCTTGATCTGGGTTATCTTGAGGCGGATTGTCCTGATTTTCTTCCATGTTTCTAGCCTGAGAACGAGTCCAATAGCGATGTTGACGCACCAGCTTGCTTTCTTTTTTTTTTTACTCTCTGTTGATAGGGTACATGATATGAGTATATGAATGGAGGAAAATATGAGTGATGCATGGACAGGTGAATGAATGGGAACATGTATGTGTATGGGTTTTATGCTTAATGAAATGAATGCATGTAAGGACTTTTATCATTTTTTTTTTGAAATAATGATTTTGTATGATGGATGAAAGAAGAATGATGTTACACGTGTTAAAAAAAAAAAGTCTGCGATGATGCAGCGGGTAGGTGAATTGCCCTTGTGTCCTAAACATGTGATGTCTTATACATAGGTCACGGTCTAGGGCTACTTGTGTGATCAATCTCTCAGGTGGCTCTAATCACTTCCTCACAAGGGTCTCCAGAGCTGAAATCTCCTTCGTGATATGACCCATAACGATAGCGAGCTACCTGGTGTGGGATACCACGAAAGAGCGTACTCTGGCTGAGACTTTCATGAGAGTCAGACAGATAAAATCCAGAATGACTGACACTAATCGTCTCCACTCGTCCTAGGTTTTTTCCAGACCCGGGTATAAGGCCCCACTCAGAAGTGTGTGAACAAACAAGTGTAAGTGATGTGTGTGATATAGGCATAATACCCAGACTACCCAAGCTGCAAAAGAAATACAGATAATAGTACAAAGGTCTTCTACCCTAAGGCTCAATAAAGCAAATAAATAGATAAGTAAAATAGACATGCAAATAGCAAGGCTAAGGGTAAATAAAGTACTTAAATTAATAATAATCTACACATTTGACTAAATTAGGCTTGACCCTCTTAAATAGTCCCCAGTGGAGTCGCCAGCTGTAGCGACCGAAAAATCCGGAGGAGGGATTCTTCGTTGCTTTTGAACAATGGAGCCGCCATCAATATTTATTTTTAGGAAAACATTGAAAAAACCTTTGGTTCAGGGTTCGGGGGTCGATTAAGTGCGGGGAAGGTACTAGCACCCCGCAACATCCTTTTTTCTAAAGGTTACCTTTTAATCTAACGTGTAGAAAAAAAAAACATTTTTATTTACCCTTTTTATTATTTGCAAAAAAAAAAACGGAAAGGAAGACTTAATAAAAATTTTAGTTTTTTTTGCGCTTGACAGGAGTGGGCCCCCGCTCCTACGTATCTCCGGGTGCGATGGAGAAATCAAAGCTTCGTAGTTCTCGGGTAGAAAATATTTGTGTGTTGGTATTTTTTAATTATTGAAAAGCTTGCGAAAACTAGAGGCCGCTCTTGGTGACCAAACAGATAAATCCAGAGTGGTCACTGCTAATGGCTTATTCGAAAAAGAGGATGTTTACGGCGTTCAAACGAGCGGGGCCCAGAGTGACCGTTTTAAGTACCTGGTTTGTGATCGAGCGTTTGTTCGCTTGAAAATACTTACTGGGAAGTGTGATTTTAAAAAGGAGTTGAGATTACGTTTGTATTTTATTAACTGAAAATTGGAGTTTAGGCGGGTGTTTGCAATAATCAAACGAGTAACCTTAGAGTGATTACCGCTACTAATCCGCTGTGAAAAAAAAGAAGGTTAGTCCTAACGGTCAAACAAGCTAGGCTCAGAGTGACCATTAGTAACAACCTATTTTTGTGTGAGTATGGTTGTTTGAAAGAAAGGAAAATGGTTTGGAAACAACACAGCGTAAATAAAAGTGGAATGGGTGATAGTAAAAAAAGGGGGTGCGAGCAACAGGGATGTTGTATTAAAAATGGGGGGTGTGCTTAGTAACAGCCCAAAACAACATTGTTTGGGTTTCTGGGCCCTTGCGCAAAAGTTGGGCTGAAAGCGGGGAGTGCCGTATTACTAAAAAAGCGAGAGGTGTGAATAGCGGTTTGACGCTAAAAATGATTGCTTGATTTTTTATTTCTATTATTAAAAAAGCGAGAGGTGCGAATAGCGGTTTGACGCTAAAAATGATTGCTTGATTTTTTATTTCTACTTTATTACCTTACCCTAGAATACATGATTCTGAAGCGCTTCTTTTTTTTTAAAAAAAACTTAGACTAAACACGCATTGCATTTGGACCGATTTAGTTTATAAAGGAATGTTCTCTTTTTTTTTGAAAATGGTTGTCATAGTTATTATTTTGAAAAAGGGGTGCTTTTACTGTTTTTTTTTTTTAAAAGATGATTATTGTTATTATTTTTTTTTAGAGAGGGCAGTGGTATTAGTAACCATTTATTTTAAAATTTTTTTTTAATATTTTATTTTAATCCGAAAATTACATTAATATTTAAATAAAAAGGCAACAATTTAAATAATAAAAAATAGCAACATTTTAATATGTATAAAAACAACAACCAAATTAAATAATAAAAACAGCAACTAAATAAGAAAAAAAAACAGCAATAATAAAAACAGCAACAATTTTAATAAGGAAAACAGTAACAATATTTAAATAAAAAAACAGCAACAATAATATCTAAAAAAAAAGAATTTACGAATTTACAGCAACAAAAATAAAAAAAACAGCAATAATATTAAAAATAAAATAAAAAACAGCAAAAATATTAAAAATAAAATAAAAAAAACAGCAACAATATTTAAATAAAAAGAATTTACGAATTTACAGCAACAAAAATAAAAAAACAGCAACAATATTAAAAATAAAATAAAAACAGCAACAATATTCACATAAAAAACAGCAACAATAATATCTAAAATGAAGAATTTACGAATTTACAGCAACAAAAATAAAAAAAAAGCAACAATATTAAAAATAAAATAAAAAAACAGCAACAATATTTACATGAACAAAATTACAGCAACTAATAAAAATGAAACAGCAATAATTATTTACATGAACAAAATTACAACAACTAAAAAATAAACAGCAATAATTAAATAAAATATTACATTACAATACCTTAAACAAAAAATCCGGAAATGTTGAAGGAGAAGTTTTCTTCTTCGGATTTCCTCAATACAACAGAATTTGAAACTAAAAAAAATTTGTGAAAGAGAAGAAAAAGAATAACAGTAAAAAAAAAACTCTCAAACTCTCTTTTTCTAAACAAAAGCTAGACTCTCCTTTTTCTTCTTTTTTTCGAAAATCTCTCTTCTTCTTCCTTTCTCTAAAAAAAATCCTTCCTTGCTTCATGGTCTTGGACCCCCTATTTATACCACCAGGGGTGTTTTCTTCTGACTGCACCTTACCTTGCACAGTGTTTTGACTGAGATTGAGACAGAGAGGGGTAGAGATTTCGTGATTTAGGGTTTTAGGGAATAGTTGGTGAAGGGGTATGGGCATGGTAGAGGAGATGGTTGATGATTTTGTGTTTTGGTGAGAGAAGAGAAGTGATGGATGTGTGAGAGTGAGAGGGGAGAGAAAAAATGAGTGTGTGAGAGGAAAGAGGGGATGGGGGCCGTAGGTATGGAGAGAATGAGAAGGGAAAGGTTGAGTGTGAGTGGGAGAAAGAGAGAGGTAGGCATGAGAGTGATGTGAGGGAAGAGAAAAAATGAGTGTGTGAGAGTGAGAGGAAGAGAGGAAGCGTGAGAATGAGGAGAGAGAGGGTTTGGAGCCGTGGAGTGGGGAGAGAAGAGAGGGGTTGAGTGTATGGGGAAATGAAAAATGGGGAAGTGGGAAGTGTGGGGAACTGGAATTGAGAGAAAAGAGGAAAGGTGGAGTGTGGAAGGGAGAATGCAATTTTCAAGGAGGAAAAAGGGGGGAGTGGGTCGAATTTTTAGGGGAGTGAATGTGGCCAAATTTTAGGGAAAGGGGGGGGGATTGAATGTGGATGGTTTTTAGGGTAAGGGGGGTGGCCGAATTTGACTAGGTTTTGGTGGGGAGAATTAGGGTTTTGGTGGAGGAGTGAGTTGGGTCATGGGTTATGGGTTGGTTGGATGGGTTAGGGTTTGGTGGAGGAAATTTAGGGTTAGGCGAATTGGGCTAGGGTTAGGCGAATTGGGCTAGCCCTTTTTTGCTGGGTTGGGTTTCTGATGGCCCAATCCTGATTGTACCTCCATTCTTTTTTTAGACCCCCTCCATTTCCTCCTTTGCTTATTTTTTGTTTCCACACATCTAATTAATATATTTTTTTGGTTAAAAACTTGTGGCAACTAAAATAAAATAATACATGACATAAAAATAAAAATGATTATTATTTTTATTATTAAAAAAAATCTCTCATTTTTGATCGGACAAAATTAGGGTATTACAGCTGCCCCTCTTTATTTGTATTTTGCTAGGAAATCGGAGGGATTCGAGTTTCTCGAGGAAAATAGAAATAAAGATAACAAGACGCTAATTTTGTCAGGCTGAGGTTTTTTGTTGTTTTTTTTTTTTAGAAACTTATGAAAACTGGGTTGCTTTAGACAGAAGGTAAATAGGGATCGCTGGGGATCGGAAGGATCGCTGGGGATCTGAAGGTCTAGTTCAAAATTAATGCTTGGCGCATCGATTTGAGTTTGACTGAGGGACCGTCGGGGTCTGAAGGGCATGCCTAAGCCTGAAGGACCGATGGGTCTGAAGGAGCGCAACTAGCTTATGGTACTAGTAATACGGTCTGCTTGTGAGGTGGCCTTTTTCGAGCGGCCGCGAAGGACGTACACTGAGTCTTAGGCTGACACAGCTAGTCTGAAAGACCTGGGGTCGGACGATCTGTCGCGCTCAGTGTCGACATAGCGATCTGGTGGTATGGTTCGAAGTTGTTGCTTGGACATGTTGATTCGAACCGACCTGAAGGACCTGGGGTCGGATGATCCGTCGCGCTCAGTGTCGACGTAGTGATCTGAAGGTAGAGTTCGAAGTCGTTGCTTGGACGTGTTGATTCAAACTGAACTGAAGGACCTGGGGTCGGTTGATCGGTCGGTTGCTCGATAACGCGACATGTGATCTGGATTGAAGGACCATTGCTGGTCTGAAGGATCTCTGCTAGACTTGGTGCTAACCTTGTGATTTGGTTTGATGTAGGATCGATGCTTGTCGCGTCGACTTTTAAAAACTGGAAAGATCGACACTTGAAGTTGAAAAGCAGCAGATGCTATGCATATGACATGCATGTAATGTATGCATGTGTGATGATTGGTTATGAGTGGAATGATGAATGAAATGTAATGGATGACTTTTGTTTTTTGCTTTTGTTTCTTTTCTTTTTTTCTTTTCGACTATTTTTGCTCTTTTGCTCTTTCTTGACTCTTTTGCTTTTTCTTGCCCCTTCTTGCTTTGCTCTTTTGCTCTTTCTTGACTATTCTTGCTTTGCTCTTTTGCTCTTTCTTGCCCCTTCTTGTTGATCAACTCGCAGGACTTTCGACGTAAGATACGGGAGTTGCCCAAAGTAGTGCTATTGAAGTGCGGCCTGTTGTTATCATTCGCCTTTTGAAGTGATCTTGTATGTATTTATCTTTTTTGCAATTTTATTTATGAGAGATCGCCTCGTTTATGTGACCTTTAGAAATTTCGTAATAATCTGTAATGCTCGAAACGGTTATGAAATGCAGGTACGGTATCTAATTTCTGAACTGGTTCGGTACTTTGATACACGAACAGTGTTCTCGATGAAAAATGAAAGATGGTGGGTTGAGAAGATACCTTAAGGGTATGTTTGGAAGAGGGTTTTAGGAGGGGAATACATATTTTTCAATTCTAAATTTTGGAAACTAAAAAATATCTCTAAACAAAAATGAAGTGTGATTAAAATTGTTATATTTTTATCTATCAAGTTATTCTTTTATTTTTTAAAAATCTCAAATATATATTAACATATAGGCTAATCTTTTTCAAGCCCCCCCACCATTTCCTTCCCGAAACCCTCTCTCAAACATTCCTTAAGAGTGTGGAGAATATGGTGTTGATGAATAGTAGGAGAATGAGGTGGTGATGAGAATAGGGTTTGGAGGGGTTGGAGAGGAAAGGTGGGAGGTATGGGGTTTGGGGTGGGGAGTGTGGAAGAGGGTGAGGGAAAAAGAAAGATGAAGAAGTGTGAGAGAAATTTTTTGGATGTTCGGAGTATTTTAGTATTTTCATATACTTTAGGGCTATTTTCTGAATAGGAGGGGGAGTGGAAAAAAAATGACATGCTCCTGATGGGACATACAAACATTTTGCACAACAGTAGCCGCGGTACACATGACTTCTTGTGTGAAGTTGCAGAGCAACAATAGTTGCATGCTGGCGCACCATTTGAAATGATTTTTATTTTTATTTAGTTTTAATGTAATACTTTGTTACGTATTTGTTTATTTTGTTTGCTTGTCATTTAGTTCATGGTTGTACTAAATAAACCAACTGAACTATAACTTGGATTGCCTATTCGTTCTTGGGTCTGGTTTTAAAAACATTACTTCACAATAGAAAAACATTAAATTAACAACGTCAGTGAACAAAAATTGAAATTAGGACCCACATTGGCAAAGCATAAATTAAAGGGTAAAATATGTTTTTAGTCCCTACAAAATCCGTTCTTTCTAAGTTTAGTCTCTACATTAACGAAATAGGCGTTTTGGTCCTCATCTTATTTTTTCGTTTTCAATTTTAGTCCCTCATGACTTTTAATAGCGCTTCAAAACTTTTAATAGCGCTTATAAAACGTCAAAAAAGCGCTATTAAAAGTTTAGAAGCGCTATTAAAAGTCATGAGAGACTAAAATTGAAAACGAAAAAATAAGATGAGGACCAAAACGCCTATTTCGTTAATGTAGGGACTAAACATAGAAGGAGCCGATTTTGTAGGGACTAAAAACATATTTAACCCTAAATTAAAACTTCCTCATAATATGTCACGTTTTTTTTTTACAGAAATCTACCACGTTCTATGAAGGAAGAAATGAGGTAGTCATGTGATATTTGAAATTAACGGTATAATTTAAAATGTGTAAAAACATTTTATACAAAATTGTCAACAAATTATGTTTTTTTACAATGTTGTCAACAAATTGTTCTCCACTTAATATGTAATCATCTTTTAATATGTTTTCTTTGGACGTTATACTCTAAGGTTTAGCTCTCAGTGAGAAATTTTTCTCCAAGTGAGACAGTTCCAGCTTTTTACATTTCGTTCTACGTATTGTTTTGTATTTCGTTTTCTTCACACTACTAGCGGTGGCGGGTATGGAGTGGTGGAAGTGGAGGTTGACATCGAGGAGGATGGAGGTGATAACGGTAATACAGGGCTAACTCCGGTGGGTCATTTCCTTACTGATAGGCCGATCCGAACTCACATCATGAAGGAGCATATGGCCAGAGTGTTGCGGTCAGGAAGAGGGGTGTTGATCGGGAAGTCAATCCAGGTATTTTTCTCTTTAAGTTCTTTCATCATTTGGATGTAAAGAGGGTGCTTAAACAAGGTCCTTGGTCCTTTGATAAACATATTCTGATCTTAAGTGTGATACCAGAAGGTATGTTGCCTCAAGAGGTTCCTCTATTCGATGTTCCATATTGGATTCAGGTACACAACGTCCCAGTTGGTTTTATGTCTAAGTCGGTTGGGAAACATATAGGGAACAGTGTGGGTGCTTTCCTTGAGTATGATGCCAAAAATTATGCAGACTTTTGGAGAGATTTCATGAGGATTCGAGTACTTGTTGACGTCAAGAAACCACTGAGGAAGAAGGTTTCACTACCAAAAAAAGCTTATTAGTGAGGGAGATAAATTCCCTCCCTAATACTGTAAGTAGCGACAGAATTAGAGAGAGAATAGGGCAATATCGTTTATGCAGTCGTTAGTGACGGAATTAGAGCTGTTTGCGACGGGATAGGTCCCTCGCAATGGTGATGGTGCATTTTTAAAAAAATGCACAAATTTTGAGGCAGTCATTAGCGACGGAACTCTTAAATCCCTCGCTAAACATCTGACCGTTTGCAGATATTGGGTTCCGTCCAGTACTTAGCGACGGAACACAAAAGTCCCTCGCTAACCTTTAATGAATTTTTGACCGTTTTCAGCTTATTCTCACACTCTCACACTTCTTCTCTCACACTCTCACACTTCTACGAAAACACACTCTTCTCTGACACTCTCTCATTTTTTCACCACCACACCACCATATACAAACCTCTCTCTCTCTCTCTCTCTCTCTCTCTCTCTCTCTCTCTCTCTCTCCTCTCTACGATCCTCACACTCTTCACTCTTCTCTCTTCTTCTCTCCCACCTTCCCATAACTTCCACCACACCAACACCACCACCACCACGTAGGAACCGTCACCGTCAGCCTCTATCCTTCTCTCTCTATCTCTCCTCAACCACACAACCACAACCTCTCTCTCACCGGAGCTCTCTCTCTTCACCACTGGTACTATTAATGAAATTTGTTTTGTGATATTGTTGTTTTGAAAGTTTAGTAATTTTTTGATTTATTGTGGTTTGGGTAGGGTTTTGAAGAATAAAATTGGATTATGATTTTGTTTTTGATTGATTGTTGTTTGAGTAGGGTTTTAGGTTTTGGTAGGATTTTAAAAGAACAAAATAGGATTAGGATTTGTAGAAATTGTGAAGGATAGAAAATTGAAGTTGAAATTGAAATTGTATATTGAAATTGAAGTTGAAATTGAAGTTGTTTGTTGAAATTGAAGTTATTTGTTGAAATTGAAGTTGAAATTACTAGTGAATTGATTTATGTTTTTTTCTTGAAATTGAAATGGTTTAGGATTGGAATTGTTTGTCTTTGAAGTCTCACTAACGCACCGGAGTGCGCACCGTCACCGGACCGCCACGAGATCGTTGGAATCGTTTTCTCTTTGCTCATAACGGTTAGTTTTTTATTTATTTTCATTTTTAGGTATTGATAGGTTAGATTGAAAATTGTTGATAGGTTAGATTGAAATTTTTGAGAAGAGTTAGATTGAATATTGTTGATAAGTGAGATTGAAAATTATTAGACATATTAATTGAAATTGTGTTAAATTGTTGAAATTGAAATTGAAAAGTCTAATTGAAAAGTGTTAAATTGTTGAAATCAAAATTGAAAAATCTAATTGAAATTGAATTGAAATTTAAAATGTATGTTGTTTGAGACTTAGAGATGTTAATTGAAAAGTGTATGTATTTAGAGTTGTTAATTGAAAAGTGTCTAATTGGAATTGGAAATTGTTGAAAAGTGTATGTTAAATTTTTGTTAGAGATGTTAACTGAACCTATGTTAAATTGTTGTTTTGATGAACCCTAGGTTAGATGACTATATTGGATGTAGTTGTTATTGTGTGTTGTTGAGGAAAAGGGTGAGGTGATGTCCCTCACCCCCATATTTTGCTCGAAATCATCTCTATTGAGATAATTGCGAGACGATACTTACAACTGTAAGGTTGGGAGTTAGAAATAACTTCCTTCACTACTTGGATGGAAAAGGGTTTTGTGCTGTCCTTGACCCCCATATTCGGCTCGAAATCATCTCCACCGAGATCCTATCGATGCCACTAACTTGGTAGATTATATTTTGGGAATGTTATGGGAATCTAATGCGTTTTTTAAATGTGTGTAGATGAATTGGTATCAATTGAATCATAGTTGGGTGTATGATCGGTTATTTCTGAGAAGAGCGGGTTAGAAGGAATCTTTTGCAATTGGGGTTGAACAGTTTCTTGTGGTAGCGTGGCAACATGAATGGGCTCAACGGGAAAAAGGGGTTATATGTCCATACTTAAAATGTGACGGTGTACCTATTAGGACCGATAATGAAATCAGGGAGCACTTGTATCATTGGGGGTTTAGGCCTAATTATTGGATTTGGGTGGACCATGGAGAACGACTTCCAAATTTTAACGTAGGGGCTTCAAGCAGCTCTGGTGTTGGTGTTCCATGTAATGAAGTTTTTGAGTCGATGAAAAACATGATTTGTGATGGTCCCGGGGTGAATGTCCCATTTGATGAGCCTCAGTATGACGATCATGATGAACTTCCAAATGAAGAAGCACATAAATTTTGTAATTTGTTAAGAGATTTAAACAAACCGTTGTTTGAAGGCTCGCCATAGTCAAAATTATCTATGTGTGTCAAGCTTCTAGCTCTCAAGTCTATGAGTAATATTTCTGTGTTGGGTTTAGACTATGTGACTGAAATGATGTTGGAAGCGACACCTAATAAGGATAATTTGCCAAAAAGTTATTATGAAGCAAAGATGTTAGTTTCTAAGTTGGGATTGGAATTTAAGAAGATTGATTGTTGTGTGGATGGGCACATGTTGTTTTACAACAACGAATTTGGTAAAAACGATGGTGAGCTACTTGAATGCAAATTCTGTGGAGAGCCTAGGTATCATGTTCGTAAAGGGGCAAAACATAATTATAAACCCATCCCTGTAAAGTCGATGTTCTATTTGCCTATAGTTCCATGGTTTCAAAGAATGTTTGCATCGACCGAAATTGCGCAGAAAATGACTTGGCATTATGGGAATAGGAGTAACTCGGACATTTTACGCCACCCATCTGACGGTGAAGCGTGGAAGCATTTTGATCAAGTGCATTCAAATTTTGCCTCAAACCCACAAAATATTCGACTTGACTTTGTGCTCTGATGGATTTACTCCATATATCCAAGCATCAACGACACCCTACTCTTGTTGGCCGGTCATTGTTACCCCTTACAATCTTCCTCCTGAGATGTGCATGACTAAATCGTATATGTTTTTTACTTGTCTGATACTTGGTCCATTCAATCCAAAAGCTAACATTGATATCTTTTTGGAACCTTGATTGATGATATCAAGAGATTGTGGGGGGGGGGTGTTTTGACATATGATGCAGCACGGAAATAGAATTTTATGATGAGAGCAGCATTGATGTGGACATTAATTAACGACTTTCCTGCTTATGGTTTGTTGTCTGGTTGGGGGACTCACGGTAAATTGGCATGTCCCCATTGCATGGAACACACAAAGGCGTTTACGCTAAAGTACGGGGGCAAGAGTTCTTGGTTTGACTCGCATCGTAGATTCTTACTGCCAGATCATGTATTTAGAAAGAACAAGAATACCTTCAAGAAAGGGGTAGTTGAAACAGATGGACCACCGCCTTTGTGGACATCAGGTGAAATCTGGAGCAGAGTTATGGATTTGCCACAAGCCACAGAGGTAGGTGAGCTCACCCGACTGGATGGGTATGGACAGGTGCACAACTGGACAAAAAAAGCATATATTGGAATCTTCCATATTGGAAAGATAATTTGTTGAGGCACAATCTCGATGTTATGCACATCGAGAAGAATTTCTTTGACAACATATTTGTCACTGTGATGAATGTGAAAGATAAAACCAAAGACAATAATAAGGCTAGATTGAATTCTGCTCTTTACTGTAGCAAACATCGATCTGATTTGAATTTGGTGGAAATGCATAATGGGAAGATGTTAAAACCCAAAGCCAAATACTGTCTAACACCCAATGAAACGAAAGATGTTTGTCGATGGTTGAAATGATTGAGGATGCCAGATGGTTATTCTTCTAACCTTGCAAGATGTGCGGATGTGAACACCGGGAAGATGTATGCGATGAAAAGTCATGATTGTCCTGTATTCATGGAGTGTTTGCTTCCAATTGATTTTAGTTCATTACCAAAGTGTGTTTTGGAACCACTTATTGAAGTGAGTCAATTTTTTAAGAATATGTGCTCTTCAACATTGAGAAAGGATCATCTTATTAAGATGTAGTAGAATACTCCTTTCATTATTTGTAACTTGGAGAGAATATTTCCTCCCGGTTTCTTTGATTCCATGGAGCATCTACCAATTCACATTGCATATGAAGCAAGGCTTGGTGGATGTATCCATTTGAGAGGTAATTATCTATTTCAACATTTTGTTAAAGTAATCTTAGTGTGACTATTTGTTTAATCAAGTGTTAGAGTTGAAGGATCGACTCCTTATGTGATGATCGACTCCAAGTTGAGAAGTTGAAGCAGTATTAGAAGTGAATGAAGATGAAGAAGAGAATGAAGATGAATAAGAAGAAGAAGATGAAGATGAGAATGAATATGAAGAAGAGAATGAAGATGAATAATTTGATTAATCTTATGTTGTCTCCTTATGTTGCCTTTAAATTTATTAGAATCATTAATATATCATTATTGTTCTTGTTAATTTACTTTCTTTAATTTATTTATAAATATATATCATTAATGTTGTTAGTATCACATTTTGTTTCTCTTTTTTCATAGATATGCATCCAAGAGGAGGTTCTGACCCACCGAGACGTCATGATAAAGAGAAGCAGACAATGGCCGATGAACCTCCCAAGAGGAGGCATAATCGTAATCGTGAGGTGGGCCCACCAGCTACCGCTCCGGTTGCCCCACGACCTCCGTCTCCATCTAGCCCCAGATGGTATCATTTACCCTCACATGGGCATTTTATAGGCCCACCAAATGCGTATTATACAGCAGGGCATATGGGCACACCAGCTGGGCATATGGGCTCATCAGCTGGGCATATAGGCTTATCAGCTGGGCATATGGGCACCAACTGGGCATATGGGCTCACCAGCTGGGCATATGGGCTCATCAGCTGGGCATATGTGCACACCAACTGGGTTATCTATGCCTACATCACCTGGGCATATAGGCTCATCAGCTGGGCATATGGGCACACCAGCTGGGTTATCTATGCCTACACCAGCTGGGCATATGGGCTCATCAGCTGGCCATATAGGCTCATCAGTTGGGCATATGGGCACACCAGCTGGGTTTTCTATGCCTATCACTGCTCTTGAGATGCACAGAGCCACCCATATGAGGAACGACACTATGAAGTATGTTGATGAGCGCTCGAGGATGACTCAGGTAAATATACAACTTGATTTGTATTATATATTGCTTTGTTAAAATGGAGCGGTAGTTATGCTATGTTTTGTGGTTATGCAAAACAGAAGCAAATTAATGAGATCATGATTCAGCTGACTCAAGGGAGCTGGAACCCTGAATCACTTGGTCCACTTACTCCTGAGATGATAGATCTAGCAACCAGCAACTGGGAGAAGACAGTAGGTTGGAATAAGGGCCGTCTGTATGGTACGAGGCCCTGGGCTCCATAGTTTGGGGCCGGGAGCAGCAGAGGACGCAGTCGACCAGCTCCTACTCCTTCAACTACGGAGGAGCAGCTCAGGCAGCTGGTGCAGTCTCAGGCGGAGCTGCTGCAGGCTCAGCAACAGGAGTTGCAGACTACGCGCCAGGAGCTGCAGACCACTCGGCAGGAGGTCAGCACCTCTACCGAGGCTATGAAAAAGATGCACCAAGACTTCGCGAAGGTGACCCGTAGGCAGCAGTTGGTAATGAACTATTTTAAGAATATCCGGAAAGATGGTGGGGAGCAAGATGAGGAGTCCTCAGATAGCAGCGGCTATAATGTCAAGGGTAAGTTTTACTCACGTTTAGGTTTGGATTGAGTATTTCGAAATGTCAAATTTGAGTTTTGAAAACCGTTATTTGAAAATTAACGTATTTTGACATAAACGATAAATTGTTTACGTTTGTGTTTGTGATTGATGATTTGATGATGATCATTGTTGTTTGAATATGTTTTTGGACTGTTTTTATATTGGGACTGGACTGAGACAGGTATCGGAATTGATCGGAACGACGAAAAACGCGAAATGGGATAAAAACAGAGTGCTGTCAAAAGCGCACGACCCGTGCTTCCCAGGCGCACGGACCGTGCGTCTCGTTCTGTTTGTGCGCACGACCCGTGCGTATGGGAGCACGGACCGTGCGCATGGGAGCATGGACCGTGCGCAGTGTTCTGTCAAAATTTTACAAACTTGCCCGGAATGATCCCGTTCGATTCCAATCCTCTTCTAATCCTTTCCTAACCCTTTTCCAATGATATTAGGCTTATAATGCCATGATTTTGAATATGTTTTCAAAGGTTTTAATAATGGTTTGCAAAGTTATGTTTAATTCAAAAAAACGTGAAATAGTGTACGTGAGCGAACCCGTGAAATGTTTACTATAAAGAACTAAATGTTCAAGTAATGGTTTGATGTCAATGAACTAAATGTTCAGGGGATAGTTGCGATACATAAATTATATCGAGTTTAGGATCCGGCCCAATGCGGGTGGATATATATATATATATATATATATATATATATATATATATATTATATATATATATATATCGAATGGGGGTGACGACCCACGAGGTTAACATACTAGGCGGGGAAGTCATGATCCTTAAACCTAGGCCCATATACCATTAGGGAAAATACTATTGGTAAGGGGGTTCACCGGGATTAGCAATGTGTGCAGTCGGTGTTACGTTAAAAATGTTTTGTAGTACGGTTCACCGGGATTAGCACTGTGTGCAGTTGGTGTCGTACTGAGTTAGAATTCTATCATACGGTTCACCGGGATTAGCAATGTGTGCAGTTGGTGTCGTACTGAGTCAAAATTCTATTACATGGTTCACCGGGATTAGCAAAGTGTGCAGTCGGTGTCGTGTTAAAATTAAAAGGATTCTTAATTGGACCGAGAGCGTGGATAGGGGTCTCGACAGAACTCACTGAGATTGTATCTCATTGTTTATATTTGTTGTTTTACAGAGAAACAGGGAAAGAAGAGATCCAAGAGGCACGAGTAGGTTGTACTCGGATGGTTGTTGAAGACTTAGTTTTTATGCTTAAGTTTATGTTTTCCCTTGTTAGCTATGTATCACGACATTATGACTTTAACTGTTGTAAAAGTTATGTATTTATTTCCGCGCTTTCTTGTATGATATTGAACACTAAAGTTTGCTGATGGTTGATGGTCAGGGAACCGTTATGGTCTTATTTATTTTGTTGATTATTCAGCGAAAAATTTATAGTGGTGTTCAGTGTCCAAACAGGATCTAATATCTCTCTTGTAGTTAGAGCGGTTCGACCTAGTCGGACTTAGATGCTAGAGTCTTTTACTTCATTCAGTTATGATTTTCTTAGTATGCTATTGGACATTGAGCTTGATCAACTTAATACTTTGTGCATATTTTGCAGAATCATGGCCGGAAAAGGTAGAGGAAACCCTCCTCCCGTTGATCCATATTTCGAATGGATGCAAAATGTGATTGAGAATCAGCAGAAGATGATGCGGGATATGTTTCAAATGCAGCATCATCAAATGGATCTGCAGCAGCCTAATATTCAACCTTATCAAGAAGATCCTATCAGGACATGCTTCTGATTACAAAAGATGAATCCTCCGGTTTTCAAGGGTGGATCTGACCCAATGACTGCTCATTATTGGATAGATGCAATGGAAAGAATCTTCCGAACCTTGCAATCCGGTGAAGAAGAAAAAGTAATTTGCGTGGCAAATTCCCTTGATGAAGATGCCCACACCTGGTGGAGTAATGCACGTGAAATGATGGAAATACAAGGAACTCCCCTCACTTGGGACCGCTTCAAAGAATTATTCATGGGACAATATTTCCCTACAGTGAAAAGACTAAGCAAGCAGGCTGAGTTTGTGAACCTCAAACAAGGTGATATGTCAGTTGGGGAATATGCGGCGAAATTTGAAAGACTGTCACAATTCTATGAATTGGGGAGCTATGCCCCAAATGATAGGTGGAAGATGCAAATGTTCAAAGAGGGTCTCCGAGCTGATGTAGGCCAAGGCCTTAGTTCTTACACTATGGTCAACTATCTTGCCTTAGTGCAACAAGCATATGTTGTCGAGGAGGATCTGAGGAAAGTGTATGCTGAAAGAAAAGATTTTTGGAAGGGTAAGAAGAAAATGGCTGAATCTTCCACTCCAAGCAGACAATTCAAGGGAAACAATTATAAAGGAAAGCAGGTACAATCCTTTGATTCATCAAAGTTCCGCAAGTGTGTCACTTGTGGAAGACATCATCAGGGGGATTGTTGGCAAATGCCAAATCGGTGCTATTATTGTAACGAAGAGGGGCATTATGAAAATGAGTGCCCAGCCAAGAAGGGTTTCAAAGGAACAACAGATGCTCCTAGACAGGGACGAGTCAACACTCTGGATGCTCAGACCATCACGCCTAATGAAAATTTACTGAGGGGTATGGGATCTCTTTTCAATAACTCCGTCAGTATATTATATGATTCGGGCGCACCCTTGCTTTCTAGCACAATCATGTGTGGATCGATTGGGACTAGCGTTATCCCCGCTATCCGAGCCGATAACTATCTTAACTGCTGCTAAGGGTTGTGTCCAGACCCAAGCATTGTGTCAAAATTGTCAACTTGTCATAGGAGACAGAAATTTTGTAGTGGAATTTATTTGTTTGCCTATGAGAAGTATGGACATCGTTCTGGGTATGAATTGGATGAGTGCAAATCATGTTACAATCACCTGTGCCAATCGAACTATCAATTTCGCCTCTGAATCCGTGGAATTGACGAAGGCAAATTCTGAAGCAGTTATCTCTTTCACCTCAGCAAACCAGTCATTATTCCAAGGTGCGGAAGCTTATGTTATTAAGTTATCTGTATCCACTGAAACTGGTTTAGATTTGTCATATGTTCAAGTTGTGAATGAATTTCTGGATTTTTTTCCAGATGAAATTTCTTCAATACCTCCAGATCGAGAGGTAGAGTTTTCTATAGAATTTGTTCCTGACACAAGATCAATATCTATTGCTCCTTATCTAATGTCTCCTTGAGAATTAAAGTAATTGAAATCCCAACTTGAAGAGTTGATATCAAAGAAGTTTATTCGACCGAGTTCTTCTCCATGGGGTGCTCCGGTGTTGCTAGTCAAAAAGAAAGATGGTAGCATGAGATTGTGCATTGATTATCGACAACTCAACAAAGTGACGATCAAGAAAATTGTTCTAAGGTCGGGGTATCATCAAATAAAAGTTAGAGCCTTAGATATTCCGAAGACAGCTTTCCGTACTAGGTATGGACATTACGAGTTCGTAGTGATGCCCTTCGGTTTGACTAATGCTCCAGCGGTATTCATGGATTACATGAACCAAGTCTTCCACACGTACTTGGATCAGTTTGTAGTCGTTTTCATCAATGATATCTTGGTGTACTCGAAGACCATTGAGGAGCATGTTCAACATCTTCGTATTGTTCTGAATGTACTCCGAGAAAAGAAGTTGTACGCAAAACCCTCGAAGTGTGATTTCTGGATGCCTGAGGTAAAGTTTTTGGGACATGTGATTTCCCAATCGGGAGTTGCTGTAGATCCCAGTAAAGTGGAAGTTGTGTTAAACTGGGAACGACCAACGACAGTCACAGAGATCAGAAGTTTCTTGGGTCTAGCTGGTTATTATAGGAGATTTATTCAAGGGTTCTCACAGTTAGTTCTTCCGCTTACTCGGTTAACTCGTAACGGTCAGCCGTTTACGTGGGATGCTGATTCTGAAGA